>OZ018333.1:12567419-12752419 GCA_963969495.1 Ceratothoa steindachneri | reverse complement strand
CTATAAATATGAATACGTACCATGGAAGGAAACTGAATAAAAGACAGATTAGAGTTAGTACTTTCATCTATTTGACATTTCAAACTCTCAATGGTAAGGAAAATAAGACACAGTATTTATACTAAGCACGTTTCCATATGAGGTCAACTTTTTAATGTTATCAGATAAGTCAGATTTTAGAAAAAGTGATAAAATTGGATCTAGCGAAAACAGCCCTGGGCTAATGTTGAGATTACTTTTCTTTGTGTGGGAGATTAAAAATGATTCCAGGATATTTCTATTTATAAAATCATTACTATGGATTATTATATCAGTTTTTGACCAGTTAATTCCATGTCCCATCTTGGAATTGTGGACACGTATAACTGAATAAAAAAAATATTGAACCTGATCAATTTATAAATAAAGTCAACAGCCACTAAGGAAAATTAAACACGGGAGATCTTTGAGGCCTTTTGACTAATCCTTTACAAAGCAGACTGAAGCAGAAAGAAACCTAAGAAATTTTTATGAAGAAGGCGCACACATATATATGACAGATGGGGACTATTAGGATTATAAGGGCATTAATGGGTAACTGGAAACCCTATTAAAGAATTAAGCCTGCTGAAACATAAGATTACAATTTCATAAATTTTCTATTTGGGAAGCAATAACAATATATAAGAGATGAAAATTATCATGAATAAAACCAAAAATATATTAAACATAGGAATAACTAGAAAAGTATATAAATGTGCATATATGGCAAATGAAGATTATAGGGAGAAATAAGCCTCCCCAAACAAAGGAGGACCGTAAAAAAAAGAAAAAAGGCAATAACAATTTCTAAGAGGTGAACATTATCATGAATAAAACAGAAAATATATTAACCATAGGAATAACTAGAAAAGCTAATTATTAATTAGGTCAGTGATTTTATCTTCAAGGTCATTCTTGAAAATTTTTGTAATATAAGGGTCCAAAAAATACTTGCGAGGTCTGAGGTTAAAACTACAATTAGAAGTAAGCTGTATAATCTCAGATTCTATATGATTTCATGAAAAGAAGTCTTTCGATCTGGCGATCATAGAACTCTCAGTCCAATTTATCTGATGAGAGTTTTCACTCAAATGAATAAATATTGCATTTGATGTTTGCCCAGTATTTACAGAATACTTATGCTGTTTAATACGTACTGCCAAATCTTTGCTAGATTGGCCAATATAAAAAGGACAATCCAAACATGGAATTTTATATATTACATTGTTGCTTTCATTATGGCTATTTTTTTGTAACTCCTTTTTCAATGGTTACTTTCTGTTTCAGCCGGCTTAATTCTTTAATAGGGTTTCCAGGTACCTGTTAATGCCCTTATAATCCTAATAGTCCCCATCTGTCATATACGTGTGTGGATCTTCTTTGTAAAAATTTCTTATGATTCTTTCTGCTTCAGTCTGATTTGTAAAGGACGATTACTTAAAAGGCCTCAAAGATCTCCCATGTTTCATTTTCCTTCATGGCTGTTGAATTTCTATATATATATATATATATATATATATATATATATATATATATATATATATATATATATATATATATATATATATTAGGGTGATGACTTTTTTACAACCTCATATCCCTGTCATAATTTAATGAGCTTTAATTAAAGATTATATAAAATCTTACTTTCAAGGTGATTTGATAAAAAACCTCATGCACAAAATGATTTTAAAAATTTTATTTGTCAGCTTTTTTGCCCAGTTTTTGAAGTCCCTGGCAGCATATACAAGATTGAACACAAGCTTATGAGTCACATATATATAACATTATATAGGGTCATCAAACACACAAGGATGTAAATGAGTTACAATAATGTCATTGGACAGGATGAATCTCAGTGATAGGTTGCCCTTGTTGCGACAGGACACGTGCAAGTCTTGCATAACTTTGACCGCACGCTCACAACACCGGTTGCTTTGGGCAATATTGATTGGAGATTCATCTGTTTTCCAGTGGGTTTACAAGCATTTGAGACCTGTTGGGTATTCATTCAGAGCTGCAGATAGTTCATAAAAATCTTCAGCACGGAACGAGTGGGTGCTGAACCAATGGTCAGCCCATGAGTACGAAATGAATGAACAGATTTTACGCAGACTGCTCCGGGTGTCAGGCATCAGAATGAATGCAAGAAGGGCTAAAATGGCATGAGAGTTCCAACGTACATTGCTGATGTTTCGGATCTTTTGAAACTTTACAAAAGGGACCTCATTCATTTCAGTGAAGTGATGAAAGACACACATGAGGTGATAAAGAAACTTCATGTCGTATCTCCAGGCGCCTGTTTCCTTAATCTCAGTTTTACCGTTGCTGAAGGCTGCTTTTCATTTATCATAATTGCTCACCAAATCCTGCAAAAAGAAGTACTCTATGTTGGTGATTTAGTTGACCCATGAAGCTCATCGTCCATGACAACCCGAAGAATCCAATCCAGGACATGGTGCTGGCAATTGATGAACTTGGGTTTGGGGTGACCTTTATCTTCGAACATTTGCTGCAGTCGAACAACAACGCCTGTCTTTTTGCCGATATTCACCCTTGTTGTATCGGTGACAAGCATAACAATTGATCCCCACAGGTTGAACTCTTCTAACACACCCTGGAGCCCTTTTGAAATTGTTACAGCTTTCCCATCCTTCAATTTGAGCGCAGCCAACTATATTTCTTTTGCTTCATTCTTGAGGACCATGACCTCAATGCCTTTGCTGTCAAAGTGTAAGCTCCACTTTTCCAGATGAAGTGTGCTCACCAAGTGCTTTTTACCTGAGCAGCTCTCGTGTAGATAGCTTTGTGGATTGCTGAGTGACATGGGGTTGGGATTTCAATGCCCTCTTGCAAGCTGGTGATACACCTTTGCTGCTCTGTGGGATGAAAGCTTTGAGCTTGTAGCAAGGAGTCTTGCTAAGCCTGTTGGGTTATGCTTCCTTTTCCTCATTGATGCTGCATTCTCATCCTCCCAAGAACTGTCTTCACTGTTATTGGATGAATCCATGCTAGTTTCAGAACAATCAGGTGGTGCTGAGCTGGAAAGTGGGACACAGTCGCTTCCATTGCCTTCTTTCGCTTGGATGGGTGGATGGTCTTGGCACTAAGAGTTTACCAGTGAAATAACTAACCTGGCCTTTGGTCAAAATTTGCTGTTTATAGAGGTTCTCATCTTCTTTGCACAACCAGTTGCCTTTCACCTTGGTAACATCAAACAGTTCATTCAAAGAATTAAAGTTTTGTTTCTTTCTGCAGTACTCATAGTCTTTCAGAAGGTTTTCTAGTTTTGCACAAATGGCTTGATCAGATACATGTAGGAAGTTCAATGTTTTGCTCCATAGGGCTTTTAGCTCCACAACAATTAGGCAGATCATCTCCCTCCATTCTTTGGCGGTGGATTCAAGAAAGTTGAAGCGTCCAACAATGTGAATTTTCAGGGGCATGCCACTCCATTCACTTAAAGGTGCTTCATAAACTGCCATGTTGCCACTTCTTGATGGTGCTTGAAACTCGACTAAGTTATTTGTCTAGGTTTTCTTGTTCTTCTCGGTGTTTAAAAAGCTCTTCTTGAATGACATGTTTTGTACTCAACAACTGAAATATAAAATAAACCTAAATATTAAATAGGTAACAAATTAGAGAAACTGTTATTGAGCTTTTATATATTTGATTGAAAAACAAGCAAATTACAATTATAAAAAATAAGAGAGAAGGCAGATACTAATAAAATATTATATGTTATTATATTATATAATTAGTGGGAGAGTTAAATGTAGCTTACCAAATCATACCAGGATCTCTTTACAATAAACACTGGAGAATATACAACAATTATACTAAGGCAATAATAATATCAATGGCGTTAAAACTGAACTAGTAACTACCCGCTTGAAACATCTCGCTTATATACTGCATACGAAATGACTGAAGAAAATTCTAGAACTCTACAGAAATCACCCAAGCGATGACATGATGATTTTCTGGAAAATTCTACACAATTCTATGGTACATAAATTATTGCACAAGTCTGTTTGATGACTTATATATTTAATATAAATATTTTTAACACATATAAAATGCTAAAATGGCCTATATTACATTTCAAAGTGGTTTGTGCGTGACCTTTTTCAATATTTCAATGGAATAAAAGTAATATTTGTTATTAATATGCAAAAGTTCATTTATTGTGCTACAGGAAATAATTTTTGATAAAAAAAGTAAAAAAGTCATCACTCTAATATATATATATATATATATATATATATATATATATATATATATATATATATATATATATATATATATATATATTAAATTGATAAATGAACAATAATATTCTAGTCAATTTGATTAGCTAAGTAAGGGTAATAATGATTCCTTAATACTCTAGAGAAGTCTCCTAAGAGTTTTTCAACCCTCTTCAAGAGCATTGCTATACAAGAAAGCAACCATCCACTTCAAAGGAAAACTGAGAAAATGGGATTCTTCACCCTTTCTAAAGTTTTTTAAAAAAGGAACAATAAATTTAAAGTCAATGCAGTTAGGTAAGGGTAAAAATAAGATTCCTTAATCCTCTAGAGAAGTCTATGCAATGCTCTTGAAGGGGGTTAAGGAACTCCAGGAGACTTCTCTAGAGGATTAAAGGAATCTTATTATTATCCTTACCTAACCGTATTGACTAGAATGTTATTGTTCATATATCAAAAAATTTAGAAAAGGCAAGAACAAAGGTTAAACTTCACATTTTCTCCATTTTCACTTGAAGTTAAACCAGCTTATACAAATAGGCTTCTTGAAATTTCCTTTTTTGGGCTAAGTGGATGGTTGCTTTGTTGTATATGCAACGCTCTTGAAGAGGGTTGAGGAACTCCAGATTTCTGCAGAGGATTAAAGAATCGTACTACTACCCTTACCTAACTATATATATATACCAAGCTCAAAAGAAAAAACAAACTCATAGCCTAATACCAGGTAAGCCTAGCATATGCTGAGGATTTGACACAAGATAATGCCCTGAACCAAAGAAAATCTTTGGCATAAGCAAGCCTTACTGTCCATCTCTACTGTCCAGAAAATCCAAAGAAATTCCAACAAGATTTGTGAGATGATAGTCTGCACCACCCAAACTATAGCAGGTATTCAGGATCTTACCACTAGCATAGTTTTCTTGAAATCAAAGAATTTACATAGCCTGACTAATGGGGTAAAAGGTACTTGACCTCTAATAATATACAGACACAAGCTCACTTTTTGCTCTTTAGGAAATAGAACCTGAATTTGCAAAGGATTAGACTTATGTGCCTTTTATTTAATCTCTTTCACTATTTAATAATATATAAATTCAAGATAATTTCATGCAAGGCGATTTAAAAGCAAAGTAGTATAGGCATCTACTTGAAGATGAGAATCTAATGAGTATATATAGAATAAGTGAAGGAGGAGGACACACAAATCTACCATACTTTCTTCTATTCTACACTGTAAGAAGGTCTCTATATAAGGCTATTTCTTATAAAGTTTTTTCAATAAGAAATTCCACATAAATCTCAGTATTAGATAGAGTTGCTCCTGCAGATTATTTAAGAGATTCATATAAAAAATACTATAAGCAAAGCCCTATTAGAATATAAAGAGGAATAGATTTCATATACTATGAGATTATGTAAAAGAGCATATACTATAAAAATAATAAAACTTACCTTTTTATTATCTAATATTTCATATGGAGTTGCATTAATTTCATCAATTATCTCAATATCCATATTTATTATTTATATGCAGACACTTAAATGCTTACAAATTTTGTTAGGTTTTTGTCTATGTAACCAATCAATGAGAAAAACAAAAGGTTTGCTCTTGTGTAGATCTAAGGATAAAATTTCCTTAAAATTCATGAGAAAAAAATGTTAAATTAATGCAAGAGTTTTTAAGGACAAAGTAGTCAATTTATACTATATAATACCTAACAAGGTATTGCTTCTAGGAATTTTTTTCCAATGATGAGAAAATGGAAAATCAAGAAGCAAAAATATATGTAGAAGGCATATATAGCTTTGATAGATTGGAAGCCAGGGGCATACAACTCTGCTGCCATTTCACAAGGTAGTCAGGACCCTCTTTGAGGTATATCTTTATATTAACATGAAATGTATTGAAATGCAAAGAGCAAAATAAAAAAATAACTAAAATCTGCAGAGTTGCATCAGGTTGACTGGAAAGTATTTATTAAAGTTGTGCCTCTTTTCGTAATTTAGGAATGCTACGATTAATAATTTAAATCTTTCTCTTTTAGATTATAAAAATATTGTTGATAAATTTCAGTATTTTCTCCTATCTCCTCCCATCTAAAGATCACATTAGACATGTATTCGAGTGTCATAAAAGAGGCAATTCGAGTACAGTGGCAAAATGTAGATAACTGGGAAGATAACTGGCAGCAATCCTGAGCAAGAATTTTTTTGGTGAGTGTTAACTTTTTTCCTTAGTAAATTTCTGAGAGTATGGCTTTTTGTATAGATGGTGAGAGCATGCCGTTTGAAAGTAGTGTGTATGTGGTGTGTGATGCATGTGGAGTTAAAAGGAGAGTGAATGTAACTGAATGCCGTGTGTGTTTTCTGGAAGGGGAGGTTAGGAGGTTGAGTGGGGAATTTAAGAGGTTGAATGATTTGGTGTTTGAGGTGAGAAGAGATGCAAGTGTGCGATTGAAGGGTGAGATTAGTGCTAAGAGGGTGGAAGATAGGGCTAGGACTGGGAACAGTGTGGAAGTTGTGAGTGATGATGAATGGTGGGTGAAAATGGATAGGATGGACAAGTTAGGACAGGTTAGGTGTGTGAATGAGAGGGACATAGAACCTGTTAGGTTGACTAACAGATTCAATGTCCTGAGAGAGGAAGAGTGTGAAAGTGATTTGCCTGGTGTGATTGTGGATGAAAGCAGGATGGGTCGTAGTGTGACTGAGAGCAGGAGAGGAGGGTAATGTTAGGCCAAGACAGAATAGGAGAATGACTGAGGTGCTAGTGATGGGTGACTCTCAGATTAGGTATTTAGATAGGAAGTTGAGTGATAGCAAGTGGAAGGGAATGAGAGTTTGTCTGCCGGGTGCTGGTGTAAGTGATGTTTGTGAGAGGTATGATAGGTTGGTTTCTGGGTGTGAGAGGGATGCAGTTGTGATTACGCATGATGTAAAGAAGGTGGGTACATGTGAGTTACGTGAGCAGTATAAAAGGTTAGTTGAAAGGATGAGTAAAAGCAGGGTAAAAGGTGTTGTTTCTGGTGTGCTTCCGAGATTGGATGTGGGGGTAGAATGGTTGTCGCGTGCAATTGGTTTGAATGAATTTGTGAAAGGACTGTGTGAGGAGTTAGGATTGGTGTTTGTAGATGTCTGGGGAGGGTTTTACGGGAATAGGAGGTTGTATGCGATGGATGGGCTCCATCTTAGTTGGGCAGGTGTTGAGGTTCTATGGGGGGAGCTGGATAGTGTGATTAGGTCCTTACAGGTGGGAAACTAGAAGCTGTTAGAGGTAAGGGAATAACAGGAATAGAGGGCAGGTGTAGGAAATGGAAGGGATGCAGAGATAGAGGAATAGCTAGGGGAGAGGGCATATTGATGCGTTATAGGGGGACTAATGCACAAGTGAATGAGCAGATAACTAGGAATAAAAAAGCTCAATGCAATGAAGATGGGAATAATAAAAAAAACTTAAAAATATACTACACAAATGGTCGGAGTATAAGGAATATGATAGATCTCTTAAGAGCGTTAGTGAGTGAAGAGAATTTTGATATAATTGCGATAACAGAGTCATGGCTTGATTTGGCAGGTAATCACTTTAAACCTGAGGTTGAGATTGAGGGCTTTAACATGTTCCATACAGATAGGAATAGGAAGAGAGGAGGAGGAGTTATTATTTATATTAAAGATAATCTCCAGTGTTGTGTAAACAGTACAATTAAATTAGATGATAACACAGAGTCCTTATGGCTAAATGTAAAGGAAGGTAAAAACAGGCTTGTCATAGGATTATTATACAGACCACCAAATCTTAGTAAGGAAGCTTCAAATCTTCTGTGGCAGGAGATTGAACGGGCATGTAGAAGTAAGCATGTGTGTATAATGGGCGATTTTAATTACAGAAATATAGACTGGGAAGCTCTTGTGGGTGATCAGGAGGCTGAGGAATTTTTTCTTGTCCAAGATAATTTTCTGAGGCAGATTATTAACGAACCCACTAGAGTTAATAATATACTGGATTTAGTTCTGACAAATAGGAAAGAAGTTATTAAGGATACTGAGATTGGAGGAAATTTGGGTAATAGTGACCATTGTGAAATTAGATTCAAGATGAAATGGAATGGTATTGATAGTAGCATGAACAATGTTAAAATTCCTGACTTTAGAAGAGCAAATTATAATGGGCTAAGGACTTACCTCGAGGCAGTTGTACAGAAACCAGGCAATGAAATCAATTCAGGAATAGATTCAATGATATCAGTTATTGGAGACAATAATCACCAGGAGGAAGAGATTACAATTGAAGAGGAGTATGAAAGAATAATTGAGCAATTAATTACAGGTCAGATGATTAACATTCCATATAAGGAGATTAGGACTAAAAATAATGACCCAAAATGGATGACAGATAAAATTAAGCATTATATTGGCATTAAAAAGGGCATTTATAGGAAAATAAAAAATGGAGAGGATCACTTAAGGCCGAGATATAATGAACTAGCAAGAGATGTTAAAAAGTTAGTTAGAGTAGCAAGGAGAAATTATGAAATTAAAGTGGCAAATAGGGCAAAGGAAGATCCTAAAAGTTTTTATCAATTATACAAAACTAAGGTTAGAGATAAAATAGGCCCACTTATAGATTCCAATGGACAATTAGTGAGTGATAGGGACTCAATGGCTGGAATGCTAAATGACTTTTTTCTCTCAGTATTTACACAGGAGGATACTCTAAATATACCGGAGGTGTCAATGATCTTTCAGGGTAATGATGAAGAGAAATTAAAGGATATCTTGATCACAAAGGAGATAGTGACAAAAGAAATTGATAAAATCAAAAGTAGTAAAGCACCCGGTCCTGATGAAGTCTTTCCTAGAATTTTGAAAGAATGTAAGGAGGTGTTAAGTGAGCCCCTAGCATGCATCTTTAGAAAATCATTGGAGAGTGGCATTGTGCCAGTGGCATGGAAAAAAGCCAATGTGATACCTATATTTAAGAAAGGGGATAAAACAAATATGTCTAATTACAGACCAGTAAGTTTGACATCAGTGGTAGGGAAAATGATGGAATCTATTATAGCAAGGAATATTAGAGATCACTTGGATAAGCATAAGTTGATAAAAGAATCACAGCATGGCTTTAGTAAGGGTAAATCCTGTCTCACTAATTTGCTGTCTTTTTATAGTAAGGTGTATGAAGCAGCAGATAATGATGAAAACTATGATATTTTATACTTGGACTTTAGTAAGGCTTTTGATCGAGTGCCACACTTACGGCTTCTGAGCAAAGTTAAAGCACATGGGATCGATGGCAGTATATTTAGGTGGATTCAGTCATGGCTTGGTGACAGACAGCAAAGAGTTAGTATAGATGGAGTTAAATCTGAGTGGGGGTGTGTTAGCAGTGGAGTTCCGCAAGGATCTGTTTTGGGTCCCTTGCTATTCTTAATTTATATTAATGATCTTGACATAGGTATAAGTAGTGACCTGAGTAAATTTGCTGATGATACTAAGCTAGGTAGGGCCATTAGGGCTGATTCTGATGCTGTTGTAATGCAGGAGGAATTGACCATTCTGTCCAATTGGGCAGAGAAATGGCAAATGAAGTTTAACATAGACAAATGTAGTGTACTTAGTATAGGTAGAAATAATCCATTGAATAGTTATAAATTAAATGGGAGAATTTTAGGGAGGACCGATTGTGAGAGGGACTTGGGTATTTTGGTAAGTTCAGACCTTCGTCCTAGAAAGCAATGCCTAAATGCTAAGCCTAAAGCTAATAGGATATTGGGATTCATTAGGAGGAGTGTAAGCAATAAGAGTGCTGAAATCATTCTAAAACTGTATCTGGCGCTAGTTAGGCCTCATCTAGACTATGCAGTACAATTTTGGTCACCATATTATAGGAAGGATATTGATTTGCTTGAGTCTGTGCAGAGAAGGATGACAAAGATGATTGGTGGGCTAAGGAACTTACCTTATGGTGAAAGGCTCAGAAAACTAAATCTACATACATTGGAAAGAAGAAGAGTCAGAGGGGAATTGATTGAAGTCTTCAAATGGGTAAAAGGATATAATAAAGGGGATATGGGTAAGGTTCTTATACTTAGTGAACATGACAGGACACGAAGCAATGGGTTTAAGCTTGATAAGTATAGGTTTAGGAAGGAGATTGGGAGCAATTGGTTTACAAATTGTGTGGTAGATGAATGGAATAGGCTCACTAGACATGTAATAGAAGCCTCCTCTCTGGGTAGTTTTAAAAATAGATTAGATAAATATATGGATGAAGCTGCTAGATGGGACTGACTTTTTTTTATGTACATATGTATATATTTTTCTAAGGAGTGGGGAGATTATATTTTGTGGTTGCATGAATGGACATAATCCTCTGGATGCATTTTATGTATATTGTAGATTAGATCTGACGAACTCCTGTAAAGGGTGACAATATTGATGACTTTTCTCTGGTAAGAAATCTTTTGTGTGTTGAATGGAACAGGAGCTGTCAAGTGTAGGCCATGAATGGTCTTTTGCAGTCTCCTTCTTTTCTTATGTTCTTATGTTCTTATAGCACTTATGGGGATGATGCAGTAAATTAAAAAAGTTGCAGGAGGTGGTTTTCTCATTTCAGAAGGGGATACTTCAGTCGAATGAACCAAAAGAAGTTCGTCCATAAGAATTTGATTCCAAAAAGGAGGAGGCTATGTGGGATAGGTTTGTTGGAATGAAAGAAATGTATGTGATAGATGGACTGCATTTGAGTAGGAGGGGGGTAATCTGTTGTGGGAGGAGTATGATTGTGTTATTAGGTCTTTGCGGGCGGGAAACTAGATACTAATAGTGGTCAGGGAATTATGAGAGGACATTATAGTACTGAAAGTAGAATGGACTTGGCAGATAACAGAAATAGGTTCCAAGGCAATAGAGGTGAGGTCATTCAGGTTGGAAGAGGTGCTTCAGGGATAGAGGGTTAAATTGTTTCTATACAAATGCTCATAGTCTTAGAAACAAGAAGGATCAGCTATTTAGTTATATTAGCGATGAGGATATAGATATATTATGTGTTACTGAATCATGGATTAATGAAATAGAATTTAGTGACACTATAAGTGAATTTGATTTACAGGGCTATAATATGTACATTAGTCAAAGGACAGGTAGGATTGGTGGAGGAATAATTATCTATATAAAAAACAACATTGTTTCAAGTTTAAAAACTTCAATAAAGCAGGATGGAGTTGAGTCACTTTGGATAGATATTAGGTTCAGTAAAAATAGAATTTGCATTTGGGAGCTTTTACAGACCACCTGAGCAGACTGATGATATAGATGAACTAATGATAAAGGAAATAAGTAAGGGATGTGAAACAAATGCAGTTATTATTGGGGACTTCAACTTAAACTCTGTGGACTGGGAAAATATGATAGGTAGGGATAGAACAAGTGGCAGGTTCATAGAATGCTTTGAGGATAATTTTTTGAATCAATTTATTAATGAGCCAACGAGGGGGGACAATATATTAGATTTAGTACTTTCTAACAGTGATCATTTAGTTCAAGAATTGACTGTTGGGGAAGCATTGGGAAATAGTGAACATTAGATAGTTCATTTTAACTTGGGAATTAAGTAGGGTAAAATAACCGAGAATCCTGTAAAAGTTCCAAATTTTCATAAGGGAGATTATGTAAAACTTCGAAGCTTGCTAAATTTGGTAGACTGGGATTTAGAATTCAGAGGTAAGAATGCTTATGGTATGTGGGATACTTTCAAGCATATAATAAATGTAGTCCAAGAGCAATGTATCCCAATGAAGGCTATTAGGAACAAAAGTAGGAAAACATTATGGTGGAATCAGGAGATAGCTAGAAAAATTTCAGAGAAGAAAAGGGCCTATAAGAAATCACAGGTAGAAAATAATATTCAAAATTTAAGTGATTATAGAATGGCTAGGAATGAGTTAAATAAGATTATAAAGAAGAACAAAAGGGTGTCAGAAATTAAATTAGCTCAGGATAGCAACAAAGATCCTAGAAAGTTCTTTAGTTACTATAAAATTAATAACAAGTCTGGCAGAGTTAAAATAGGACCTATCAAATATGAAGGGGTTGTGAGAGAAACTGATAAGGAAATAGTTGAGGTACTAAATGGTAATTTTGCATCAGTATTTACAAAGGAGAAACTAAATAGTCTTATGTACAGTACTCATGGGTAAGGAAAAGAGGTGTTTACTACCATTAGTGTGGATTGGAGGAAGATAAAAGGACTAATAGGTGAGTTAGATGCTACCAAGGCCTCCAGCCCTGATAATATTCATTCTAGGACAACTTAAAGAAGGGGTAGAAAGTATCTCAATAGCTCTGGAGAAGTTGTATACTAGGTCACTGGAATATGGAGAAATACCCAATGATTGGAAGAGAGTGAATGTAGTCCCCATTTTCAAGAAGGGTAGTAAAGAGGATCCAAATAACTTTAGACCAGTTAGCCTAACTCCTGAAGTCTGTAAAATTATTGAGAAAATAGTTAAAAAAGGGATTTGCCAACATTTAGAGGGGGAGAGGTTAATCAGCGATCCTCAGCATGGGTTTAGATCAGGTAGATCATGTTTGACTAATTTACTAGACTTTCTGGAGTTTGTAACAAATCAAGTAGATAAAGGAGAGAATGTAGATGTTATTTACTTGGATTTTAGTAAAGTATTTGATAAGGTACCACATAGGAGACTAGTTCATAAATTAAAAATGATTGGGATATGTGGGGGTGTTTCAAATTGGATAGCTAAGTGGCTGAAAGACAGGAAGCAAAGGGTAGTACTAAATGGTGTAAAGTCAGAGTGGAGGGATGTTATCAGTGGGGTTTCTCAGGGATCAGTTCTCGGTCCATTATTATTTGTCATCTATATAAACGATCTTGGGGATGATACCAAATTAGCAGCTGTAGTTAAAGATATTGATGATAATTTTAAAGTGCAGGGGGATTTAAATAAATTGTTATCCTGGGCACATAAGTGGCAAATGACTTTCAACCTTGATAAGTGCAAAGTTATTAACATGGGAAAAGATAATAGAGAATTTAACTATGAAATGGATGGGCATTGGCTGAGCTCAGTAGAGGATGAGAAAGATCTAGGAGTAGTAAGAGATAAGTCATTAAGGTTTTCTAAGCAGTGTATTGAAGCAAGAAATAGGGCAAATAGAGTGCTGGGTTTCATTAAGAGAAATGTCAGTTACAAAAGTAAGGAGGTTATTCTTAAACTCTATAACTCTTATGTTAGGCCACATCTAGAGTACTGTATACAGGCATGGTCCCCACATTTTAGACACGATATTAACCTTCTTAAGTCGTGCAACAAAGATTATTCCTTCCCTGAGGCACCTTGAATATATAGATAGACTGAGGGTATTAAATATATTCTCGTTCGAAAGGAGGTGTGTGAGAGGAGATATGATTGAGGTCTTTAAAATTTTTCTGGGATAGATAAATTGGATGTTAGCAAGTTTTTTGAGAAAGATGGTGGAAATCGGACTAGAAGTCACCACTTGAAAATTAAAAAGCAAGGGTGTAGGTTGGATTTAAGAAAATATTTTTTCACCAATAGAGTGGTAGACTTCTGGAACAAATTGCCGCAGAGGGTAGTAGGTAGTCCAAATTTAAATGTATTTAAGAGTAGGTTGGATAAGTTTATGGGGAGGGAAGGTTGTGATGGTTCCTAAGTTTTGTATATATTAATATTGTTTGTATATATCTATAGCTGCATGATTTAGTTCTTGACAAGCCTTGATTGGTGATGCCCTTGTTTCTGGATGCAATCCTCTGGATGGGCCCTTGTGGCTTTTGTCATCTGTTATATTATATTGTGGGGGACTTTGATTTTGTCTTTCCCTGGCTTTTTGTGGGTGGGTTTTGACGGATGCGGATGACCTTTGATAGGCCCTGGTGGCTTTTGTTATCCGTAAAATTATGTTATGTTATGAGGCTGATGTCAGAGCAAATCCTGTTGCAACTTTTTATAGAGTTCACATAACAATTTAACATTACCCATATCACATGCCTACATAAAGTGAAAAGGTGTGGACAATGGGTTCTGCATGAACTATCCAAGGCAAATATAGATAAGCATGTTTGTTACTTGCTGAGTCATTTCATCCTGATCAATAAATCTATAAAATTTATTCTTAAGACTGAAAGGAGGAGGCTTCTATCGCATAACTACTGAGCTTATTATATTTTTCTAACACTTGATTTGTAAACCAATTTCTACCAATCTCTTTCCTAAACCTAAACTTGCCTAGCTTACATTCTGTTGTGTTCCATCCTATTTACTATAAATAAAACTCTACCTATATTTTCTCTATTATAATTTTTTACTTACTTGGAGAATTCAATCAAGTTCCCTAGCACTCTTCTTTCTAATGTATGTAGATTTAGTCTACTAAGCCTTTCACCATAAGGTAAGCTCCTTGAGCCATGAACCATCCTATTTATCCTTCTTTCCACAGACTCAAGCAAACAAATATTCATCCTATAATATGGTGATCAAAATTGCAGTGTATAGTCAGGATGAGGCCTGCTTAACTAATGCCAGGTAGAGTTTCAGAATTACATCATTAGTCTTATTACTTACACTCTTCCCAATTAAACTCACTACCCAATTAACTCTCTTCCTAGCACTGATACACTGCTTTCTAGGCTGGAGGTCTGAACTTTCCAGGATATCCAATTCATTTTGGTAATCTAACCTTCTTAAAACTCTCCCATTCAGTTTATAATTATTCAATAGATTACACTTACCTATACTATCTACAGTACACTTTCCTATGTTAAATTCCATTTGCCATTTCTCTACCTATTGTAATAATATAGTCAATTCATTTTGTAATACCTTAGCATCAGAGTTACACCTTATAATCTCATAACTATTAATCATTTAGAGCATCCAGTTTCCCCCTTTAACACTAGATTCAACATATTATATATAGCTCTTTCTAAGTTGAATCGCCTATGTAATAAGGTTAGTTATATCAGAAACTTTTGTTTTGAGCATGAAATTTAAATTTTTTATGTTACTGAGTCTTGGCTCGACCCAGTTGTTAATATTAATGGGTATTCCTTATTTCACATGTTCCTAAGTTTGATGTTTGTACTATATTAAGAATAGTATTAAGGCTGTTGTTTACAATGACTCTGACTCCTTCCCTAACACACTGACTTTATTCGTTCCTACATTTAACCACTACATATTAACTGTCTATCAGCCTCCCTCTTATTCTCATGACACAAACATTGCACTTATTAATTACATCTACAATATTAGCTTGGGTAAGGAACTTATATTGATAGGTGACTTCAACCTACCTTCCATTTCTTAGAATTGTGTAGTTCCTGACCTCAATACTAGTGCTATTGATGCTATGTTCTATGACCTCTTCCAAACTCTTGGTCTTTGACAATTTGTATTAGAATCCACATTTGTTAGCTCAGGCAATACTTTATATCTCATCATATCTATTGAACATGACAGAATTCAATAAGTCAACACCTATCCCCATTGCGATCACTGTTATCAAGGCCTAACTACTATACCGGAATGATATCCTCCACAACAGAGCTAGTACCCCTCCCCCCTCCTATTGGATTGGGCTAGGGGTAAGTATGACATGATTCGTAATGCTCTCAATCTTATTGATTGGGACTCTGAACTTAAACATATTCATGTTGCTAATGCCACAGATTTTGTTACAGCTTCTTTAAATAAGCTTGTAAATATGTATGTTCCTATTAAGAAACCCAAAGGTAAGACTGTCCTATGGAAAAAGAGTATCCCTCGTAACTTAACTAAACAGTGTAGTAAACTTTGGAATTAGTACAAACTATTAAGACAGACTTATGGAAGGCTGTACCACCTAACCCTACAAAAACTTTTTCAATTTAATGAAATTAATGTTCAATTCAGATATTTAGTTCACCAGTCCCAAATCAATATGAATCTAATCTCATTGATCAACATTATACTAAACTTAAACTTTTCCACTCATATATTAAGAATAAAAAAACTGAACATCCTAAAATTAGCCCTCTTATGAACAATGGTTTCCTCACAGATAATCCCAGGATAATGACCGAATTGTTTGAGGAGGCTTTCTCATCACTCTTCATTTTTGAGACTGGTAAACATCTTCCCTCACCAGATTTATCATAGTAATCTTACCTCAGTCCAGTTCTCCTCCAAGGACATTGAACTCCAATTGAAAGGCCTAAAAGAGGATAGTATGATGGGACCCGATCATTTCCACCCTAGAGTCCTAAAGGAATGTGCCTCTGAGCTGGCTTACCCCTTTTCTCACCTTTTTAATCTGTCCATGTCTACTGGAACTCTACCACAGTCATGGAAATGTCACATGTCTCACCCATCTTTAAGAAAAGGTCTCATAGTGAACCCTTAAACTACATACCTATAACTCTTAACCCTATCCCATTCAAGACAATGGAGAGGATCATTACTAAGTCCTTATTCAGTTTTTGGGATGACTACCAGCTATTTAACAATTAACAATTTGGGTTTAGACCCAATAATCTGTTACTGACCAGCTCCTTCTGACAAACAATTATGTTACCTACTGGTACGACAGAGGCCATGCAGTAGATCTCATCTTATTTGACTTTAAAAAAATCTTTGATCGTGTCCACCATGCTATTCTTTTGGACAAACTTGCCTCCATTGGGATCTCTGGGAACCTTCTTAACTGGATTAGGAGTTTCCTTGTTGGTTGTTATATTAGTGTCTCCATTAGTGGCAGGATCAGCTCTTCTAGACTGGTCCTAGGTGGGGTGCCTCAAGGCTCTGTTCTGGGTCCCCTTCTATTTCTCATATTCATTAATCACACTGCAGGAGGCGCAAATCTACCCTAAACTCCTAATTGTTCCAACCCGCTTCCTACACTATTTTTAATTTTTTTTTTTTAAGAGCTCATCTGGCGACTGCCTACTTGGGCATTAGTCACCGTATTAAAACTGGCCTAGTTCTAGGCTACTTTAAAATAAAATTAGAGAAAAAAACACCCCAAAAAGGGGGAAAGGAAGCAAGCTGGTGCGTCGGAGAAAGGTCCCCCCGGCGCAGGAGCGTGAAACCAAAGGGAAAAAAACAAAAAAAAACAAACAAATGCAAAAAACAAAAAACAAACCTTGCTTAAATAATAGGGAGAAGGCTGGCCTCCCCCAAGAAGTCCACAAGTCAATGTGCACGAATCTGTCCTGAGTACAAGGGACAGGCGGTAGCGACCCTGCCCATCCTGGTACTGGGACAGGTATCATGCGCGAAGATCACCCAGACTGGGACATTCAACAAGAATGTGTCGAACAGTCTGGGGGACGACGCAGTCGTTGCAATAGGGCGCAGGCAAGCGCTCCATCAAATAGCGATGCGTCGCACGAGTGTGCCCGATTCGGAGACGACAGAAAGAAACCTGAAGCCGTCTGGGCATTAGGGGATAGGTCCATGGAAACAGTCGCGGCGCAATGGCACGCAACTTTAAGTTCCCTTCGACCGTCTCCCATCTTCTTTGCCAAGCAGTCCGAAGAGCTGCCCGTATTCCTGCCATGTAGTCGGTGTGAGGAAGAGCGAAACGCTGGTCCGGTCACAGAGTCCTCGCGGACTCTTTGGCGCGATCTTTCCCCGAAATTCCTACATGTCCAGGAATCCAGCAGAAGATAATCTCAACATCTGCCCGGCTCGCCAAAACCGTGGCGTCACGGATTTCGCGAACCAGGGGATGCGGAGATTCCAATGCCCAGAGAGCACTCAGGGCGCTTTGTGAGTCGCTATAGATCACAATCTGGTCTCCGAACCGGGCACGTCGCGTAATCTCCCGTACCGAGTGGTGTATTGCCACCAGCTCGGCCGTGAAGACAGACGCAGACGAGGTAGAGCCGCGCTGACTTCAAACAGAGGGGATACGGCGTGGAAGCCGACCTCCTCTTGGGACTTGGAGCCATCCGTATACACTGGCACGGTTCCAGCGTGACACGATGTGTGCTCTAAAAAGGTCAAACGCAATACTCCCGGCGCAGTACAAGCTTTGGGAGCAGAGGCGTGGCGACAAATAGCCAAATGTGGTACCCTCCAGGGTGGCGTCCTGGGCAGAACCAGGGGCGCCACCAGCCCGAGAGCTATATCTACCTCTCGAAAGAGTTTCCTGGCCCTAAACCCAAAGGGCTTAGGGTATGACTGGCGTCTCTCGGCGGCATAGGCACCATCGAGATCAGCTGCGGATGCAGTGAGAGCTGTTGGCGACTGAGGGAGCGCCGGGCTCGCGTGTACAGGCGAGTGATGCACTGCACGCGGCATCTTCCCAGCATCAACCAACAGGCTCTCAATGGGGGAAGTGCGGAAGGCACCGGTCGCAAGGCGAAGGCCGGTATGGTGGATCGAATCCACCTTCCGCAATAAACGCTCGGGTGCGGATGCATAAAACTCGCATCCGTAGTCGAGCGTCGAACGAACAAAGGATCGATAAAAAAGTAGGGCAGTAGCCCTATCAGCGCCACAAGCGCTGAACGTCACGGAACGGAGAATGTCCATGGCGCGGGTACAAGAGACCCTAAGGCTGCGAATATGAGCCTCCCAGGTGAGGCGTCGGTCGAATACAAGACCAAGGAAACGGTGCGACTCAACCACACCCAGGCACACCCCATTAAGAAACAAATCTGGGTCGGGGTGAAGCCGTGGATGGCGGTAGAAGTGCACCACCTTAGTCTTGGCCAAAGAAAACTGAAACCTGTGCGCTTCGGCATAGCGAGAGACGCGGTTCAATGCCTGTTGGAGTCGACGCTCGAGAGTTGGCATCTGTGCCGTGCCAAAAGAGATCGAAAGGTCGTCCACGTAGAGCGTAGCGAGAACATCTTTCGGCAGCACCGAGGTGATGCCGTTGATGCTCAGGGCAAAGAGTGTGACACTGAGGACACTTCCCTGCGGGACACCCTCTTCCTGCTCCTTTGGGCCGGAGAGGGCTCCCCCCACCCGTACGCGGAATCGACGATCTCGCAAAAATTCAGATATAAACATTGGGAGGCGTCCCCTCGCCCCCATTGTGTGGAGAGTCTCCATGATACCGTAACGCCATGTGGTATCATAGGTCTTCTCCAGATCGAAAAACACCGTGGCGTAGTGCTGTCTACGAAGGAAAGCCTCGCAGACGGCATTTTCCAGTCGGAGCAGAGCATCCGAAGTGGAGTGGAACTTGCAGAAGCCGCACTGTGCGGAAGACAGATGGCCTCCGCTGTCCAGGAAAAAGGCTAATATAACATTTACCAATTCTCCATCAACTTGCACACGCAAGAGGTTAGAGAGATTGGGCGGAAACCGGTCGGAGTAGAGTGATCTCTCCCCGGTTTGCGAAAGGCGAGCACAGTAGCGATTCGCTAGGAGTCTGGGAGAAGACCTTCCACCTAGATCCTGTTGAACAAATCTAAGAAACGCCATGCCTCGCTCACCCAGGTGTCGAAGCATGGCGTACGGGACATCGTCTGGACCATGGGCGGTGTCCGCGCACGAAGCGAGAGCGGAACGCAACTCACTCACAGTAAACTTGTCGTTGAAGGGTTCTCCGCCTCTGGAGGTAAAGTCTAGCCGGCGGCCTTCCGCGACATCACGACGTGCATTGAATGCTGGCGGAGCAGCATCACGGCTAGAGAATGCGGAAAAAGCGGTCACTAAGGATTCCGCCACGGACGCGGGGTCCGAGATTGCGGTTCCATTTTCCTGGAGAAAGGGAGGGGGGGTCCTGCGAGAACTTGCCCCGAATCCTTTTGACTCGCTTCCACACCTCAGGTAAAGGGTCTTCCCGTTAAGTGAAGACACGTATGCCCGCCAAGAAGGGCGGCGGGCGTGCTTTGAAATATACCGGAACCTAGCCCAAGCCCGACGAAATTCAGCGACAGTGAAATCGTTCGGGCGGCGCTTATAGCACATGTAGGCATAACGCTACTGTTTGAGGGCCGTCTCACTCTCGGCCAACCACCATGGGACTGGTCGGCGTGCAAAACGGCCAGACGTTCTAGGAATAGTAGTCAGGCCCACAGCGATGAGGTTGCCGGAGAAGAACTCAACAGCCTCATCTACCGACCTAAACTCATCGACTGAGATAGAGAATTCAGTCATTTCCTGAAATGCAGGCCACCGCGCCCGCGCCAAGCACCGCCGAGGTGGTCTCTCAGGCGGCAGTTGCCCTGGAAATGATATTTGAATGGGAAAGTGATCACTACCATGGAGGTCATCGACCACCCCCCAATCAAAATCAGGCTGTGCCTCCGAAGAGCACAAAGATAGGTCAAGGCAAGAAAATGAAGCGGTTCTTGGACATTGATGCGTAAACTCATCCACGTTTAGGACACCCATCTCAAGCTCTTCGATCAGATCGGCAAGGACTTTTCCCCTGGGATTTATGGAGTAATCTCCCCAGAGAGGATGCCTGCCGTTCAGATCTCCAAGCAAGAGATAGGGCCTCGGCAACTGTGCCACGACGCGGCGGAAGTCCCCCGCATCGAAGTCAGCTGACGGTGGAATGTACGCAGAAATGATAGTGTACCTCCTATCCAGGTGCTCTGGACAGCCACTGCTTGAAAGGAGGTATCTAAAGAGAAAGGAAGAACGGAGACATCATGCTGGGTGTAAACCGCGCTTCCCCCAGCCCGGCCATCCTGCGGTGGTGGGGTCGCAAGGCCCTTATACCCCGGGAGGGCGGGCAGGGAACACGCGCCTAGCATAGACACCTGCAAAATGATAGCTAACGGGGAACGGGACGAGACGAGCCTCCACAGCTCCTCCCAGTTGGCCCGGAGTCCACGGCCGGACAAAGCACTGAAGGCGCTGTCGCCTTTGAGGACTTATTGGGGGAGGTTGGGCTCACCATGCGAGTCTTTTTCTCCCTCCACCTCCAAACCTTAGGCGGGCGTTGCGGCTTCGGAGGCGGGGGGGCCCTCTTTTCGAGGAACTACCGTCTCCGAGCCACTCGCTTCATCTTGGGGCGTGGGCGAAGGATCCGAAGCTCCTTTGTTGCGTTAGGAACCCTGGAAGATGGCCTAGCGACCATCTTCAAGGGTGTTGCCTCCTGTGAGTCTATGACTCTGTGGAGGCGCGTGGCCGTTTCGCCTTACGGAAAACGGTCACGCTGGGGGAAGAGGGGGAGCTCTGGTTTTAGCCGGGGCTGGGTGTGAATCCTTTTTGCCGCCAGCTTTACCAGGGGAGCGCCCGGGTGGAGTAGAGCCTGCAGAAGGGCTCCGAATGGGCGTGGAAACAACCGTGCTCGTTGGCCTGGATGGGCCAGGAGCAGAGGGTGCCTTTCTAACTATTGAGACATATGACGTCCCAGGCAGAGCCGGGTGCGCCAGGACCAAGTCCTTAGCCTCGCGGAATGAGAGTCGATCCTGGGCCTGAATGGCCCGGATTTCTTTCTCAAGGAGATATGCACCATATAGCTTCGAAGAAGCGGGATGCGGCTCTCCGCAATTGACACACTTGGCCACTCACGATTTGGACTTATCGTGTGCGACCTTGGAGCAATTTACACAGACTTCGGGTGACCCCAACTTTGCACATTTACACGAGCGATTCGTATGGCCGAAGCGGTGACAGTAATAGCACCGCCGCGGCAGTGGCACGAATGCCTTCACGCGGTAGCGGTACCAACCGGCACGCGACGACTCAGGGAGCTTGTCACAGTCGAACGTGATGAGTGTATGGGTGGGTCTCGAGGCCCATCCCTGTTTTCTCATCACACGTTCGACCTTGACCGCCCCATGGTCAGCCAATTCTAGGGTGATGTCCTCAATGGAGTAGTCAACGAGTTCCCTCGCATAAACTACTCCTTTCACAAAGTTCATGGTAGAGTGCGGAGTCACACTTACCGGGGTGCCATGAAGTGTCCGAAGAGTACTTATCTTGGCCACCTCGGCGGGATTCGCCAGAAGGCTCCCGTCCGAGAAACGGGTCACCTTCGGCTCTCTACCAATTGCACTAGCTAATCCTCTCCTCTGATAGATCATGTTGCCCTTGGACAACATGGTGCCATCAGTGGAGCGAATAACGAGAAAGCGTTTGAATCCAGCGAGCTCAAAAACACCAGGTAACCTCTAAATGAGGGGCTCCGATGTCATCGAGGCTCCGCCCTGTGCACTTTTAGTCTTAGTCAGGGGCTCCGCAACCGGGGGGGCAGAGGGGCCGGATGTGCCGATCTTGGCTTGGTCGCTTGCCAGAGTGGCAGCACACCCATCCATCCCCGCAGCCCCCACGGGTGGAGAGGGGCCCCGAGTCTTCTTCGTCTTTTTGGTCCTGGTCTTTTTCTTTTTTGGAGAGGAGGGCGGGGAATGAACCCGCTTCTCACCCCCGCCGGTAGAAGCCCCCAGGCCAGATGGACCAGCCTCAGCCAGGTCATTCTCCGAAATTGAGAAGGTCCTGGTAGTCGTGGGGGCACCGGTCGGAGGAGATACCTCCCCTCCTTGTACTGCTTTAGAAACCACAGCCGTTTGAGGAGGACCTTGCATAGGGGCGGATTCGGGTTCGGTGCTTGGCGCCGAGCCCGGATCCTTCCCCATGGAAGGCCCTACCGTCTGAGGCTGGATTTCCTTAAGGACCATGGCTATCTCAGGGGGAGCCTCCAGTTGGCCATCCCCCCCCCCCAAGACACCGCAGGTCCCATTGGCAGTATCGTCACTAGTCTTGTGTGGGGAGGCATGGGCCTTGACCCCGGCAAGGTTCAATATTCTTGCCAGCAGGTCTTTTGAGGGAAGCGACCGAAGGGGCCTGGCTTCCCTCTCCCCCCTAAGGGGGTTTGCCCTCCCGAGCCGCTTCGATGTGGAGCGGCTGGCTAATGGCTGCCTGCTGGCTTTCTTGGCAGTCCCCTTGGAAAGAACAGAGGGGACTGCCGCTGGTAAAAGGGAGGTGCCCAAAAGCACCTCCAGAGAAGGGGTGAGGGGGAGTCCCCTTCACCCATAGGCGTTGGAGAGGAGTAAGCCTCCTCTCCGGTTAGAGATATATGGAGGGTCCCCTGAGCAAGCACAGGGATGGGACCTCCATTTTTTGCTGGAGCTGCCCGAGGGCAGCTCCGTCGCTGTTTCAGGGGAAGTTGGGGGTTGGGTTTTTTTTTTATTTTCATCATTGGGCATGGTGACCCTTTTTGTGCTACAAGACTCAATAGCTCATCACCTCTTGCAGTTGCCCGCACTGCAAGAGGTGCTTACAGGCCTGGCAGAGCCAGGCGCCGCCATTTCGGACCACCCCTCCTGCCTGGTGGCCTGGCAGTCCATCGGCATGGTGGCTCCACCTTGAACACGGCGTAAAATCAAGGATAGACGGTAAAGTGAGGAAAAGGGATGTGAGGAAGGTATGGGTGGGGATGAAGCAGGTTGTTAAAATCCAGCCACCCCAGACCAGAGCTCAGGGGTTAGGGAACATTGTCCCCCACCCCCTCAGCCCCGATGCGGGACGGTTGGCTGAGAGGAAGGTCAGCATCTACCCTGTGAAATTAGAGGCCGACCAGAGAAAGTTGTGGGAGAGGTTGTATGAAAAGCGAGGACACAAGTGTTTTGAAGGAAGGAGAAGAGGCTAAGCTGGGGTCGGACGGGGTGCTGAGTCCCATCAGCATGGTGGCCAGGATGGCAAATCGCCGCGCCCCTTACGGGGGCTTCCTACACTAAAGTGGATGTGATAACTCGAGGGAGAATGAAACGATTTGATATCCAGTCTTGTATTCCCCTCCAAAATTACAATAATATTTAAAAAAATATGGGGTAATTATATTTGAGGTCTTGAGTATAGATATATGTACAAAAAAAAACAAAACCCAGACAATCCTATCACCAAACAATATATTATATACAAACAAACGATGATACAAAAGAGGCCTAATAAGCACTCTGGATGCAAACAAAAAAGAAAAGGCCTCACATTGTAGTGGGCCAAAAACCTAGACTCTAACCCCAATCAACCCAACCAACTTCCTAACCTAATTTGGACATGAGAAATTGAGAGAGAAATGAAACAGATTATATATATAGTCCTGTATTCACAAATAAATTACAATAATATTTATAAAAGATAATTAAATTTATATAAGGATTCAATGAAAAAAATGTGCATACAACAAAACAAGGCTAAAATTCCCCAATAAAAAAAAAAAGATACAAAAAACCTACAACGAGCAAAGAGAAAAACAATTGTACAATTATACAATCGATACTGGGTCAAACAATGTGCATGCAAAAAATGAAAAGAAAAACTGAACGGTACAAGATACTTCAATCAACACCATATGATGCTTTTAATACAAAAGGGGAGTTTAGGGATATCACTCGCGAGTTAGGGCAAGGCTAGCCAAGACCGTATAGTTCTTGGTTCAAGATGAGGGGAGGGGAAACCAGGTGTGGGCATGGTTTCTAATGAGAGGTCGTGTAAACCCTCCTATCAAGGGGATGGGGGGGGGAAAGCACTCTAGGCCTCTTTCCAACCCCTGCTAGAAGTTTGTTGTCCCACGGTTGCGTCCATAAGGTCTCCACTCTATGCTCAAACTTGGTAAATCTTCTGGCCAATGATCAAAATTCAAGCAAAAATTTACATAAATATTAGGCTTTCAACCTATTATTACTTTAACTCTTTTGTCTGAAAAGAGAAAACAAACATCAATAAAAAATTGATAAAAAAACAAAAAAATTAAATGCCAGTTATTCACACACACATGCTCGCACAGAGGGAAGGAGAGGGTATTGGAAAAAGGGAGGGAGAATGGCCCTACAAACACACTCACATTTGTTCCACCACACCCCTCTTTCCTTAGGCCATTCGATCCCAGTCATTCACAATACACTCTCAATCCTTACTCACAGTACTTTTTATACTCAATCTTACCCTTCTGCACCCATTCACACTCGTCTACTGGACCCTGGCTACGCATAGCAATATGTCAGGGTTGTTCATCAGTCGTCCTGTCAGTTTCCTCATCACTATTGATCATATCATCCACCATACTCTTAGATTTCATTACTAACTCGCTCAATCACACCCTTCTGCACCCATTCACACTCTTTTACTGGTCCCTGGCTATGCATAGCAATCGGTCAGGGTCATTCATCAGTTGTGTTGTCAGTCTCAGTCTCCTCATCACTATCAATCATGTCCTCCATCTTACTCTTAGCCTTCATCACTAGCTCTCTCATCTCTCGACAGAACTCTTTCATACTCTTCCGTTCAGAACCTTCACTCTTCATAACTCCATTCATCAGCTCCTCACTCACAGCTCTCATCCAACTCAAGGTACACTCTTGCAAAACAGACAAGTCATTCACATCCCTTCTACTCTGGGCATCTACAAGGCAAACTATTTCAAATGGTTCCCACCAGAAGCCAGAAAAGTCAGTCACCTCCTCATTCCCCACATCAAACTCACCTTTACCTTTATCATTCGTAAAACCTGAAAAATCAGCCACACTAAGCTCATTCTGCTCAAACACACTATCATTCATACTGTTCCCAAAACCAGAAAAATCAGGCACAGGCAGCTCACTCACTCGTCTACTTACATCAGCCAAATCACTCACCTGCTTATGCAAACACTCAATCTCTCTCTCAAGCTCCCCCATAGCAGAAAGACTCTGCTCAGACTTACTTTCATTTGTACTTGCATTTTTCCTTTCACTGTTCTTTATACACTTTCTAGTCCTTGAGACCAAGACAAGCTCTTTTCCAAAAAGATCCATAATATACATTCCTTCTCATCATCATGCACCTTATCTCTCTCTCTCTGCACAGTTCATACACTGGATGGCTCAACAGGTAGTCAGGAGGTTCTCTCCATCTCCTCAACTGACTCTGATGAGCCCGCACAGTCTCAGTTACACCTTAATCAAACTCTACAAAACATGTCACACAATTCTCCCAGACTCTCTCAACTCTATACAGTCCCTCAAACTTTTTAATCATCTTTGACACATTCAACCTACTTTTCAATTCCTTTACCTTCCATACTTTTGCACCTATTTCAAATGAACGAAACCTTTCATGTGCCTCATGACATACACTCTGCTCACCTTCACTCAAACAAAATCTATCTTTCACTCGCCTTTCAAAATTCATAATAAACTGACACAGGGACACCCCAATTGCACTATGCACCATTGAATTATACGCCTATAACACACTACCCAACCATTCATCCCAGGCATTCAAAGTCATACTCATCATTCTCAACATCTCACACAAGGTTCTAATTGTATGTTCAGCCAACCCATTCGAAGATGTTAAAAACGGAGTCATCCTCACATGCTCCACACCTTTCTCTCTCAACATTCACTCAAACACTCCCTCACAAACTCAGGCTCATTAGCACTCATATCTCCAAGGCTTCCATACACACACAGGAAAAAACAACTACTCAACCATACGCACAACAGTCACACTCCTTTTATCTCTCACAGGCACTGCATACACAAGATTACTTTTATGATCAACCATAACAACCATACCAACACTACCAGCACTTGTACATGGTAAAGACACACAATCAATTACTACTAATTCAAACGGTTCTTTAGCATCAACTATAAAACATTGGCGGCTTCACTAGCACACCTTGCACCTTTCGCTTCTGATACCTGTCACACGTAGTGGCAACATCATTCACAACAGTTCTCAGAAAGGGATGGAACACACAGATGGAGAACCTGAGAGAGAATGAAACAATTGGATATACAGTCCTGTATTGATAAAAAAAATTACACTAATATTTAAAAAAATATAGGGTAATTATATTTGAGATCTCAAGTATAGATATACGTACAAAAAAAACCCAGACAATCCTATCACCAAACAATATATTATATACAAACAAACAACGATACAAAGGAGGCCTAATAAACACACTGGCGGCAAACAAAAAGGAAAAGGCCTCACATGCTAATCCCAGGAGAAAGTCTTGCCAGCTGCGACTCGAGTATGCACAATTGTTGCCTAGGTCTTACCAAAAAAAGGCTGGCACCTCCGAGCTCGGTATTTTATCCAGTGATCCGGTCGCGCTTTTGAAAGTCCTTTCCATCTAATGGGACTCACAATAAATTTAATAAATGGCTTCAGCAATTCTATAGTGTCTGCCACTCTTTAAAAATTGTAGGATTATCTTGTTGTAATTTAATAGAGTGGCTTTTCGCAAAATAAAAACAAGTAATTAGCTGAGGAAGAGAAAAAAAAACATTTAAGACACAACATAAAATCCAGAATTTATATTATATATATATATATATATATATATATATATATATATATATATATATATATATATATATATATATATAAGAAAAACATCTCCCATTCACACACACATTCTTACAGAGGGAGGGAGAGGGTATTGGAAAAAGGGTGGGAGAATGGCCCTACAAACACACTCACATTGGTTCTACCACACCCCTCCTTCCTTAGGCCATAGGACCAGAGTCAGTCACAATACACTCTCAATCCTTACTCACAGTACCTTTTATACTAAATCACGCCCTTCTGCACGCATTCACACTTGTCTACTGATACCTGGCTATGCGTAACAATCGGTTGTGGTTGTTCATCAGTGGTCCTGTCAATCTCCTTGTCCCTATTGACCATATCATGCACCATACTCTTAGCCTTCATTACTAGCTCTCCCAACTCTCAACAGAACTCTTTCATACTCTTCCATTCAGAACCTTCACTCTTCATACCCCCATTTATCAGCTCCTCACTCACAGCTCTCATCCAACTCAAGATACACTCTTGCAAAACAGACAAGTCACTCACATCTCCTCTACTCTCAGCAGCTATACCAGAAACCCCTTCAAATATTTCACCTCCTCATTCTCCACATCAAACTCACCTCTAACCTTACCATTCGCAAACCAGAAAAATCAGCCACACTAGGTTCAATCTGCCTAAACACATTATCATTCATACTGTTCCCCAAACCAGAAAAATCAGCCACAGGTAGCTCACTCACTCATCTACTTACATCAGCCAAATCACTCACCTGCTTATGCAAACACTCAATCTCTCTCTCAAGCTCCCCCATAGCAGAAAGACTCTGCTCAGACTTACTTTCATTCGTACTTGCATTCTTCCTTTCACTCTTCTTTGTACGCTTTCTACTCCTGGAGACTAAGACTAGCTCTTTCCCAGACAGATCCATACTATCAAATTCCATCTCATCATCATGCACCTTATCACTCACTATACACAGTTCATACACCGGATGGCTCGCCAGGTAGTCAGGAGGTTCTCTCCACCCCCTCAACTGACTGATGAGCCCGCACTCTCTCTGTCACACCCTCATTCAAACTCTCCAAAACATACATCACACCATTCTCCCAGACTCTCACAACTCTATATGGTCCTTCAAACTTTTCACTCATCTTTGACACATTCAATCTACCTTTTAATTCTTCTACCTTCAAGACTTTTGCATCTATTTCAAACAACCTAACCTTTCATGTGCTTCACGCCGAATACTCTGCTCACTTTCACTCAAACAAAACCTATCTTTCACTCGCCTTTCAAAATTTATAACAAACTGACACGGGGACAGCCCAGTTGCACTATGCACAGTCGAATTATATGCCCATAACACTACTTAACCATTCATCCCAGGCATTCAAAGTTGTACTCATCATTCTCAACATCTCACACAAGGTCCTAATTGTACATTCAGCGAACCCATTCAAAGATGGGAGATACAGAGTCATCCTCACATGCTCTACACCATTCTTTCTCAACACTTCACTCACAAACTCAGGTCAATTATCACTCAGACATCTGCTAGGCTTCCATACATACATAGGAAAAAACCCTGCTCAACCACATGCACAACAGTTACACTCCTTTTATTTCTCACAGGCGCTGCTAACACAAACTTACTTTTATGATCAACCATAACAACCATGCCAACACTTTTGAGGCGATAAAAAGCCCTTTCTGTCCAATGGGACTCACAATAAATTTAATAAATGGCTTCACCAATTCTATAGTCTCTGCCACTCTTTACAAATTGTAGGATTGTCTTGTTGTAATTTAATAGAGTGACTTTTTGCAAAATAAAAACAAGTAATTAGCTGAGGAAGAGAAAAAAACAACATTTTAAATAAAACATGAAATCTAGAATTTATATTATATATATAAAGAATAACATCTCCCATTCACACACACATTCTTACAGAGGGAGGGAGAGGGTACTGGAAAGGGGGTGGGAGAATGGCCCTTCAAACAGTCTCACATTCGCTCTACCACAACATTTGTTCCCATCTTTAGTATCAATACAAGATGTTTGGTGATGACCTAAAGCTGTATCTCCACTTCTCATCTTGTAGTCATTACTTGTCTTCACCTGATCTACAACACAGTATTAACACTGTCTGCTACTGCCTCTTCCTGGGGTCAACTTTTGTACACAAGTGTGCTCACCTCCATTTTGCTAGACATCTTATTAATAGAAACCAAAATTCTTGCTATGTCCTTGATGACACACCCTTAAACCTCTGCAATACCTATAAAGACCTTGGAGTCATTGTTAATGTCAAGTTAAAGTTTCATCACCACATCAGAAATTCTGTAGGTGAAGCAAGAGGCATCGCTTCTAATTTGCTAACTGCCACTGTTTGCCGTTCTCCTGAGTTTATGTCCTCTCTTCTTGTTTCAGATATTAGACCCCTGTTAGACTTTGCATCTCCACTTTGGCACTCTGGGTATCTTGGGGATCTAAAATCCTTGAGTCTGTTCAGTGGAGGTGGACAAAGCAAGTATTAGGCTTACATGACTTGCCCTATATTGACAGACTAAACTCTATAAAGCTTTTCTCCATAAAGGGTAGGCTACTTAGACATGACATGATTTATTGCTATCGCATTTTCCACAATCTCTGCTCTACAAGAGGCGGTCAATAAGTTTTGCGAATCGGTAGGGCAAAAAAAGGGGAAGGGGGATGGCTGTTTATGGGGCTGTTAGGACAAGTTATGACAAGTCAGGACCTGCAGCCACACACTCATGTCTTGTCTATTTAAGAAGTAGTAGCTGATCGCAGATTGTCAGTCACAAATTTTTCAACAATGGAGAAGGTTGAGCACCGTGCAGTGGTCAAACTTTTGACCAAGGAAGGCAAGAATGCAAAAGAGATCCATGAACGCATGGTTGCAGTGTACACTGACACCGCCCCTTCCTATGCAACCAATGGTCACTGGAATAGGGAATTCCGCCATGGTCATGAGTCCCTTGAAGATGACCCCCTTCCAGAACGCCCGTCAGATGTGACAAACGAGGACAATGTGGCCTGTGTGGAGAGGATGATCCTCGAAAATCAACGGGTGAAGGTCGAAGAAATCGACTGAGAACTTGGAATATCACATGGAAGTGTAATCAACATTCTCCACGACAATTTGGCCATAACCAAGGTCTCTGCCCGTTGGGTCCCTAGAAACCTCACGCCCCATGATCGATTTCAACATCGTCAAAGTTCGGAGGAGCTGCTGCTTCTGTACAACCAAGACCCGGCAGGATTTGAGTCACGCACAGTGACAGGTGATGAAACGTGGGTCCATCACTTGGATCCTGAGACCAAGCTCGAAAGCATGGCCTGGAAGCACAAGGGCTCTCAGACCTCCATCAAGTTCCGGACCCAACCCCCAGCCGGGAAAATCATGGCCAACATCTTCTGGGATTCTGAGGGAGTGTTGATGGTGGACTATGCGCCTCCTGGAAGGACCATCACAGGCCAATATTACGCCGAGGAACTGGCTGGGTTGAAGAAGTGCATCCATCAGAAGTGGCGTGGCAAGTTGACACACGGTGTCCTGCTTCTCCACAACAATGTCCCTGTCCACAAGGCCAGAGTTGCACAAGCTGCCCTGCGCGAGTGCGGATTCGAGGAGCTCAACCATCCCCCCTACAGTCTAGATCTGGCCTCTAGTGACTACTTTTTATCCTGTCAGCTCTAGGTTGCACTGCGTGGACGCCGGTTTGGGGATGATGAAGATGTCCAGCTTGCGATTCAGGAGTGGATTGAACAGCAGTCGGGAGATTTCTAGTTGTCGGGAATTCAAAGCCTCAGGGACAAGTGGCGCAAGTGCATTGAAGTTGAGGGTAGTTATATTGAAAAATAATAAAACACTTTTCCTCATATCTCGTTTCCTTATATCCAAATTTCAAAACTTATTGACCGTTCTTCGAATCTGTCCTTCTGATATTTTCACTTTATCTCCAGATGTAGCCACTAGAGGTCACATATATAAAATTCAAGTTCAACACTGTCAGTCTGAAGCTCGTAAACGTTTTTTCTCTTCAAGAGTGGTGGCAAGATGGAATTCTCTGCCTTCGGAGGTAGTTGATACTCCCAGCCTTCCAGTGTTTAAATCCAGACTACAACTTTTTTTATACGAGAATCTATTCTCCCTGTAGCAATCAGTTGCCATTCGTGTGCCTTGTTTCCAGTAACCCTACAAGTTCTTTTTCCTGTTTTATTCCATAGGAAGATACACTAAACCAATCACTTTTGTCATTTTTTTTTGTTATTATTACTCATTGTCTGACTGGAGTATCTGTCTGCAACTGCAACCCCCCTTCCCTCTGCCCAGCTCTGACTGGGCAATGGTAGTGACGCCCTACTAGGTAAGAAATAACAGGTAGGAGATATAGTTGCAAAATGCAAAATACACTTGAGACTATATTACACACAGTCCGAGAGCAGTGTATCCCAATGAATGCCATCAGGAAGAAATGTAGTAGGTCATTATGGTGGAATCATGAGATAACTAGAATAATTTCAGGGAAGAAAAGAGCGGACCAAAAATTTAAAGGTAAAGGTACTGCTGAAAATATGAATCATTATTGATTGACTTGGAATGAACTAAATAAGATAATTAGGAAAAGCAAAAGTGGAGAAGAAATTAATTTAGTTCAAAATAATAAAAATCAAAGAAAATAATTTAGCTTTTTAAAAAATCAATAACAAATATAACAGATACAAAATAGGGCCTATTAAATAAGAAGGGGTTGTGAAAGAATCTGATAAGGAAATAGTAGCTGTGATAGGCTACTGTGGCTAGAACTCAACATTTGAATTTCTGTGATAATAAGAAATATGCACTCTGTACTTTAAAATCTCACCTCACTAGTGATTATTTCATTTATCCATTGAATTATGTCATCTTAATGATCATTCTGCTTTAGTATATACAGAAGAAAATATGAATAGTTTAATTTCAGATTATTCTAGGCCAGGGGGTGAGCTGTTAGATACTATTAATATAGAAAGGGAAATCCTTAAAGGGTTTATAAGTGAGTTGAATATTAAAAAGGCAAAATCTAGTTCAGATGATAATGTCAGTTACATACAACATAATTGCTCGGATGATAAAAGCCATAAGACCCAATCAAAGTTCATTTGCATCTGTCAAAACCAAGCCCTAAAATGAATCCATAGGATTGTATCAGATCATGTATCTACAATATACAATTTAAACAATCCATAGGATTTGGTCAGATCATGCATCTACATTATACAATTTAAACAATCCATAGGATTGTGTCAGATCATGAATCTACCATATACAATTCGAACCATACAAAGGAATGTATCAAAAACAAAAAGCATCATCATAAAGACTTATCAAAATCAAAATCAATTATAATATACTATAGGCTGGGCTGAGCTTGACATGTTGTGGCAGGAGATAGTGTCGTTGGGTCTTTGCAGGTGGGAACAGGTTACTGATAGTGGTCAGGGAAATATAAGAGTACAGGGTGGGTCAAGGAAAGGAAAGGGATGCAGAGGAGAGAGCAGAAGGTATACATTCTAAAAGAGGTGCTTCAGGGATAGGAGGACTGAGTTGTCTTAATACCAATGCTTGTAGTCTAAGAAATAAGAAAGATGAGTTATTTAGTTATATTATTGATGAAAATATAGATATAATGTGTAATAAAATCATGGGTTAATAAAAATAAATATAATAACAATGTGAGTGAATTTGAACTACATTTGTACATTAGTCAAAGGAGAGATAGGACTGGTGGTGTGTTGATTATTTATATCAGAAATAGCATTTCTTCAAATCTAAATAATTCTATAAAGCAAGTAGAAGTTGAGTCACTGTAGATAGATATTAGGGTTAGTAAAAATAGGATAATGCACTTAGGAGCCTTTTACAGACAACTTGGACAGACAGACTGTATTGATGAGCTAATGATCAGGAAAATAAGGAAAGGATGTGAAGTAGATACAGTTATTCTTGGTGACTTTAATTTAAATTCTGTTCACTGGGAAAATAGGATAGGAAGGGATAGAGCAAGTTGTAAGTTTATAGAATGCTTTGAGAATAATTTTTTGACTCAATTTGTTAATATGGCAACAAGGGGTGCCGATATATAAGATCTGGTTCTTTCAAATGATGATCACTTGGTTCAGGAATTGACTGTCGGGGGAGCATTTGAAAACAGTGATCATCAGATGGTTCATTTTAACTTGGGGTTAGTGAAAGGTAGAATATCAACAAACTCCACAAAAACTAAAATTTTTTATAGGGCAGTTATGATAAATTATGCAACTTGCTAAATCAGATTAGGTGGGATAAGGCATTCAGGAGAAAGAATACTTATGAGATGAGAGACACTTTTAAAACCATATTAAATATAGTCCAGGATGTGTATCCCAATGAAGGCTATTAGGAAGAAATGTAGGAAGCCATTGTGGTGGAATCAGGAGATAGCTAGGAAAATTTCTGAGAAGAAACGGGCATACCAGAGATTACAGAGAAAGTACTGTTGACAATTTAAATCATTATAGGTCGACCAGAAATGAGCTAAATAAGATTATTAAGAAGAGCAAAAGGGTACCAGAAATTAAATTAGCTCAAAATACTAATAAAGATCCAAGTAAATTCTTTAGCTATTATAGAATTAATAACAAATCTAAGAGTGATAAAATAGGGCCTATTAGATATGAAGAGGTTTTGAAAGAATCTGATGAAGAAATAGTAGAGGTTCTTAATGATCATTTTTCTTCAGTATTTACAGAAGAGAATCCAGATAGATTAATTGATGATAATTCTAGGTCAAGGAAAGTAGTAATAAATTCTATTAATATAGACAGAGAAGAAATTAAAGGGCTTATAATGCAGTTAAATACTAGTAAGGCATCTGGACCTGACAACATTAATTCTAGGATACTCAAAGAAGGTGTAGATAGTATTGCAGTAGCTCTAGAGAAGATATATATTAGATCACTAGAGTCTGGAGAAATACCTAATGATTGTAAATTAGTGAATGTAGTGCCAATTTTCTAAAAGGGAAGTAAAGAGGACTCAAATAAGTTTAACTTGTATAGTTTTTAAAATTCCTGAGATTGATTGATTTAATCTGTTTTATGGGTGTTGAAATCCTATAAGTATCATTTGCACCGTGAAATTACAGTCAAGATAGTTACCATCACCTCTTCAGTCTAGGGACTCCACTCCTAGACACTCAATAATAAAGAGAAAGGTGGAGTCTGTTAGTATGAGAAGATAAGCTAAACTAGACAGTGCCAACAGTTACAACAATTATGTATACAAATACTCATATCTATTTATGTACATAAATGGATATACAAACTGGGAAAAAAAAAATTAAATGTGTCTATATAATGATGTATCTCTTAGAAACTTTAGTACTAGTTCAAATGGGACTAAGGAATTTAGGACAGTAGCATATGAAAATCTTAGGTTGTTTTCAAGGCAGAAATTTAATGGGTTATAGCATGTTCTGGGATAAGTTGTGTATTGCATTTTCCACAAAAGTGGAAAAGTGATGGGTCAAAGAAGTAGCCAAGGGATAGTCTACTGCACCCTAATCTTAGTCTAGTTAGCACGATACTGTCATGACATGACATTCTATAAGGTCTGTTATTGTTTAAATTAGGAATGATTTGGGGAAGAATGCCATTATTTTAGGACCATTCATTTTGCCAGAGGTTGAAGACTGAGGGCTGCAGCATGCCTATCATTTCTGATACTGAGAACCCCAGGTGTGTCATATTAGCATTGTGTATTGCTGCTTTAGCTGCTGCCTCAACCACTTCATTATCTTTTATACCTGCATGACTAGAAACCCATAAAAGAACAGCTTCCAGGTTGATTTTATGTATATAGTTAATTATACGGTGGATTAAGTAATGACTTTTTTCTTCTTTCACAGCTAGCAAACCTGATAGGGAGTGTGAAACTATGAGTAGTTTGCAGTTGTCTAGCTTTTGATTTATATACTTGAGTGAACTCAATATTGCATATAACTCAGCAGTAAATATAGACCAGTGATGGGGCAGTTTGAAGGTCTTTATGGTTTCTCTCCAGCTAAAAGCACATGCTACTTTTGAGGATTTATACAACTTAATTAATTTTAAGGACAATGTTTGATAAATGCATAAAGTAGTTTTGTTCTTAGGGTATGCAGTTAATGAGAGGTTAAAGTGAACTTTAGTTAGTGGTATATAGCAGTTAGATATTTTTATGGCATTTAAATCAATAGGGTCATATCCTAAGTTCATTATATATTTTTTAATCCAACCGCAAAAAGGTTTTGAGTGAGGCCGAAGGTCATTGAAATTATACCAAAAGAATTGTAAAATATATATACGTGAAAGGTGATTTGCAATACTGAGTACTTTGATACCATATCTTAGCCCTAGCAATATTTATGAAATTTAAGTTGAGGCATTATATAAGGTTCTGCTTCTAAAGAATCAACTCTGGTACAATTTAATGCACCTATAGCTAGTCTAATAAGTACACTTAAATTGTATTCCATCAAGTTTTAATAGGTTGCTTTCTGATGATGTATGGTATAGGAAAGAGCCATAGTCTATTTTGCTTCTAATAAGGAATTTATATATATGCAATAGATGCATTCTATTTGACCCCCAGTTTGTATTTGCAAGATATTTTAAGAGCAAAATGCTAGATTTACATTTCTCTATTAATGACATAATATGAGCTGCCCAAATTTGTCCCTGATCTAATACCATACCCAAGTATTTTTATGAGTTTGCATGTAATTAATATGGTAATTTAATAGTATCAGCTCTGGCAAGTTGTGTTTCCTAGTGCATTTTGTAAAAATGATACACTTAGTTTTAGTAGGAGAAAAGGTGGTGCCCCATTTTTTTGACTAGTCAGATATAGAATCCATGATATTTTGCATCTGGTTGTGCATTTGATCTAAGTTTTCACCAGATAGCCACAATGCAATATCATGAGCGTACAAGGCATGTTTTATGTCTAAATTTTTTAATAAATCTTTAACATGAGTGAAAATAAGAGTGGGCTTATAACGCTAGCCTGTGGTAGGCCGATTTGTACAGCAAGTTTTTCTGAAGGAAGATTAGCTATCAAAACTCTTATAATTCTAGAGCAAATGAAATTTTTAATCAAGTTTTTTAATAAAGTTGGGGAGATGGCCATGTAAATCTATCTTGTATAGTTTTTTATAAAGACCATGGTGCCAAATGGTATATGCTTTTTCGATGTCCAGAAAGATTGCAATTACATATTTATTGCAGAGGAACGCTTCCCTTATGTCACATTCCAAGTATACCAAACTATCCATAGTTGAGAAGTGCTTTCTGAATCCCTTTGATAGTATGATACATACTTTTTTTTCATTAAGGTAATTCCTTAACCTAATGGTCAATATTCTCTCTAATGTCTTGCATAAGCAACTGGTCAAGGCTATAGGGTGGTAAGAAGATGGTTCCTGACTTGGTTTCCCTGACTTTAATATAGGGATGAGTAAACACTCTTTCCATGTATCTGGATAGGTATTATTTAAAAATAGGTGATTGTAGAAATTTAAGAGATTATGTTTATTTAGGTTACTAAGATTTGCTAGGAAAGGATATATTATGTCATCCATGCCCGGAGAGCTTGCTTGTTTTGTGGAATAACTTTTTCTAATTCATATAATGTAATTGAGCAGTTATATTCCTCATTGTTAGATACCTCAAATAAAATTTCATTAAATTCAGCCTCCATCATAGTGTATACAAAGGGTTCTATGTAGGAGTGAATACTGCTAATAGTAGCAAAGTGGCCACCTATATTTGGGCAGTCACAAATGGGTCAGAAGTAAAGTTACTGCCAGATTTTAATGTGACGAGTGGATGGGGTTTATGTCCTTTTGTAAGTCTCCTTATCTTATTCCAAACTTCTGCTGTATGAGTGTTATGATTAATAGTTTGTACGAACCTTCTCCAGGAGAGATGTTTTGATAATCTAATTATCTTTCTGGCTAAAGCTTTAGCTTTATGATATAACAGTAAAGACTCTGGATTCATGGACTTCTTAAATAATTTATGGGTTTTTTTTTTAAACTTTTATTGCATAGGCACAACTATGATTCTACCAAGGATTGTTATATTTAAGAAATATTCTTGATGATGACTTTGGTATGGTTTTGGCTGCACATTTGATGATAGCAGAGGTTACTAGAAGGCAAGCATCATTTGCATTAATTGAAATATTGACTTTTGGAATTTGTAGTTCTTGATGAAATTTGTTTAAATTACCTTTATATAGCCAGTTGGGCCTGGTATTATACTTCATTTCATACATTGTTTCCATAATTAGGGGGAAGTGGTCACTATCATAAAGATCTGATAGTACTTTCCACTGTAAGTTTAGTTTCAAAGAATGGGAGCATAGAGATATATCTATATGAGAAAAGTGTCCTCTAAATTCATTGCAAAAAGTTGGGGCCTTTGAGTTTAGGATGTATAAATTTGCTTCTTCAATAAAATCTGTTATTTTATTTCCTCTAGGACAGCATTCTGATGAACCCCACAGGTAGTGATGTCCATTCAAATCTCCAGATATTAATACTGGTGGAGGAAGTGACTCTCAGATTAGGTATTTAAATAAGAAGTTGAGTCAAAGTAAATGGAAGGGAGTGAGAGTTTGTCTGTCGGGGGCTGGTGTAAATGAGGTGTTGTGGTGGAGCGAACGTAGGTGTGTGTAAAAGGGGCTATTCTCCCACCCCTTTTCTCTGTACCCTCTCCCTCCCTCTGTAAGAATATGTGTGTGAGTGGGAATGAGGTTTTTTTTTTATATTTTCTCTTTGTATATATATGTATTTGATTTCATGTATTAAAATTGTTTTTCTTTCTCAGATTGTACTTTGTTTAAAATAATCTTTTATCAAAAGATTATATTTTGAAAGAATAGTTTTTAGAGTTAAATATTTGGAGAATTGTTAATGCTGAGGATTGTTTGGATATACATTTAGAGGCAAGATAGTCGATAAATGTACTCGGGTAATGCCCACTTATTAGTTTCCCTTCCATGTATAAGTAAATGGGTCATAAACGGAGGATATATCTCTTCTACAGAGAGTGGAAGCTTGGACGGACGGCAAGAAGGGTTCTCTAGATGAGTGCTCCGCCCAGCCCTGAGACGGAGGGCTTTCATACCTCGCTAGACACCTGGACTACCACACCCGCATTGGCTGACAAGCCTGCCTCCTTTTATATTAGCCTACTAACACCCACCTCCAGCACACAAGTGATAGCGCGTGCCCCTTTTCGTTTAGTTGTTGTGTTTTTTTATTTTGTGTAGATATATTTAAATAAATTTGTTGTATTCGCCTGTTATAAAATTCTCTTTTGGTATCTTATTTGGATTGGGGAATTTGGCCTCATTTTGAAGTGTGCACACTTCCCTTGTAAATATAAATTACTGTAATTATCATTGTACTTTTTTTTGTAAGTAAAGGGACTGTATATACAATCCGTTTCATTCTCCCTCAATTTCTCACATCCGGACAGTGTAGGAAGCGGGTTGGATCAATTGGGATTACAGATATATTTTTGGCCCGCTACAGTGTGTGAGAGGTATGATAGGTTGCTGTCTAGGTGTGAGAGGGAAGCAGTTGTGATTACACATGTTGAAGTAAACGATGTAAAGAAGGTAGGTACTTGTGAGTTACGACAGCGTTATAAAAGGCTGATTGAAAGGATGTGTGAAAGTAGAGTAAAAGACGTTGTTTCAGGTGTGCTTCCGAGAATGGATGTGGGGATGGAATGGTTGTCTCGTTGTAGCGGGCCGAAAATCTAAACTAACCCCCAATCGATCCAACCCGCTTCCTACACTATCCGGACGTGAGAAATCGAAGGAGAATGAAACGGATTGTATATACAGTCCCTTTACTTACAAAAAAAATTTACAAAATATCTACAATAGAGAGGGGGCGATTATATTGGAGATCTTACTTTTTTGGCCAAAAATACAAAAAGAAAATCCTATATATATGAATACTATTTAATCTATCCTAATAAACATAAAAAATCAAACAACCCCCCAAAAAAATCCTGACTACAACAGTCAATATATACACAACAATCAAGGCCTCACTTTATACAAAGAGGATGGGAAGATGTCCAGCCACCTGCCACTCGAGCGAGCAAAATGCCTAGGACTTACAAGTGTGGCGCCTCTGCGCTTGATGGAAGATAATGACTTTAAAAAAAAGCTTACGTAGCTATTATAAGCCCTCCTTCATTAAGCTATACTAATGGCCTTTATTTATTAATGATAATATAGCTTTCCAGGATATAACGCTTTGTTTGTAATATAAGGATATACGAAACTAAGTCCTATCTTTCCAGAATATGAGGCCTGGAAAGAAAGAAAAAAACATGGTAATCATTTTTATACATAAAATAAACAAAAAAAACAAACCCATTCCCATTCACACACATTCTTACAGAGGGAGGGAGAGGGTACTGAGAAAAGGGGTGGGAGAATGGCCCTTTTACACACACTCACATTCGCCCCACCACATCGTGCAATGGGGTTGAATGAATATGTGAAAGGTTTGTGCGAGGAGTCAGGATTGGTGTTTGCAGATGTTTGGAGTGGGTTTTATGGGAATAAGGGTTGGAAGCGATGGATGGAGTCCATCTGAGCCGAGATGGGGTTGAGGTTTTGTGGCAGGAATTAGATAGTGTTATTAGGTCTTTTGAGGCGGGAAACTAGGTTTTGATAGTGGTCAGGGAAATTTAATGGCTCAAAGTGAGGCAGGGAAAGGAAGCAAACATAGATTTGTAGAAGGTAGGCAGGCTAATGGAAGTGCTTTAGGGTTAAATTACTTGAGTAGTGATAGTGGTCAGGAAAATACAAGAGTACAGGGTTGGGGAAGGAGAGAAAAGAGATGCAGGGATTGGTGGGCTGAGCTGTCTTTACACAAATGCTTGTATTCTTAGAAATAAGAGGAAAGAGTTATTTAGTTATATCATTCATGAAGATATAGATATAATATGTATAGTTGAATCATGGGTTAATGAAAATATATTTAATGATAATGTCAGTGAATTTGAACTAGAAGGTTATACTATGTACATTAGTCAAAGGAGAGATAGGACTGGTGGTGGGTTGATTATTTATATCAGAAATAGCATTTCTTCAAATCTAAATAACTCTATAAAGCAAGGAGAAGGTGAATTATTATGGATAGATATTAAGGTTGGTAAAAATAGAAAAATACACTTGGGAGCTTTTTATAGACCACCAGGACAGACTGATTATATCGATGAGTTAATGATTAGGGAAATAAGTAAAGGATGCAAAGAAGATACAGTTATTCTGGGTGACTTTAATTTAACTTCTGTGGACTGGAAAAATATGATAGGAAGAGATAGAGCAAGTTGTAAGTTTATGGAGTGTTTTGAGGATAACTTTTTGACCAAATTTGCTAATAAGCCAACAAGCGGTGCCAATATATTAGATCTAATTCTTTCAAATGATGATCACTTGGTTCAAGGATTGAGTGTAGGAGAATCATTGGGAAACAGTGATCATCAGATGGTTCGGTTTAATTTGCAAATAGTTAAGGGTAGAACAATGACAAACTCCACAAAAATTCCAAATTTTTATACAGGAGATTACGATAAATTATGCAACATGCTAAATCAGATTAGGTGGGATATAGTATTCCATGGAAAGAATACTTATGAGATGTGGGACATCTTTAAGACTATATTAAACATGGTTCAGGAACAGTGTATTCCATTGAAGTCTATTAGGAAGAAATGTAGGAAACCATTATGGTGGAATCAAGAGATAGCTAATAAAGTTTCAGAGAAAAAAAAGGGCATACCAGAGATTACAAAGTGAGAATAGTTTACATAATCTAAACCATTATAGGTCAATCAGAAATGAACTAAATAAGATTCTTTAGCCATTATATAATGAATAATAAATCTAGCAGTGATAAAATAAGGTCTATTAAATAGGAAGGGATTTTGAGAGAATCTGATGAGTAAATAGTAGAGGTTCTTAATGATCATTTTGCTTCAGTATTCACAGAAGAGAAACCAGTTAGATTAGTTGATGATAATTCTAGGTCAAGGGAATTAGTGATAAATTCTATTAATGTAGACAGAGAAGAAATTAAAGGGCTTATAATGGAGTTAAATACTAGTAAGGCATCTGACCCTGACAACATTCATTTTAGGATACTCAAAGAAGGTGTAGAAAGTATTGCAGTAGCTCTTGAGAAGATATTTATTAGATCACTAGAGTCTGGAGAAATACCAAATGATTGGAAATTGGCAAATTTAGTGACAATTTTTAAAAAGGGAAGCAAGCAAAGAGGACCCAAATAACTTTAGACCAGTAAGCTTAACTTCTATAGTCTGTAAAATTCTTGGGAAGATAGGTAAGATGGGAATTTCTGATCATCTAGAGAGTAGCAGGTTAATTAATGATGCTCAGCAAGGTTTTAGAAAAGGTAGATCGTGTTTAACTAATTTACGATTCATTTTATGAAAATGAATCGTATGGTTGTGCATCCTGCGAGTGATCAGATTGAGAGAAAGATTGGTAAAAATGGGGTGTATAAGTTGTATGTAGGGAAAGATGGTAGCGTTTTGAGGAGTGTGTTTACTGGTATTGAGGTGACTGCTATGGAGAGTGTAAGGCTTGTGAAGGGTGAAAGGGTGTCTGTTAGAGTGAGTTGGAGTAAGGATGTTAGTTTGAATGTGAGTGAGAACACTGTGATATTGGATGGAAAGGATGCGTGTTATAAGGTAAGGTGTGTTGCTTGTGTGTTTGATGGCTTGATGAGAATGAATGATCCTTTTGTATGTGTGCAGGCAGACCCCAGTATGAAAGGGCAGGTGAGGGGAATCCAAGTCGGAGATGTACTGGGCCACCTCTCCACTGTCAATGAGGTAGGTATGGATGATAGTACGGATATCAGGGTGAATGTTGCGAATGAAAAGACATGTGAATGGATGTATAATGAGGTGAAGGACATGGTAAAATTGGATGGATGTTTGACTGAGTATGAAAGGGAGGATGTGTATCGAATGATATTTGAGCGAAAGGGAGCCCTCAGTAAGGGTGATCTGGATTTCGGGGTTGCAAAGCTCCCGGAATTCAAGATTGTCCTGAAGGAGGACTCCCCAATCTATCAGCGGCCGAGGCATTTCCCACGTCCGGTTGCTGAAGAGATTGAGGAGCAGTGTTTGGAATTGGAGCAATTGGGGGTGATTGAGGAGAGTGAGAGTGCATGGAATAGTCCAATTGTACCTGTACGTAAGCCGGATGGAAGATTGCGTCTGTGTGTGGATTATCGAAAGGTGAATGAAAGGACTGTGAAAGAAAGGTTTCCGATGTGTGTGGTATCTGAGTGTGTATATAGTATGCATGGGATGGAGTGGTTTACGAAGCTGGATCTGGTACGGGGGTATTACCAGATGCCCATTGCTGAGGAGAGCCGGCCAGTAACTGCCTTCTCTTCCTCAAAGAGGCATTACCAGTTCCGGAACCTCAGCTTTGGGTTGGCTAATGCTCCCGGAGCCTTCCAGCGGGCAATGAATGTTGTGTTGAGTAAGTTTACGAGTAAGAATGTGATTGCGTTTATAGATGATATTTTGATTATGACTGAGACTTTTGAGGAGCATATGAGATTGGTGAATGATGTGTTGAGAACGTTGGAGAGTGTTGGTGTGAAGGTGAAAGTGGCGAAGTGTGAATGGTTTGCGAAAGAAGTGGAATTCCTTGGGCATATGGTGAGTGAGAATGGATTGCGTAAATCATCGAAGTATGTTGAGAAGGTGCGAATGTTTCCTAAACCGGTGACTGTGAAGCAACTGAAGTCATTTTTGGGTTTGATTGAGTTCCAGCGAAAGTTTATACGTGATTGTTCTGGTGTGAGTAAGCCTCTGACTGAGTGGATGGGCAAGAAAGGTAGTACGGTTGTCAAGTGGAATGATAAGATGAATGAGGCGTATGAGAGACTGAAGGAGGCAGCGGCTGAAGATGTTGAATTAGCTTACCCAGATTATAGTGTAAATGCTAAAATGCTTGAATTGTATACAGATGCGAGTGGGTATTGTATGGGAGGTTTTCTGATGCAAGAGCAGCGTTTGAATGGAGAGAATGTCAGGCGAATAATTGGGTATGTATCCAAGGCTATGAATGTTGCAGAACGAAAGTATTCGACTGTGGAACGAGAGCTGGCTGCGATAAGATATTGTTTGAAAGTGTTGCGTCCATTTTTGTATGGTGTGAGGTTTGTGATAAAAACCGATCATCAACCTCTTGTGTATCTGCAGCGTATGAAGTGGGCTGATAGTAGGATTGCAAGGACTTTGGAAGATTTGAGTGACTTTGACTATGTGATTGAGTATGTGCCTGGTGAACGGAATGGAGTGGCTGATTTGATGTCAAGGTATCCTGGTACGAATGATGAAAATGTGTGTGGAGTGAGTGATCCTGAGTATTTGCCGAAAGGAATTATGAATGGAAAAGAGAGTAAGGGTGGTGGTGATTCCTTGTTTGAGAGTGTATGGAATGGTTTGCAAGATTTGAAGAGTGATGGAGTAGATGTGAGAGTGCCCGATAGTGTAGATGATTTAAGGAAGGAGGTAATGAATGAAGTGTGTAGGAAGCCTGAAAGCATTGGTATGGCAAAGGTGCGGAACTTCATGAAAGAATTGAGAGCGATGTGTATGCAAGGGGTCCCGCCATTTCAGGAAGTGTTGATTGTAGTGAGTCGTTTGTATGGAGTGATTGTTTATGTGCACTTTGGTGGTGAGAGGCCGATTGTGTACAAGGATGAGAAGATGAAGGGTTTGAATCCTAATGTGGTACATCTGCAATGTTTGCGCGGTGTGCACTACAATTGGGTAATTGAAAAGTGTTCATATATAAGAGAGAAGAATGATTGTCTGGATGAAGATGAGTGTGTGTTGAGTGATGATATGGGAGTTGATGACAGTGTGGATATCAGTGCTGATGTTGGTGTGCTTGTTCCTTCTGTGTATTGCGAACATGGTGGACCTGATATGATGGAAGCGAGAGTGAAAGTTAGTGAAAGGTTGTTCTGTGGTTTGATTGATACTGGAGCGCAAGTGTCTTTAGTGAATGAGAATATTCTGAGTAAGTATGAAGAGTTTAGATGTTGCGAGCATAAACCTGTGAAGTTACGGATAAGTGGATTAGGGAATGGCACGATAGTGGCATGGGAACAGGTTAGTCTGAAAGTGAGTTTGGGTAATGGTGTGAATGTGAAGCATGACTTTGTGATTCTGAAAGGTGAGCAAATGCCTTGTTGTTTCTTGCTTGGTGTAGACTTTATGAGATTAAATGATTTGTCTTTGGATGCTGATAAGGATTGTCTTATGAAAGGTGAATGTGAGGTGATGAAGTTGAATGAGTGTGCAAAGAATGTTGTCAAGTTTTGCGGTATGATTGAGTTGGTCATGGATGATGAGAATGAGATTTTAAGTGATGATGATATTCTAGAGATGCAAGAGATGTGTCCTTTTGTTAGTGAGTTGAAGAGGTGTGTAATGATGCGTGTTGATTTGAATGAATGGCCAGAGTGTTTAAGTGATTTTAAAAGGTATGCTAAGGATTTTGTTGTTTGTATGGATGTTGTATATTTTGTGAGGCATGTGAAGGGTGGTGATGATATGTATGTACCTGTGATGTCCTTAGTTGGTATGATTGGTCTGGTGAAGGTTGTGCATGATAATTATGGGCATATGGGTAAGTTTAAGCTGTGGGAGTGTATGAAGGAGCATGTGTTCCACCCGTTTCTGAGAACTGTTGTGAATGATGTTGCAACTACGTGTGAAAGGTGTCAGAAGCGAAAGGTGCAAGGTGTGCAAGTGAAACCACCGATGTTGAAAGTTGATGCGAAAGAACCGTTTGAATTGGTAGTGATTGATTGTGTGTCTTTGCCGCGTACGAGTGCTGGGAATGTTGGTATGGTTGTGATGGTTGACCATAAAAGTAAGTTTGTGTATGCAGCGCCTGTGAGAGATAAAAGCAGTGTGACTGTTGCGCGTGTGGTTGAGCAGTTGTTTTTTCCTATGTGTGTATGGAAGCCTAGAAGATGTCTGAGTGATAATGGGCCTGAATTTGTAGGGGAAGTGTTTGAGCAAATGTTGAGAGAGAATGGTGTGGAGCATGTGAGAACAACTCCGTATGTACCGTCTTCAAATGGATTGGCTGAACGGACTATAAGAACCTTGTGTGAGATGTTGAGAATGATGAGTACGACAGTGAATGACTGGGATGTGTGTCTGGGGAGAGTGTTGTGGGCGTATAATTCAACTGTGCATAGTGCAACTGGAATGTCCCCATGTCAGTTTGTGATGAATTTTGAAAGGCGAGTGAAAGATAGGTTTCGTTTGAGTGAAAGTGAGCAGAGTGTATGGCGTGAGGTGCATGAAAGGTTCCGTTCATTTGAATTAGGTACAAAAGTATTGAAGGTGAAAGAAGTGAAGGGTAGGTTGAATGTATCAAAGATGAGTGAGAAGTTTGATGGACCTTATAGAGTTGTGAGGGTTTGGGAAAATGGAGTGACGTATGTTTTGGAGAGTTTGAATGACGGCATGACTGAGAGAGTGCGGGCTCATCAGAGTCAGTTAAGGAGATGGAGAGAACCTCCTGACTACCTGGTGAGCCATCCAGTGTATGCAGTGTATGGACTGTGTAGAGAAAGAGGTAAAGTGCATGATGATGAGATTGAATGTGATAGAATGGATCTGTCTGGGAAAGAGCTAGTCTTAGTCTCGAGGAGTAGAAAGCGTACAAAGAAGGGTGAAAGGAAGAATGCAAGTACGAATGAAAGTAAGTCTGAGCAGAGTGTTTCTGGTATGGGGGATCTTGAAAGGGAGATTGAGTTTTTGCGTAAACAGGTGAGTGATTTGGCTGGTATAAGTAGACGAGTGAGTGAGCTGCCTGTGCCTGATTTTTCTGGTTTTGGGAACAGTATGAATGATAGTGTGTTTGGGCAGAATGAACCTAGTGTGGCTGATTTTTCGGGTTTTATGAATGGTAATAGTAGGGGTGAGTTTGATGTAGTGAATGATGAAGTGGCTGATTTTTCAGGTTTCTGGTGGGAACCAGTCGAAGGGGTTTCTGGTATGCCTGTTGAGAATACAGGGGATGTGAATGACCTGTCTGTTTCGCAAGAATGCACCTTGAGGGCAACAGAGTAGTGAGTATCTGTGAGTATACATTGGAAAGGAGAAGAGTCAGAGGGGAATTGATTGAAGTCTTCAAATGGGTAAAAGGATATAATAAAGGGGATCTGGGTAAGGTTCTTATACTTAGTGAACATGACAGGACACCATAAGGTAAGTTCCTTGAGATAGAATGTAGAGTTAATAACAGACCACTTACTTATACCTATAATAACTTAAATCAACCAAAAACTCTTACCCCCTCCCATTTAATATATGGAGCACAGATCCTGGTGTACCGGGAAGCAGCTTTTTTCCTCTGCTACTACAACTCAGGGTCAAGAAGTAAATACAGACCCTGTTAAATATCTACTAAAAATTCCCCAAGTTATTAAGTTTAGGTTCATACGGCACGCCGTATGATAATAATTTAGCTACTTTGATTGTTTCATAAATATTAATGGATAAATAAGCCATTATCTTGCTCCAAGATCAGGATTAATCACCATTTCACAGGCTAAGTATATATTTAGCTGTCATTTATTAATAATAGCTACCTATTAGGATCCTTTAGGCATATTATACTTAGACACTGTGAATGGGATATTTAATAACCACCTTATATTTGAGCAAGTAAGTTGAGATTTTTATTCTAAACTCAGTTTATATTACAGCCATTATTTTTCATTTAAAATTTAATTTAATTATTCTTCTTGCAATTTCTTGTTCAAATTGTGACCAATTTCAAAATTAAAAAATGAAACAAGAAAGTCGCGATAAGTGACTCATTTTGAATTTTTAATTCATTAAGTAATAATTCTACATTAAAGTATAGTAGATCAGGTGCATATATGATACCTTGAATAGTATTTAAATTTTGTGCAACTGAGAACTACATCATATTGTCCATTGATAATGATTTTTGTATATAAGAGGGCCATTGTCTGATCTAAGGATTTTGTATGTATTAAGAGGGATCCTGTTCTACAATATTTAACCTCACTGACAGGGCCATGACAAATGGATTCAACAACTTTTTTATTTGTTAATGGACTTAATTTGGTAAATATGTAAATTAGTGGCCCAGCCGGAAAAAAATTTGTGTGTAAATATTATAACATAACATAACATAATTACACGGATGACAAAAGCCACAAGGGCCTATCAAAGGTCATCCGCCTCCGTCAAAACCCACCCACAAAAAGCACCATCACCAGGGGAAGACAAAATCAAAGTCCCCCACAATATAATATAACGGATGACAAAAGCCACAAGGGCTCATCATAGGTCATCCGAGTCAAGCGGCCTCTTTTTCAAGGCACCCAAACTCCCAGGAAAAATACATCCAGAGGATTGCATCCAGAAACAAGGGTATCACCAATCAAGGCTTGTCAAGAACTAAATCATGCAGCTATAGATATATACAAACAATATTAATATATACAAAACTTAGGAACCATCACAACCTTCCCTTCCCATAAACTCATCCAACCTACTCTTAAATACATTTAGATTTGGACTACCTACTACCCTCTGCGGCAATTTGTTCCAGAAGTCTACCACTCTATTGGTGAAAAAATATTTTCTTAAATCCAACCTACACCCTTGCTTTTTAATTTTCAAGTGGTGACCTCTAGTCCGATTTCCATCATCTAACTCAAAAAACTTGCTAACATCCAATTTATCTATCCCGGAAAAAATTTTAAAGAGCTCAATCATATCCCCTCTCACACACCTCCTTTCGAACGAGAACATATTTAATACCCTCAGTCTATCTTCATATTCAAGGTGCCTCAGGGAAGGAATAATCTTTGTTTCCCTCCGTTGCACTGACTCAATAAGGTTAATATCGTGTCTAAAATGTGGGGACCATGCCTGTATACAGTACTCTAGATGTGGCCTAACATAAGAGTTATAGAATTTAAGAATAACCTCCTTACTTTTGTAACTGACATTTCTCTTAATAAAACCCAGCACTCTATTTGCCCTATTTCTTGCTTCAATACACTGCTTAGAAAACCTTAATGACTTATCTATTACTACTCCTAGATCTTTCTCATCCTCTACTGAGCTCAGCCAATGCCCATCCATTTCATAGTTAAATTCTCTATTATCTTTTCCCATGTTAATAACTTTGCACTTATCAAGGTTGAAAGTCATTTGCCACTTATGTGCCCAGGATAACAATTTATTTAAGTCCCCCTGCACTTTAAAATTATCATCAATATCTTTAACTACAGCTGCTAATTTGGTATCATCCGCAAAAATTGACACTTTATTATTAACTGCCTCCCCAAGATCGTTTATATAGATGACAAATAATAATGGGCCGAGAACTGATCCCTGAGGAACCCCACTGATAACATCCCTCCACTCTGACTTTACACCATTTAGCACTACCCTTTGCTTCCTGTCTTTCAGCCACTCAGCTATCCAATTTGAAACACCCCCACATATCCCAATCATTTTTAATTTATGAACTAGTCTTCTGTGTGGTACCTTATCAAATGCTTTACTAAAATCTAAGTAAATTATATCTACATTCTCTCCCTTATCTACTTGATCTGTTACAAACTCCAGAAAGTCTAGTAAGTTAGTCAAACATGATCTACCTGATCTAAGCCCATGCTGAGCATCGCTGATTAACCCCTCCCTCTCTAGATGTTGGCAAATCCATTTTTTAACTATTTTCTCAAGAATTTTACAGACTACAGGAGTTAGGCTAACCGGTCTAAAGTTATTTGGATCCTCTTTACTACCCTTCTTGAAAATGGGAACTACATTCGCTCTCTTCCAATCATTGGGTATTTCTCCATATTCCAATGACCTAGTATATAACTTGTCCAGAGCTATTGAGATACTTTTTACCCCTTCTTTAAGTATCCTAGAATGAATATTATCAGGGCCGGAGGCCTTGGTAGTATCTAAATCAGCTATTAGTCCTTTTATCATCCTCCGATCCACACAAATGCTAGTAAACACCTCTTTTCCTGACCTATGAGTACTATACATGACTATTTAGTTTCTCTTTTGTAAATACTGATGCAAAATGACCATTTAGTACCTCAACTATTTCCTCATCAGTTTCTCTCACAAACCCTTCATATTTGATAGGTCCTATTTTAACTCTGCCAGACTTGTTATTAATTTTATAGTAACTAAAGAACTTTCTAGGATCTTTGTTGCTATCCTGAGCTAATTTAATTTCTGACACCCTTTTGTTCTTCCTTATAATCTTATTTAACTCATTCCTAGCCATTCTATAATCACTTAAATTTTGAATATTATTTTCTACCTGTATTTTTTTTATATGCCCTTTTCTTCTCTGAAATTTTTCTAGCTATCTCCTGATTCCACCATAATGGTTTCCTACTTTTGTTCCTAATGGCCTTCATTGGGATACATTGTTCTTGGACTACATTTATTATATGCTTGAAAGTATCCCACATCCCATAAGCATTTTTACCTCTGAATTCTATATCCCAGTCTACCAAATTTAGCAAGCTTCGAAGTTTTACATAATCTCCCTTATGAAAATTTGGAACTTTTTCAGCATTCTCAGTTATTTTACCCTTCTGAATTCCCAAGTTAAAACGAACTATCTGATGGTCACTATTTCCCAATGCTTCCCCAACAGTCAATTCTTGAACTAAATGATCACTGTTAGAAAGTACTAAATCTAATATATTGTCCCCCCTCGTTGGCTCATTAACACACATAACATAACATAATTACACGGATGACAAAAGCCACAAGGGCCTATCAAAGGTCATCCGCCTCCGTCAAAACCCACCCACAAAAAGCACCATCACCAGGGGAAGACAAAATCAAAGTCCCCCACAATATAATATAACGGATGACAAAAGCCACAAGGGCTCATCATAGGTCATCCGAGTCAAGCGGCCTCTTTTTCAAGGCACCCAAACTCCCAGGAAAACTACATCTAGAGGATTGCATCCAGAAACAAGGGTATCACCAATCAAGGCTTGTCAAGAACTAAATCATGCAGCTATAGATATATACAAACAATATTAATATATACAAAACTTAGGAACCATCACAACCTTCCCTTCCCATGAACTCATCCAACCTACTCTTAAATACATTTAGATTTGGACTACCTACTACCCTCTGCGGCAATTTGTTCCAGAAGTCTACCACTCTATTGGTGAAAAAATATTTTCTTAAATCCAACCTACACCCTTGCTTTTTAATTTTCAAGTGGTGACCTCTAGTCCGATTTCCATCATCTAACTCAAAAAACTTGCTAACATCCAATTTATCTATCCCGGAAAAAATTTTAAAGAGCTCAATCATATCCCCTCTCACACACCTCCTTTCGAACGAGAACATATTTAATACCCTCAGTCTATCTTCATATTCAAGGTGCCTCAGGGAAGGAATAATCTTTGTTGCCCTCCGTTGCACTGACTCAAGAAGGTTAATATCGTGTCTAAAATGTGGGGACCATGCCTGTATACAGTACTCTAGATGTGGCCTAACATAAGAGTTATAGAGTTTAAGAATAACCTCCTTACTTTTGTAACTGACATTTCTCTTAATAAAACCCAGCACTCTATTTGCCCTATTTCTTGCTTCAATACACTGCTTAGAAAACCTTAATGACTTATCTATTACTACTCCTAGATCTTTCTCATCCTCTACTGAGCTCAGCCAATGCCCATCCATTTCATAGTTAAATTCTCTATTATCTTTTCCCATGTTAATAACTTTGCACTTATCAAGGTTGAAAGTCATTTGCCACTTATGTGCCCAGGATAACAATTTATTTAAGTCCCCCTGCACTTTAAAATTATCATCAATATCTTTAACTACAGCTGCTAATTTGGTATCATCCGCAAAAATTGACACTTTATTATTAACTGCCTCCCCAAGATCGTTTATATAGATGACAAATAATAATGGGCCGAGAACTGATCCCTGAGGAACCCCACTGATAACATCCCTCCACTCTGACTTTACACCATTTAGCACTACCCTTTGCTTCCTGTCTTTCAGCCACTCAGCTATCCAATTTGAAACACCCCCACATATCCCAATCATTTTTAATTTATGAACTAGTCTCCTATGTGGTACCTTATCAAATGCTTTACTAAAATCTAAGTAAATTATATCTACATTCTCTCCCTTATCTACTTGATCTGTTACAAACTCCAGAAAGTCTAGTAAGTTAGTCAAACATGATCTACCTGATCTAAACCCATGCTGAGCATCGCTGATTAACCCCTCCCTCTCTAGATGTTGGCAAATCCATTTTTTAACTATTTTCTCAAGAATTTTACAGACTACAGGAGTTAGGCTAACCGGTCTAAAGTTATTTGGATCCTCTTTACTACCCTTCTTGAAAATGGGAACTACATTCGCTCTCTTCCAATCATTGGGTATTTCTCCATATTCCAATGACCTAGTATATAACTTGTCCAGAGCTATTGAGATACTTTTTACCCCTTCTTTAAGTATCCTAGAATGAATATTATCAGGGCCGGAGGCCTTGGTAGTATCTAAATCAGCTATTAGTCCTTTTATCATCCTCCGATCCACACAAATGCTAGTAAACACCTCTTTTCCTGACCTATGAGTACTATACATGACTATTTAGTTTCTCTTTTGTAAATACTGATGCAAAATGACCATTTAGTACCTCAACTATTTCCTCATCAGTTTCTCTCACAAACCCTTCATATTTGATAGGTCCTATTTTAACTCTGCCAGACTTGTTATTAATTTTATAGTAACTAAAGAACTTTCTAGGATCTTTGTTGCTATCCTGAGCTAATTTAATTTCTGACACCCTTTTGTTCTTCCTTATAATCTTATTTAACTCATTCCTAGCCATTCTATAATCACTTAAATTTTGAATATTATTTTCTACCTGTATTTTTTTTATATGCCCTTTTCTTCTCTGAAATTTTTCTAGCTATCTCCTGATTCCACCATAATGGTTTCCTACTTTTGTTCCTAATGGCCTTCATTGGGATACATTGTTCTTGGACTACATTTATTATATGCTTGAAAGTATCCCACATCCCATAAGCATTTTTACCTCTGAATTCTATATCCCAGTCTACCAAATTTAGCAAGCTTCGAAGTTTTACATAATCTCCCTTATGAAAATTTGGAACTTTTTCAGCATTCTCAGTTATTTTACCCTTCTGAATTCCCAAGTTAAAACGAACTATCTGATGGTCACTATTTCCCAATGCTTCCCCAACAGTCAATTCTTGAACTAAATGATCACTGTTAGAAAGTACTAAATCTAATATATTGTCCCCCCTCGTTGGCTCATTAACACACATAACATAACATAATTACACGGATGACAAAAGCCACAAGGGCCTATCAAAGGTCATCCGCCTCCGTCAAAACCCACCCACAAAAAGCACCATCACCAGGGGAAGACAAAATCAAAGTCCCCCACAATATAATATAACGGATGACAAAAGCCACAAGGGCTCATCATAGGTCATCCGAGTCAAGCGGCCTCTTTTTCAAGGCACCCAAACTCCCAGGAAAACTACATCCAGAGGATTGCATCCAGAAACAAGGGTATCACCAATCAAGGCTTGTCAAGAACTAAATCATGCAGCTATAGATATATACAAACAATATTAATATATACAAAACTTAGGAACCATCACAACCTTCCCTTCCCATGAACTCATCCAACCTACTCTTAAATACATTTAGATTTGGACTACCTACTACCCTCTGCGGCAATTTGTTCCAGAAGTCTACCACTCTATTGGTGAAAAAATATTTTCTTAAATCCAACCTACACCCTTGCTTTTTAATTTTCAAGTGGTGACCTCTAGTCCGATTTCCATCATCTAACTCAAAAAACTTGCTAACATCCAATTTATCTATCCCGGAAAAAATTTTAAAGAGCTCAATCATATCCCCTCTCACACACCTCCTTTCGAACGAGAACATATTTAATACCCTCAGTCTATCTTCATATTCAAGGTGCCTCAGGGAAGGAATAATCTTTGTTGCCCTCCGTTGCACTGACTCAAGAAGGTTAATATCGTGTCTAAAATGTGGGGACCATGCCTGTATACAGACTCTAGATGTGGCCTAACATAAGAGTTATAGAGTTTAAGAATAACCTCCTTACTTTTGTAACTGACATTTCTCTTAATAAAACCCAGCACTCTATTTGCCCTATTTCTTGCTTCAATACACTGCTTAGAAAACCTTAATGACTTATCTATTACTACTCCTAGATCTTTCTCATCCTCTACTGAGCTCAGCCAATGCCCATCCATTTCATAGTTAAATTCTCTATTATCTTTTCCCATGTTAATAACTTTGCACTTATCAAGGTTGAAAGTCATTTGCCACTTATGTGCCCAGGATAACAATTTATTTAAGTCCCCCTGCACTTTAAAATTATCATCAATATCTTTAACTACAGCTGCTAATTTGGTATCATCCGCAAAAATTGACACTTTATTATTAACTGCCTCCCCAAGATCGTTTATATAGATGACAAATAATAATGGACCGAGAACTGATCCCTGAGGAACCCCACTGATAACATCCCTCCACTCTGACTTTACACCATTTAGCACTACCCTTTGCTTCCTGTCTTTCAGCCACTCAGCTATCCAATTTGAAACACCCCCACATATCCCAATCATTTTTAATTTATGAACTAGTCTCCTATGTGGTACCTTATCAAATGCTTTACTAAAATCTAAGTAAATTATATCTACATTCTCTCCCTTATCTACTTGATCTGTTACAAATTCCAGAAAGTCTAGTAAGTTAGTCAAACATGATCTACCTGATCTAAACCCCTCCCTCTCTAGATGTTGGCAAATCCCTTTTTTAACTATTTTCTCAAGAATTTTACAGACTACAGGAGTTAGGCTAACCGGTCTAAAATTATTTGGATCCTCTTTACTACCCTTCTTGAAAATGGGGACTACATTCGCTCTCTTCCAATCATCGGGTATTTCTCCATATTCCAATGACCTAGTATATAACTTGTCCAGAGCTATTGAGATACTTTCTACCCCTTCTTTAAGTATCCTAGAAAGAATATTATCAGGGCCGGAGGCCTTGGTAGTATCTAAATCACCTATTAGTCCTTTTATCATCCTCCGATCCACACAAATGTTAGTAAACACCTCTTTTCCTGACCTATGAGTACTATACATAGGACTATTTAGTTTCTCTTTTGTAAATACTGATGCAAAATGACCATTTAGTACCTCAACTATTTCCTCATCAGTTTCTCTCACAAACCCTTCATATTTGATAGGTCCTATTTTAACTCTGCCAGACTTGTTATTAGTTTTATAGTAACTAAAGAACTTTCTAGGATCTTTGTTGCTATCCTGAGCTAATTTAATTTCTGACACCCTTTTGTTCTTCTTTATAATCTTATTTAACTCATTCCTAGCCATTCTATAATCACTTAAATTTTGAATATTATTTTGTACCTGTAATTTTTTATATGCCCTTTTCTTCTCTGAAATTTTTCTAGCTATCTCCTGATTCCACCATAATGGTTTCCTACTTTTGTTCCTAATGGCCTTCATTGGGATACATTGTTCTTGGACTACATTTATTATATGCTTGAAAGTATCCCACATCCCATAAGCATTTTTACCTCTGAATTCTATATCCCAGTCTACCAAATTTAGCAAGCTTCGAAGTTTTACATAATCTCCCTTATGAAAATTTGGAACTTTTTCAGCATTCTCAGTTATTTTACCCTTCTCAATTCCCAAGTTAAAACGAACTATCTGATGGTCACTATTTCCCAATGCTTCCCCAACAGTCAATTCTTGAACTAAATGATCACTGTTAGAAAGTACTAAATCTAATATATTGTCCCCCCTCGTTGGCTCATTAACAAATTGATTCAAAAAATTATCCTCAAAGCATTCTATGAACCTGCCACTTGTTCTATCCCTACTTATCATATTTTCCCAGTCCACAGAGTTTAAGTTGAAGTCCCCAATAATAACTGCATCTGTTTCACATCCCTTACTTATTTCCCTTATCATTAGTTCATCTATATCATCAGTCTGCCCAGGTGGCCTGTAAAAAGCTCCCAAATGCACCATTCTATTTTTACTGAACCTAATATCTATCCAAAGTGACTCAACTCCATCCTGCTTTATTGAAGTATTTAAACTTGAAACAATGTTGTTTTTTATATAGATAATTATTCCTCCACCAATCCTACCTGTCCTTTGACTAATGTACATATTATAGCCCTGTAAATCAAATTCACTTATAGTGTCACTAAATTCTATTTCATTAACCCATGATTCAGTAACGCATAATATATCTATATCCTCATTGCTAATATAACTAAATAGCTCATCCTTCTTGTTTCTAAGACTACGAGCATTTGTATAGAAACAATTTAACCCCCCTATCCCTGAAGCACCTCTTGAAACTTGAATGACCTCACCTCTATCGCCTTGGAACCTATTTCTGTATCATTGTTATGTTATGTTATCTGCCGATATGTCGGAATATTCATCCGCGCTTGAGTCCTTTTCAAATTATTATTCTATAAACAATTAGGATTATATAGTGGGGGGCTGTGCCCTCCAGACCCCTCCCCCCCAATTTAATGAAACTCAGGATCATCGTAGTGTAGTCACCCCATTGTGTTTACCCCCACACGAGCCGTCAACTTAAATGTACTCCAAAAACATGAAACATTTTGGAACACGGACGAAATAGTACGTCCCATCGTTAGCGCCCATAATCTACATATTTACCCTTAATTTTGTCAAGTAACTGTGGGAGAGCTTAAATATACCCAAGAAACAAATTTGGAATCAATATTCAATTTGGGGTCATTTTTGTTTATTAAAGACACATTTATACTACCTGTATCATTGGTCTTACTTTGTGTTGTTATGGGAGTTTTATTACTGAGTGTTGGATTATGATATTTAGTAGAGTAATTCAGGTTGGTGTTTGATTTCTCTGAACCAGAAGTTGATGGCTGTGAAGAGAAACGCGAGACAGCTTGGTCAGTCTCTTTGATCACTTTATGTAGTTGTTTTAAAGTAGGATCAATGGTAGGTGATTCGAGATCAGTATTAGAATTAGGTCATTTTAGTTTAACTCGAGATTTGTCCTTTTGAGACATCTCAAGAGAAGAATGCCCCTGTGCCCTAGGGCAAGGGCAACTTTCGTTACGAAAAAAGCCTTAGGTGACTAAGGCAGTAGATATAAGGAGATAACCTAGGTTAAGCAAACTTCTCACTAAAGTGCCTAATGATTTATCACTTATATCAAACAAGATTTGGAAAGCGTGGAGCGATAAAATACAACATTGTTTCAAGTTTAAATACTTCAATAAAGCAGGATGGAGTTGAGTAACTTTGGATAGATATTAGGTTCAGTAAAAATAGAATGGTGCATTTGGGAGCTTTTTACAGACCACCTGGGCAGACTGATGATATGGATGAACTAATGATAAGGGAAATAAGTAAGGGATGTGAAACAAATGCAGTTATTATTGGGGACTTCAATTTAAACTCTGTGGACTGGGAAAATATGATAGATAGGGATAGAACAAGTGGCAGGTTCATAGAATGCTTTGAGGATGATTTTTTGAATCAATTTATTAATGATCCAACGAGGAGGGACAATATATTAGAGAGTACATTTAAGTTGACGGCTCGTGTGGGGGTAAACACAATGGGGGGACTACACTACGATGATCCTGAGTTTCATTAAATTGGGGGGGTCTGGGGGCACAGCCCCCCAGTATATAATCCTAATTGTTTATAGAATAATAATTTGAAAAGGACTCAAACGCACATGAATATTCCGACACGAGTGAACGATAATATTTACACCCAAATTTTTATTTCCGGCCGGGCCGCTAATCTACATATTTACCCATTTATTATATGCTTGAAAGTATCCCACATCCCATAAGCATTTTTACCTCTGAATTCTACATCCCAGTCTACAAAATTTAGCAAGCTTCGGAGTTTTACATAATCTTCCTTATGAAAATTTGGAACTTTTACAGCATTCTCGGTTATTTTACCCTTCTCAATTCCCAAGTTAAAACGAACTATCTGATGTTCACTATTTCCCAATGCTTCCCCAACAGTCAATTTTTGAACTAAATGATCACTGTTAGAAAGTACTAAATCTAATATGGTAAATATGTAGATTAGCGGCCCGGCCGAAAAAAAAATTTGGGTGTAAATATTATCGTTCACTCGTGTCGGAATATTCATGTGCGTTTGAGTCCTTTTCGAATTATTATTCTATAAACAATTAGGATTATATACTGGGGGCTGTGCCCCCAGACCCCCCCAATTTAATGAAACTCAGGATCATCGTAGTGTAGTCCCCCCATTGTCTTTACCCCCACACGAGCCGTCAACTTAAATGTACTCCAAAAACGTGAAACATTTTGGAACACGGACGAAATAGTATGTCCTATCGTTCGCGCCGATAATCTACATATTTACCAATAAATGTAGTCCAGGAACAATGTATCCCAATGAAGACCATTAGGAACAAAAGTAAGAAACCATTATGGTGGAATCAGGAGATAGCTAGAAAAATTTCGGAGAAGAAAAGGGCATATAAAAAATTACAGGTAGAAAATAATATTCAAAATTTAAGTGATTATAGAATGGCTAGGAATGAGTTAAATAAGATTATAAAGAAGAACAAAAGGGTGTCAGAAATTAAATTAGCGCAGGATAGCAACAAAGATCCTAGAAAGTTCTTTAGTTACTATAAAATTAAGGTAAATATGTAGATTATCGGCCCGGCCGATAAACCGTAGTTTTTTCGTCCGTGTTCCAAAATGTTTCACGTTTTTGGAGTACATTTAAGGGGACGGCTCGTGTGGGGGTAAGCACAAGGGGGGGACCACACTACGATGATCCTGAGTTTCATTAAATTGGGGGGCACAGCCCCCCAGTATATAATCCTAATTGTTATAATGTTCTGACGTTTACAGAGGTGAATGCTTTAACTACATCATGTCAGCGTCTTTAATCATTTTGCGAATTATAATAGGGGGTGGGGGGTATGATGTCAGAAATGCTTGATTTCAATTGTTTTTTTAAGGGAACAGCTCGTGTGAGGGTAAACACAAGGGGGGGACCACACTATGAATATCCTGAGTTTCATTAAATTGGGAGGCACAGCCCCCTAGTATATAATCCTAATTATTATAATGTTCTGCCGTTTACAGAGGTAAATGCTTTAACTACATCAAGTCAGTGTCTTTAATCGTTTTGCAAATTATAATATGGGTTGGGGGTGGGGGGTATGATGTCAGAAATGCTTGATTTCAATTTTTTTTTCTACTTAATAGCTTTTTATTATCCTCATTCGGAGTCATTTTTATTTTTCAATTTATTTTTCCCCATTTTACTATTTTGTTACCTTCTTTTATACATTTAATTGTAATTAGCTAGATCATTTCAAGGAACTACTTGTTTTTTAGTAGTTTGGGTGTCAAATATTCCCCTTTTACGCAGTTTGAAAATAATCATTGAATTGTGAATTTTGTCCATCGGCTATTGCAGAATTATTAACCCTAGTTTCTGATAAAGATAAATTAAACACCTTTTTAGATGTTAATAATTTAGTGCGAATTAAAAGTGAATGCAACATTTGTGGCCAAGCATTAGATGTGAACCCTAACTTTGAATTTAGATGATTGAAAATAATACGTGATTCAAGTCAGCTAGATTTCGAATAGGAAGCAGACGCAGAAAATAAATAGGCTTTCCTCTTCGCTATTTCGGAAGTATAACCACTGAATTTAAGTACAGGAAACAAAGTGTTTCGTTTGGGTATTTTCAGGCAATTTGGTAAATAAAATGGCCTACTTAAACAGCATTTTTGGAGGGTTTAATTTTGAGATATAAAAAAAAAAATGGCGGCAGCTAGCATTCAAACAAAACTCAAATGCGCATGAATATTCAAACACGGGTGAACGATAACGCGCAGGAAGATTCAAACATGGGTGAATGATAATATTTGCACAAAAATTTTTCAGCCTGAGCCGACAATCTACATGTTTACCAAAATTAATAACAAGTCTGGCAGAGTTAAAATAGGACCTATCAAATATGAAGGGGTTGTGAGAGAAAAGAATGAGGAAATAGTTGAGGTACAGAATGGTCATTTTGCATCTTTATTTACAAAGGAGAAACTAAATAATCTCTTCTATAGTACTCATGGGTCAGGAAGAGAGGTGTTTACATAACATAACATAACATAATTTCACGGATGACAAAAGCCACAAGGGCCTATCAAAGGTCATCTGCATCTGTCAAAACCCACCCACAAAAAGCACCATCACCAGAGGAAGACAAAATCAATGTCTCACACAATATAATATAACAGATGACAAAAGCCACAAGGGCTCATCATAGGTCATCCGAGTCAAACGGCCTCTTTTTTTATACTCACAGATACTCACAGACGTTGCCCGGGTTGGAGGCTATTCAGCCTATGTGACCCGGCTCCTCATCAATGACCTCGTTAGTTGTGTGTCTTGGGTGGACGTTTCTATTTTTTTCAAATTTAGCCCTATAGTCATACTTTATCGGCCGGCCACCCCATACCCCATCAAGTGCAATTTCAAATTTCAAAACATTTTCAGCAGATATTACGTATTCTGGTAGGTCATTCCATTTTCCTACTACTCTGTTGCAGAAAAAGTTATTAGGCTGTGTCCCGATTCTTATACCTAAATATTCACAATAGTGCTGGTTAAAATTAAGAATACTATATGGCAAACTTTTTCTTACATATATCAAGAGACCACATCCATCATCATTTTTCCCTAAATTTTTCTCAATAGTCATAACATAACATAACATAATTACACGGATGACAAAAGCCACAAGGGCCTATCAAAGGTCATCCGCCTCCGTCAAAACCCACCCACAAAAAGCACCATCACCAGGGGAAGACAAAATCAAAGTCCCCCACAATATAATATAACAGATTAGTCTCGTACCCATCAATATTATACTCCACAAGTTCCCTTTCAAACCGAAAATTCTTAGGCTTAACCTCTTGTAGAACCAAAGCAGAGGGAGCCTCTCTCATGGTACCTATTCTTGTTTGTAATTCAAGCACTTTGTCTGGGCTAAATATATCCACGTTACTAAGCAAAATACTAAACTTATTACGGCTATCATCATCACTAGTTGATGTATAAATTAGGCGTTCTCCTCGACCCTGTGCACTATTGCTAGATCCACGTTTGTCTTGGTTTGTTCCTCCACTGGCACCGCTATTTGTGCCTCGTTCCTTCTTGTCATGTCCCTTCCTGAGGCCGTCTCTTCCACCGTTGTTCCTGGTGCTCTCCTCCTGATACGTACAACTTCTCTCTCCCAGGGTAGACCTCTCACCACATGAAAAAACTCTGATCCACTTGCTCCCTGATTTTTCTTTTTTGCCTCCTGCTTCAGCAGCCTGTCCCTAATCCTTTCCTCTTTGTTCATGTCATGTGCAACACCAATATTCCTTACCACCTCATTTGTACAGTTCTTCAGTTTGTGAACATTCCTCAGCACTGTCTCCTTCAGTCCGTTCTCTAATGTTATCAGGATAGGCCTAAGCTTCACATTAGAGTTTGTCTCAGACATCGGCACATACTTGCCAAGTCGCATAATTTCACTTATATCCTCATTTTTACAATCTACTCCAATTTCAGTACAGAGCTTCATAAATATCAACTTATCCTGTTTTGTTTTCTCTTCCCTAAAATTTAAGTTCATTCCAGTGATCCACTCTTCTGGGGCCTTATACAATACTAACTTCTTCAGCCTGTTTAACCTGTCCTGAATTCTTGTTGTAGTTGCATCAACAATTCCCTCACTCTTTGGTTGCCTGTTGTCCTCAACATTTCCTGACAAAGCTACTCTCTTTGCTTCCGCCATCAGAGCATCCTTGTAATTAGAGCCGACTTGCTGGATTTGCACCGTGACCTCATCTTTAACCTTATTTTTCAGCTCTGCAAGGTTATCCTCTACCGCTTTCACTTTATCGTTGACCTGAGGTACCAGCTGATCTTCTAGGCTCACCATCCTGGCTTCAACAAACCCCAAACGGTCCTCAAGTTGCTTACATTTATCTCTGTCCTCCGTCAGACACTCCCTCATTTCACCTACTGTTCCTTCCAAAATTTGCTGCTTTGTGCCAATTTCCTTCACCTGGACTCCTATTTTCTCAATCTTAGCATTAACTTTCACCATACCTCGTTGGCAGAAGCTGCAATGCCAGGTGAGCTGTTTTCCAGCAGGATTTTCCACCATGAAATCATAAACCGCCTTTGGCACTCCCTCACACCTGATATGATACCAATAATCACATAACTCACAACATAGGGCTAGATGGGAGTCCAAAACAGCCTTAGCACACTTTCCACATGTCGTTTCCTCTCCATGCTTGGTTTGTTTACATCCTGAGTTGCTATTGTCCCCGTTTACGTCCTGATTGGTTGCCATCTTGTTAGAGCCAATACCTTATTTTTCAACTTGAGAACACTTCACAAATGTTTCACAAATATTTATATTAAACCAATCTTGGCCTTAGCCAGGATGGTCCTATCTTGCACTGCTTGCAAAGTACAATCTCCTGGTTTGTTTTACCCAGAGGAAAAACCGCGGGTCGACCCCTCGGACGGCTTCCCCTAGAGCAAATCTACAGACGCTCCTGATTAGTTTCTTAATCTTGTATCCAAATAATAATCGAAGAATGGCTTAAAATCACTTTTTTAGTAAATGGCACCCAAACTCCCAGGAAACTACATCCATAGGATTGCGTCCAGAAACAAGGGTATCACCAATCAAGGCTTGTCAAGAACTAAATCATGCAGCTATAGATATATACAAACAATATTAATATATACAAAACTTAGGAAACATCAAAACCTTCCCTCCCCATAAACTCATCCAACCTACTCTTAAATACATTTAATTTGGACTATCTACTACCCTCCGCGGCAATTTGTTCCAGAAGTCTACCACTCTATTGGTGAAAAAATATTTTCTTAAATCCAACCTACACCCTTTTATCGGAGGGCGATTAAAGGACTAATAGGTGAGTTATATTATCTATCAAGGCCTCCGGCCCTGATAATATTCATTCTAGGATACTTAAAGAAAGGGTAGAAAGTATCTCAATAGCTCTGGAGAAGTTATATACTAGGTCACTGGAATATGGAGAAATACCCGATGATTTGAAGAGAGGGAATGTAGTCCCCATTTTCAAGAAGGGTAGTAAAGAGGATCCAAATAACTTTAGACCGGTTAGCCTAACTCCTGTAGTCTGTAAAATTCTTGAGAAAATAGTTAAAAAAGGGATTTGCCAATATCTAGAGAGGGAGGGGTTAATCAGCGATGCTCAGCATGGGTTTAGATCAGGTAGATCATGTTTGACTAACTTACTAGACTTTCTGGAGTTTGTAACAGATCAAGTAGATAAGGGAGAGAATGTAGATATAATTTACTTAGATTTTAGTAAAGCATTTGATAAGGTACCACATAGGAGACTAGTTCATAAATTAAAAATGATTGGGATATGTGGCGGTGTTTCAAACTGGATAGCTGAGTGGCTGAAAGACAGGAAGCAAAGGGTAGTGCTAAATGGTGTAAAGTCAGAGTGGAGGGATGTTATCAGTGGGGTTCCTCAGGGACCAGTTCTCGGTCCATTATTATTTGTCATCTATATAAACGATCTTGGGGAGGTGGTTAATAATAAAGTGTGAATTTTTTGTGGATGATACCAAATTAGCAGCTGTAGTTAAAGATATTGATGATAATTTTAAAGTGCATGGGGATTTAAATAAATTGTTATCCTGGGCACATAAGTGCCAAATGACTTTCAACCTTGATAAGTGCAAAGTTATTAACATGGGAAAAGATAATAGAGAATTTAACTATGAAATGGATGGGCATTGGCTGCGCTCAGTAGAGGATGAGAAAGATCTAGGAGTATTAATAGATAAGTCATTATGGTTTTCTAAGCAGTGTATTGAAGCAAGAAATAGGGCAAATAGAGTGCTGGGTTTCATTAAGAGAAATGTCAGTTACAAAAGTAAGGAGGTTATTCTTAAACTCTATAACTCTTATGTTAGGCCACATCTAGAGTACTGTATACAGGCATGGTCCCCACATTTTAGACACGATATTAACCTTATTGAGTCAGTGCAATGGAGGGCAACAAAGATTATTCCTTCCCTGAGCCACCTTGAATATATAGATAGACTGAGGGTATTAAATATGTTCTCGTTTGAAAGGAGGTGTGTGAGAGGGGATATGATTGAGCTCTTTAAAATTTTTCTGGGATAGATAAATTGGATGTTAGCAAGTTTTTTGAGTTAGATGATGGAAATCAGACTAGAGGTCACCACTTGAAAATTAAAAAACAAGGGTGTAGGTTGGATTTAAGAAAATATTTTTTCACCAATAGAGTGGTAGACTTCTGGAACAAATTGCCACAGAGGGTAGTAGGTAGTCCAAATCTAAATGTATTTAAGAGTAGGTTGGATGAGTTCATGGGGAGGGAAGGTTGTGATGGTTCCTAAGTTTGTATATATTAATATTGTATATATCTATAGCTGCATGATTTAGTTCTTGACAAGCCTTGATTGGTGATACCCTTGTTTCTGGACGCAATCCTCTGGATGTAGTTTTTCTGGGAGTTTAGGTGCCTTAAAAAAGACGCCGTTTGACTCAGATGACCTATGATGATCCCTTGTGGCTTTTGTCATCTGTTATATTATATTGTGGGGGACTTTGATTTTGTCTTCCCCTAGTGATGGTACTTTTTGACGGATGTGGATGTCATTTGATAGGCCCTTGTGACTTTTGTCATCCGTGAAATTATGTTATGTTATGTTATGTTATGATACAACATTTCAGAAGAAAGTCTACACAGAGAGGCAATATAAATATGAGGACCGTGAGGTATTATATGGAAACTAACAAAATTTGGGGGGGATTGTTGACTAAAAAATTTATTTGAGTTTGTAATAATCATCTTTTCAATATATGTATAAGTCTCAAAATTGCTTCTTATTTTTCTGAATTTGTTGATATCCCTTAAATTGTTAATCGTTGAGATTTGAGAACTGCAGAGTGACTTAAATAAGTTATTAGTTTGGGCTAAAATATGGCAGATGACTATTAACCTTAAAAAAAGCAAAGTTCGTAACATGGGAAGGAATAATGGGAATTTAGCTATGAAAAGGATGGGCATTTACTGAATTCAGTTGATGAGAAGGACTTAGGCGTAGTAGTAGATAGGTCACTAAAGTTTTCAAAGCAATGTATTGTGGCAAAAAATAGAGTAAATAGTGTGCTAGGATACATTAAGAGGAATATTAGCTACAAGAGTAAAGAGATTATCCTTAAACTCTATAACTCCTATATTAGGCCACATTTAGAGTACTGTTTACAAGCATGGTCACCACATTTTACACATGATATCAACTTGCTAGAGTCAGTACAAAGGAGGGCAACAAAGATAATGCCTTCCCTGAAGCACCTTGAATATGAAGCTAGACTAAGGATATTAAATATGTTCTCATTTGAAAGAAGATGTGTGAGGGGAGATATGATTGAGCTTTTTAAAATCTGTTCTGGGATGGATAAGTTGGATTTTAGCAAGTTATTTGAGTTGGAAGGTATTAATAGGACTAGGGGTTACCACTTAAAATTAATAAAAACAAAGGTGCAGGTTGGATGTTGGAAAATATTACTGGAATAGTTTGCCACCTGAGACAGTACATAGTTAAACTTGAATGTTTTCAAATGCAGATTAGAGGATTATATGGGGAGGGAGGGTTAACTTGGGGGGAAGGGGTATTCTGGACTCGGTAATACTTCAGATTTGGGGCACACATTATGTGGCGCTGTTAGTAGGCTACAATATATCTCTTATGATGTCAGACGATAGCTTCAGATGTGACCAAACCGGCGTTATATTTTTTTGTTGTTTTGGGGATTTGTAATTTTTAGTCTGTATTATTTACTAAATATCTGCGCGCTGCTCGTTTATAGTTTTTTTAAGTTATGTAAGGTTTCTTGATGTCTTTTATTGTTTTTTTTTGTTTCACAGTGAACGACAACAGCTTACTGGCAACGTCGTAGCTATAAATAGAACCTGCTTAGCTTTTTTTTCTGTTTTGTTATGGCTTTTTGGTGCTGTAGTTGTGCTTCATTATTCAAATTCAGGTTTATTTTGCATGGCCACAAAAAACTTTTAGATTATTTAGAGGCACATAAACTAAACAAGAAACCTATAAAAGTAAGTATTGTTTGTCATTAGGTTAGGTTTTTCTGCCATTAAAAAGCTGTTGTGGGGTGGGAGGACAGTAAATTCAAGGGGACTGCTCATGGGAGAGATATCACTGTGTGGGGACCACCCTGCGATTCTCACCTGTGAAGCCTCCTGAGCTGCACCCCTTTAGGCATAGGAATTATGCATCAGGGACTCGGAGGCACTACACCTCCGCGCGCCACTGTGCCCCTTGACCACTGGCCATGGTAGAACAACAATAAAAAGAAACATGACACAATGGAATGATGCGCAGGGAATAGCTAGATTACACATCATAATAATACAATCTAAACAAGATAAACAAACTGAAAATAACACAACAACACAACTACTAAGCCCATCTAGAAAACACCCATACAACAAAATAAGGACATCCTCTTAATACTAAGACTATCATTAAAAATAAAAAGAATCAAAATACAAAAACCAAGAACACTGCTTCTAAATAAAACATACTGCTAACAATAGGAAGAAGAAACAAGCAAAAGACACAACAGAACATAAAAACCTATCCAATGTAAAAGTAAATACAAAGTATATAGAAAAAAACACAAAAACCAATAAAAAGCAAAAAGAAATTAAAAAATAAAAATTGACTAATTAATTAGGAAGAACAAACAAGCAAAAGACACAATAGAACATAAAAACATATCCAAAGTAAAAACAAAAAACACAGAAAAACACAAAAAACAATGAAAAGCAAAAAAAACTAGGCAAAAAAGAAACAACTAAAATATTAAAAAATTGACTAATTAATTAGGACATACCCTTAATTACTAACTTCCACTACACAACCTCATCATGAAATCTCAAACAATATATCACCCAGAAACCCTTCCAGAAGTCTCTTGAATGTACTGATGGAAGTGGTCCCAACAACATTGGGGTGGTGGTGGGCCCAGCCCATCAGTATATACTTATTAACAAAATATATAACACCATAATTGTTCACATCTGCCGCTACCGTCTGACATCATAAGACATATATTGTAGCCTATAAACAGCGCCACCTACCATGTGCCGTAAAACTGAAGTGTTACCCTGGACTCATTCCTGTTGATGCAGGTTTTTTTATTGTATATAATTGTAGCAGGCCGAAAAATCTAGACTAACCCCCAATCGATCCAACCCGCTTCCTACACTAATCCAGACATGAGAAATCGAAGGAGAATGAAACGGATTATATATACAGTCCCTTTACTTACAAAAAAATGTACAAAATATCTACAATAGAGAGGGGCGATTATATTGGAGATCTCGTTACTATTCACAAAAAATACAGCTAAAGTTTCCTATATATATATATGAAATAAAAAAAAAAAATCTCCCACTTATAAATATTATTAATCGATCCTAAGAACAATTAAAAAAATCAAACAACCCAAATATAAAATTTGGGTTACTACATTCAATGAACAACAAAAGATGGCCTCACGTGGTACAACAAAAATCTTTGTATTCAAAACTAGCGCCTCTGAGCTTGGACTAAGATAACTGACCTTGTTACAGTTGTGTGGCTATTTTAAGCCATCCTTCATTAAAGCTAAACTATTTTATACTCAACCAAGTAGGACAGAACATGGCCTGGAACCCTTGTCCTATACTAGTGGCCTTTGGTATTAATAATAATCAATAGTTATAGTTAGCTTCTATTACAGGGGTAATTTACAAGTGCTTGCTTTTTATCTTTCCAAATTATGGTGCCTGGAAAGAAAAAAAACATCTTATAATAACATGCTAATCAATAAAAAAACAAACCCATTTCCATTCACACACACATTCTTACAGAGGGAGGGAGAGGGTATTGAGAAAAGGGGTGGGAGAATGGCGCCTTATACACACACTCACATTCGCTCCACCACATTATGATTGATTAGGATTTTGAAGTCTTCATGATGACACTTTGTAGGAATTTAATTATCCCCATTATACAAGTTTGCACAACACTAAAGCCAAATTATAAGCTTTTGTGCTGCTTAAGGAGGAAGGAGGTGCTGAATCCTTTAAGTTTTTATTTATCTAGGAATCGGTTAAATATATATGTATCTTAGTATTAAAATGATATTTACACTGCTTAAATCTAATTATATACACTTTACACAGAGTTAATTTCACCAGCAGCACAAAATGTATGGAACAATCTCCAGCAATGGAAATTGATTATACAATCTAAAGATTTAGCATAGCAAAGGTGAACTAATGAAGATCTTAAGAACAAAATAAAGACTTAATTAAATTGGATAGAGTAGGGATCAAATTGTGAACACACATACAACCGATGATACTAGGATACACAATTGAGTGGAAGGCCTTCTGAAAAAATTCCCTTCTCCTTCCTTTCTTTTAAGGAAAATTGAAACGTTGAGGGTTGGTTCATCTTAGCGAATCCTTGGATAATTAAAATGTTGCATAAATTTGCACATCCTGGAAATGGGGGATGCAAATGGAAATGCAAACAAAATGAAATAAAATAAATATTAAATTAAATACAAATTAATAGATTTGTGCATCTATATTTGAACCCCATATAATTGCCTTAATCGTTCATCATGCCTGTAAAGCCGAGTGATGAGTAGAACTAGGTCGACAACCGATTTGCTGCCAGAGGGTTGACAGGAAGGAAGAATAGATCCCTCAGGTTGCATACCTGCAGGTTAAACTGAATATGGGGTTGCGGATGAAATATCTGCAAGTAGATGCACAACTTCCGAAGTAGATCCTTTAGGTGAAACATCTGCAAATGGATGCCAAAGTTCTGAAGTAAATCCTTCAGGTGGTACATCCGCACGTGTATCAGAACACAGGCTTGCAGATGGAACATCCACAGGTGGATGCGGAAGTTCCAAAAGAAAGATCTTCCTGATGGGGTCTCAGACCAGACTCTCCATCTCGTCCCTGATGGAGCTCCACTATTAGCCCCATCTTCCATTATAGTCAAGGAGAGTTGTCCTTAATCAGGAGCACAAAGCTGACATGAGGAGACAGGCCCTGGGTGGATCGCTCGGTGTATTTCATCCTCAGAGATACCAGATATTTGTTTTGTCAATGTGTCCAGGCCCGATGATGTACGGTACATCTGCCTTTGCCTTTTATTCAAGCCAAAGAGGCAGCCAAATTCAGGATCTTCCTCCTCAAATGTCTCCTGTTGGCCTTGTATAGAAATACATACAGACACTAATCACAAAAAACATTCACAAAGACACAAACATTGTTTTATATTTTTTACTTTATATGCCTAAGTCAACTCCACAACACAAACATAAGTAAAAACCATGGATGTACAGTCATACAAATATCACATTCACTACTACCCAACATGTACATATACAGAAATACATACACACATCTACTGGGCTTCCAGGGCGGTAACCCCTGCAGGCAGTGGCCTAAATGTAGCTTCATGTCCAATAGGCAAAAGGCTTTAGAGGCCTAATGGTGCTCTTCATGCTGTGTGGTGACACAGGGGCTTTGGTCGACCCCAGTCTGTATGCTCCTCCATTCTTCATTTCCCCATTCATAATTACAAAAGATTCAGTTCCCTTGATCTTGACCTATCCCCCCTACCACCACAAGTCCTCAATCAAACCTCACTATCATTAGATAAAAGGACAGCTAGGCAAGACACTTTAGACAATTCCTCCCATACCCATAACCGACAAGGAGACAGGACAGCTTTGGACTTTTGACATCACCCAGTACCTCTACACATCCAACCCATTCCATACCCATTTATGCTTATAATAATACATTACGGTCATGATCAATATCACCATTCACAAAATCAGATCATACCTCATCTATAACCCATCCCAACACCACACATAATGACTCTCTTGCCATGAAACAGTCATCCAACCTCCTCCTAATCACCATCAACTTCCATGGCATTGATAACAAAAGAGCCGCATTTCATCATACCCTTGAGACCTATGACCCGGACATTGTTATAGGAACATAACATAACATAATTTCATGGATGACAAAAGCCACAAGGGCCTATCAAAGGTCATCCACATTTCTCTTAATGAAACCCAGCACTCTATTTGCCCTATTTCTTGCTTCAATACACTGCTTAGAAAACCATAATGACTTATCTATTACTACTCCTAGATCTTTCTCATCCTCTACTGAGTTCAGCCAATGCCCATCCATTTCATAGTTAAATTCTCTACTATCTTTCCCCATGTTAATTACTTTGCACTTATCAAGGTTGAAAGTCATTTGCCACTTATGTGTCCAGGATAACAATTTATTTAATCCCCATGCATAAAATTATCATCAATATCTTTAACTACAGCTGCTAATTTGGTATCATCCGCAAAAATTGACACTTTATTATTAACTGCCTCCCCAAGATCGTTTATATAGATGACAAATAATAATGGACCAAGAACTGATCCCTGAGGAACCCCACTGATAACATCCCTCCACTCTGACTTTACACCATTTAGCACTACTCTTTGTTTCCTGTCTTTCAGCCACTCAGCTATCCAATTTGAAACACCCCCACATATCCAAATCATTTTTAATTTATGAACTAGTCTCCTATGTGGTACCTTATCAAATGCTTTACTAAAATCCAAGTAAATTACATCTACATTCTCTCCCTTATCTACTGTTTTTTTACGAACTCCAGAAAGTCTAGTAAATGAGTCAAACATGATCTACCTGATCGGAACCCATGCTGAGCATCACTGATTAACCCCTCACTCTCTAGATGTTGGCAAATCCTTTTTTTAACTATTTTCTCAAGAATTTTACAGACTACAGGAGTTAGGCTAACCGGTCTAAAGTTATTTGGATCCTCTTTACTACCCTTCTTCAAAATGGGGACTACATTCGCTCTCTTCCAATCATCAGGTATTTCTCCATATTCCAGTGACTTAGTATACAACTTTTCCAGAGCTATTGAGATACTTTCTACCCCTTCTTTAAGTATCCTAGAATGAATATTATCAGGGCCGGAGGCCTTGGTAGCATTTAACTCTCCTATTAGTCCTTTTATCGTCCTCCAATCCACACTAATGGTAGTAAACACCTCTTTCCCTGACCCATGAGTACTATACATAAGACTATTTAGTTTCTTCTTTGTAAATACTGATGCAAAATTACCATTTAGTACCTCAACTATTTTCTCATCAGTTTCTCTCACAACCCCTTCATATTTGATAGGTCCTATTTTAACTCTGCCTGACTTGTTATTAATTTTATAGTAACTAAAGAACTTTCTAGGATCTTTGTTGCTATCCTGAGCTAATTTAATTTCTGATTCCCTTTTGTTCTTCTTTATAATCTTATTTAACTCATTCCTAGCCATTCTATAATAACCTTAATTTTTTAATATTACTTTCTACCTGTAATTTTCTGTATGCCCTTTTTTTCTCTGAAATTTTTCTAGCTATCTCCTGATTCCACCATAATGGTTTCCTACTTTTGTTCCTACTTTTGTTCCTAATAGCCTTCACTGGGATACATTGCTCTTGGACTACATTTATTATATGCTTGAAAGTATCCCACATCCCATGAGCATTTTTACCTCTGAGACTTGGCTCACACCAGACATTCAGGACTGTGAATTCTTCCCAACAGACAGCCCCTATAACATGACATTATAGAGGAAAGACCGACAGAATGATAACCATGTTGGAGTCTTTATAACAACGAAGCTGGGACTACTTGCGACCCCAGCCAACGAACTTAACGTAAATTCGTAATTAGTTTGGATAAAAATACAGCTACAGGGCTGCAGTTCCCTTTTTGTAGATGTTTTTTTATTGCCCCCCTAGTTTGAATATAGAATACCTGCCGACCCTGGACGAATATCTTTCTAAAATTGACCCCTCCAAAAATATATGGTTGGCTGGTGACTTCAACCTCCCAGATATCAACTGTATGGCACAAGCCACATTGGTCAACATCATGCATGAAAGCGATATGATACTATGACACTGATAGGAAAACTTTATTGACATAATCAACACACACTCACTCAAACAGTACTCGAACCAACACATACACAAGTTAGTATTAAGAGAAACAAACAACCCAAACATCAGACACATTGCCACATCCAACATACTAGACCTGTTCCTCACAAACAACATTTCATTAATTACACAAACACAAGTAATACCTGTTCTCAGTAACCATGAGATGGTACTCATTGACACAAACATTAAGCCACAGATACAGAAACAAATACCCAGGAACATCTATTTGTACAACAGAACTGATATGAAAGCCATTACCCGTGACTTAGCTGACTTTAAAGATACTTTCCTCAATAGTGACCCTATTGCCAATTCCGCAGAAGTGAATTGGACCAGACTACGAGACTTCTTACATGTTGCAATGGACAAGCACATACCCAAGAAAACTCTCACATGGAACTGGTCACAACCATGGTTCAATAGACAATTAAAGAAACTACACAGAAACAAGGTAAAAGCATACAAGAGGGCAAAATGGTTTAGCGATACACAACACTGAGAACACTATATAAACATACAGAAAACATTCCAAAAAGAAATAAAACCAGCCTAAACTAACTACACAGCCACCTTCCTTATAGACAACAAACAAAACTCAAAAAAATTTTATAGCTTCTTCAAAGCATGCAAACAAGACTCTACAGGTATAACAACATTACTACATAACAATTCCTTGGTTACATGCCCACAAGACAAAGCTACTGTACTCAACACACAATTCCAAACCATATTTACCAATGAACAAGCAGATTTACCGAACATGCGACAATTACCATACACAGCCATACCTTCCCTTGATATACACACCCAAAGGATTGAGAAACTATTATCTGAGGTAGACATTAACAAAGCGACTTAACATGATAATATACCCTGCAAGATACTTAAGGTTGGTGCTAGTGTACTGGCCCCTCTCCTACAGGTTATATTTTAACAGACACTACTAACTGGAGAACTCCCCCATGACTCCTATTTTTAAATCCAGCAACAGAACCCTCCCTATGAATTATAGACTTGTTTCACTTACCTCAATCCTCTGCAAAATTCTTAAGCATATAATTCACAGACATATCATGGACCATTTTGATAGGCTAAACATAGTGACTGATATTCAGCATGACTTTAGGCCAAAATGGTCATGCAAGACTCAACTAATAGAGATAACCCATGACCTTTCCCAATCCATGAATGACCCCCAAATTAGACAAATGGATGCCATAGTTTTAGACTTTGCCAAAGCCTTCAACAAAGTCCTGGACCAATGACTATTAGGAAAATTAGATTTTTATGGCATACAAGGACCAATTTTTCACTGGATTAGGACATTTTTGACTAGTAGAGAGCAATGTGTTGTGCTCTATAGTAGTCAATCCTTTTCTGTTTCTGTGACTTCTGGGGCCCCTTACTATTCCTTTCTTATATTAATGACCTTCCACTATCACTTACTTCTACCATTAGACTATTTGCAGACAATAGTTTAGTTTATAGACCAATTGTAGATGAGAATGACTGCCTTCAGCTCCAAGATGATTTAACTGCACTTGAAGACTCCGAAGCCAAGTGGCTGATGACTTTTAGACCAGACATATGTCATCACATCTCTCTTACCTGTACTAACAAACCCATTCTATTTAATTACAAACTCCATAACACCACATTAGAAACTATATCATCCCATAAATATTTAGGCATCCACCTCTCAGCGGATGTGAGGTAGAACATGCATATGAGCAGTATCAGGGCCAAGGTACACAGGGTCTTGGGGTTCCTGCACAGAAACTTATGTGGGTGTAACATGGATATCAAAATTCTTGCATACAAGACACTCATTCAGCCACACTTGGAATACTGTGATACCATTTGGGATCCACACACTTATAACATAAAAAATTAGAAGCCATACAAAACAAAGCCACAAGATAGATCAGACGTGATTAGAGACACTACATCAGTCACTTTGCTCAAACAAGACATTAAAATGGAGCTACTAGCAACAAGAAGACAAATACACAGGCAACAGATGTTATACAAAATCACAAACAATTTAGATACAAACAAAGAGACATACTTACACCCTACAAATATACGCACCACCAGAGGCAGCAACAATCCCAAACACCACATATACCAAACAAGTACTGACATTTTCAGGTGTTCATTATTCCCCCGCAGCATCCAAGAGTGGATTCATCTCTCATTTTATATAGTTAATAGCCCCACTTATGACACATTTAAGAAAAGGATCAAAAATCATTATATTACTCCTGACCCAAATCCTGCTACCTAGTCCTAATCCTTTGTCCTTTTCCCCAAATAATATGCTGCCTGTGAGCATCCCTCTGTGCATCCCATTAATTAAGATCAGGACCCTCAGTCTATCGTCATATTCAAGGTTTCTTACCTTGATGACAGTCTTCTTCCTCACCAGTCACTATTGTGTCCTCCAACCAGAACAGCAAAGGAAAATGACAACAAGGAGAGGCGATATGGTTGGCTAATGATGGACACAATGAGAAAAGCCATTAAATTCCCAAAAGAAAATCACCAAGGAAGACAGTCAATTTACTTTTAAAAGACTGCAAGGAAGAAGCAGATACTAACTCTCCAGGAAGAGTGTTCCAGAGATTTTTGATCCTAACTGAAAAGAAACGTGCTCTAACATCCATGAAATACCTAGGTACAAAAATCTTCTTAGTATATGACCTCTGGTGCAAATACTGTCAGCATATGCAAACAAGTGTTCAAGATGGAGGCAGGCAGTGGCCATTCAAAATTTTCCATACCATGATCAGATCAGATCGCAGAGATCTACCCTTAATAGAGAACAAATTCAGGTTTGTTAAACACTCGATATAAGGCAAAATTATGAATCTTTCAACATTTTTGGTCTATCTTCTTTGTACAGATTCCAGGAGTTTCAACTCACCAACATAACCAGTATTCCAAAGTATACTTGCAAAATCAATAATGGGACGAACATGAGAAATAAATCTTGTTTCATAAAATCAAGAGACTGGCAAACTGTGCCTCTAAGAATACCATTTGCAACTCCACTTGCTTTGCTGAACACTTCCCTGATATGCAAATGAAATTTAAGAGAGGAATAGGACAATTCCCAATAAAATAATTAAAAATAGGTATAGTGTTGGGCCTACAAAAGCAAACTCAAGCACATTTATTTACAGGGAATTTCAGACCCCATGACTGACTTGTGCGGTAGAGTAAGGATATGTCATTTTGTAGAGTTTTACTGAAACCAAGAACCTCAGCAACACCAAGTGGTGAAGCCAGATACAACTTAAGGTTGTCTGCAAACAAGATAAAGTTGCAACTAAGACCAGCAGCAACATGATTTATATATACAAGGAATAAGAGTGGTCCAATTACAGAGCCCTGAGGAACCCCACTTGATATATCCACTTCACGGCTAGAAGAGCCCTGAACTACAACCTTCATTTTCCTACTATGCAGGAAATCTCTTATCCATCCTAGCAGTGGGTCACCTATGCCTTCAGAGAAAGCTTTAATAGAAGCAGCTGATGGTTAACCACATCAAAGGCCTTACTATAGTCAAAGATAGTACATAAACAGCTTGGCCAGAGCCCACTTGATTGCTGATATAATCATAGGTGATCAGAAGCTGGTCAGACACATAACCCTGCACGAAAGCCAAATTGATGAGGCAAAAGGATGTTATTGGCTTGACGGACAAAATATATTAATGTGAGAAACAATAATCCTTTCAAGAGACTTGCAACAGACTGAAGTCAGGCTAATTGATCTATAGTTTGAAGTGACTGAATGTATTCCACCCTTAAACAATGGCATAATGTTGGCAGATTTCCATTCAGTTGGTACCTTCATTGATGTAATGCTCTTGTCGAAGATAAGATAAAGTGGATAAAAAAGAGCTAATGCATATTTCTTAAAGATGATGGAAGGAAAGCCATCAGGTCCACAACCAGCTGATAGCTTTAATCTTTGAAGGGACTTTAACATTCCCTCTACAGTGACTTCATTTAGGATTATATGAGCTGCAGATATGGATTAGGCAAGTTTCCGACAACAAATACAGACACAAATTGGTTGGCTAATAGGTTAGCCATTGGTTCACAGTCACTGTACCACCTGCCATCTACTCTTAAAGGACCAACCGATGGACGATTAACCTTTTTCCTTCTCAAATAGTCATGAAGTCTCTTAGGGTTCTGGTCGTCAACCAAGGATTTTTCATAGGAAGAGACAGCATTAGCACATCAAGCATAAAATGGATTTGCATTCCTGAATTCCCACTATGCTTGAACAGTAATCAGACAATTTTGCCCATAATTAGATCTTAAGAGTCTTGAAATGAATCCAAGCAGATTTCTTCTGAGATTGAAGAGCTCGAGAAACTTTTTTTAACTCCAGGTGGACATGAGGGATTTTGTGATTTATGAGGTCAATAGAACTTGAAGGCATTATGCAATATACTAGACAATTTAGAGTAGCTTTCCTGTATATCATAACCCAAAAGTATGTTATTCCAGTCAATCAAGAACAAATTATCATTAAGTGCATTGAAATTGCAATGAAACCAGTCAAGGCATAACTTAGAATCAGGCTTGGGTGTCGTTGAGAGAGAACAAACTGAGCAAGTGAATAAAATACCAAGATGGCTACATCCAGGGAGAGAGTCTGTGCCAGTTAACTCTAAAACACAGTCATGATTAGAGGTGAAAACTAAATCCAATATATTTCCAGAGGTAACGAAAGTAAGAAAATTCACCCATTGAATAAGGCCTAGCGATAGAAATAAATCCAAGAAGGAGCGACCAAGCAGTGTGAAAGCCTGTGGAGCAGGCAGCATCCAGTCAATATCTGGTAGGTTGAAGTCTCCTAGCAGAATGACCTTTCTGGGGAAACAAAACAAGTCGATATAAGAAATAAGACAACTATTCTCATCTGAAGTATAATTTGGAGATCTGTATACAACTAAAATATAAATATTAAATCATTGGAGGAAGAATCCAACAGTATTAGGAAATTCAGTAAACACATTATTATACCTAATAGAGTTTCTAATATACAGACCAACTATAAGAACTTTTAATGAGTTAAACATAACATGAGCAAAGAGAATGATAAATGATTGGCTTTCCTTGGGAAAAGGACTAATACTGTTTCCAGGGATTTATGATATTTTGTTCCAGAGAATATCGTTGCCGTCTGGAGTAGCTTATTCCTCTTGTTAGTATTTTGGGTAAGCTATCATTAACTTTCTCTTGTAACAATGAATTTATTGAAAAAGATTTCCAGAACGCCTTTAGTTATGAATACGTGAAAGTTGACCCTTTTTTGTGAGAACTGAGAGAGCCGACTCTTTTACTTTTGCGCCGAAGCCTTTGTCATGAGTCATGCAATATTAAATTTTAGTGAAAAATCTATCACCTGGTTAACATAAAAGTTTAGCCAAGCAAATTATCATTCTCTAGAAAAAATTAATGAATATTTTATATTTAAATTAATGATTGAAATATATAGAATAATGAAAATGACAATGACATCAAACATAAATTATTTTACAACTCCATGTTTACAAAAATCTGAATGGGAGTCATTCCCGAGAAAGGTATAACCAGAAATGTGAACAGATGATGAAGAAACTGATGAAGAGAGCCAAGATTTTGTAAGGGCTACAATATCTACACCCACAGAAAAACAAAACAAAGAAACAAGATTAACTTTATTGAGAAGGGAATTCAAATTAACATACCAAACAACTACACAAGAATTAAAAAAATTATATACAGGTTTTTTATTTAAATTAGCTATTTGAGTTCTAACTGTACTGCCCGGGGTCTAATAGGACTGCTCTATAGGTCTAACTGGAGTGGTGCATGCAACCACAGCAGGGACTGGAAGGGAGGGACCTATTGGACAGGCATTAAGACCAGAAAGTGTAGGAAAACTACCTGACTGACTACTTGGAGCAGTTATCCCTCTCCTACTCCTCCTCTCAATTCTCTGCTTATAAGTAAGTTCTTTATTAATGAATATGTTGGAATGTTGAGTGCCAACCAAATTATTAGAATTAGTCAGAATAGTCAAATGATGCTTTGTGTTGGCTACCTTTGCCCTTATCAGATTAGGTTTAAGGGACAACACATCAGTAACAATTACTGGACCAAGGCTAGGGCAAACCAAGACACAAACTCATTGAATTTTTGCAGGAAATTTTCAAGAGAAAGTCTACATACAATAATGCCATCACACCTCTTGTCTCACTCATGAAGTTCCCTTAATTCATCTTTAAAATGTTGTTGCATTTCTGCTGCCCCAGAGCCTCCTTCAATGATAAAGGGAAAGAAGCAGCTCCAGAGGCAAGAGAATCTTTAAGGTCTCTAAGCTCATTGGTAACGGCAGTCACCTGGGCACTTAGGGTAGACACAGTGTCAGCCAACTTAGACACCATCAAACCCAGAGACTTAACAAAGTCACCACAAGAGGATATCTGAGCTTGAGGGAAAATATCACAATCAACACAGTTAGGACAAGCAAATTTGACACCCTTACCTTTATTAGCCACAATCATATTAAGGAAAGCAGACGAAATTCCACAGCAGACCTCGGTACCGTGACACCACCTGGTATACAAATCACACTGGATGCATGTATCACCATCCTCCACTGACTTACTACAAGTGACACAAGGGTAACATACAGTAGAGTCCTGGGTACCTCTAACACATTGTGAGGTTTTGCTTTTAGCTCCATGGCCCACCATAATTGAATGAATTAAAAAAAATGGTAATACAAAAACTAAAAAATTTAAACACAGAAATAAATTAAAGATGGTGCTCTTCCAAACAAAGCACTTACAAAAAGTGCAATAAAGAATATTTACAAAAAAGAAAAGGACTATATAATGAAAAGACTAAATACAAAAGAAAAACACACAAAACCAAATAAATACAAATATATAAATAAATACCAAACTAGGAAAAGAAAACAAATCTTTGAACAGGATAAACTACCTGTTACTCAGTTATACCGACCCCCCCCCAAAAAAAAAATCAATAAAAAAAACCAAACTAAATAAAAAGCTAACTCAAAAATATAATATATACAATAAATACAAATTGATCTAGAGCTAGAGCTGTAAAATAAATATATAGCAATAATAAACAAAAATCAAAACGAAGGGAGACTAGAGAGCACACAACCTATCACCAACCTCCTATCAGCAATCCATGCAAGGTGCATCAGGGAAGGTATTATTTTGTTGCCCTCCTTTGTACTGACTCTAGCAGGTTGATGTCATACGAGTTGTAGAGTTTAAGGATAACCTCTTTACTCTTGTAGCTAACATTCCTGTTAATGTATCCTAGCACCCTATTTGCTCTATTTTTTGCCTCAATACCCTGCTTTGAAAACTTCTGTGACCTTTCTACTACTACACCTAAGTCCTTCTCATCCTCAACTGAATTCAGCCGATGCCCATCCATTTCATAGCTAAATTCCCTATTATCCCTTCCCATGTTAAGAACTTTGCATTTTTTAAGGTTAAATGTCATCTGCTACTTCTGAGCCCAAGCTAATAACTTATTTAATTCATTCTGCACTTTAAATCTACCCTCAACTTCTTTGACTACAGCTGCTAATTTAGTTTGATTAGCAAAAATTGACATTTTGTTATTTATAGTCTCCCTAAGATTATTTATATAAAGTATGAATATTAATGGGCCTTAAACTGATCCCTGAGGTATGACATTGATAATTTCCCTACACTGTGACCTCACCCCAGTCAGTAAAACTCTGTTTCCTGTCTTTTAGCCATTCAGGTATCCAATTCAAGCTTTACCACATATCCCATCCCCTTTTAATTTGTGAACTCCTTTCCTATATTGAACCTTATCTCAAAAGCTTTGCTAAAATCTAAGCTTAAAACTTCAACATTCTCTCCATTATCTGTTCTCAGGGAGCTCTATATTAAATGATGGGTTTTTTGTTTTTGCTTTTGTAATATATTTAAGTTTGCAATGATGTTAATATAGGTCATATTTATATTCAAGGAATTTTTAATTATATTTAAAATTAAATCATGAAATAGCTCCAATTTTTTTACATTTCAGACCAACGTAATTTAGTCCCCTTTTGTTTATACTTTTCTTGATTGCTTAATTATGGGGTTTTGAAAAGTTTTTTCTGTATGGCTGTCTTTTTGGATGAAGTGAGTATAACCTTTGATATAAGTAGTTTGTATGTACATAATTTGTGCTCCACCAGCCAGTCAGCTTTCAAGGCTATGACATCTTTGGGGTACTTATTCATTTCTCAAACAATTTGGAAATTATATCATTGGTCAAAAATAGATCAAGATACTTTATCTGGTGCACATTCCTATCAGGAACATTAACAGGCCCTGTATGGCTTTGTAAAAAATTAAATTTTATTCCAGAATCACAGTTTTCAGGAGCATATACACAAGACCACAATGGCACCGTAGTGCCTTTACTTTCACTTTCAGATGAACAGTCAATTGACAATTCACTTTCATCAGAGCCTCTATCACTATAGACATCTAAGTCAGCTTCCAAATCTGATTCACTGCTAGAAGTCATTATGTTGTCACTTATTCCTACAAAAAAATAGTATAATTAATTATAAAAACAAGTAAAATGGTCAATGTAACACTCGATCACACGTCAGACTGATGTAATCCCACCCATCAATTATATAAATAATTATTTTAATGACAAAAGGCAGCGATCTTTACAAGTAGGATCTAAAACGCTTCCTCATTGGTTCCTTTATAAGTGACCAGAGGCTTTTCAGTCAATCAGTGACATTCGCTTAGCTGTTTTGGTTTGAAAGTGAATCAACTCAATTTGAGCTTCCACACTCACACACCATAAAAAGGAGCTATTTTTTAGCTATTTTGGGTTAAAAGAACCAGATCATATAAATTGGCCTCCCTTGTTGGCTTATTAACAGATTGAGTACAAAAATTATCCTTAAAGCATTCTATAAACTTAAACATTGCTCTATCCCTTCCTAACATATTTTCCCAGTCCACAAAATTTAAATTAAAGTCACTAACAATCACTGTATCTACCCCACCTTACCTAATTTAACATGACCTCAAAGAATTTCCTCAGATTCTCGCTAAAACAAAGTTTTGCACAGAAAACAGTTTATAGACAAGAGGCTAGGCCTTGGTCGAATATGGGCATTATAAAGCCATATGCCCTTAAATGCACTAACAGAATATTTACATGTGTTTTTATCAGCCTTTCAAATCCTTTGCAATTAATTAATTTACAGTAAAAGAAATTTGTATCTCTCCTAAATTTTCAATTCCTGCAGCATGTAGGGAATTTTATAACTTGCTAAATTATACCTTGAGTCCTATATATTTCTAAGGCCTGAATATCATCCTCAAAGACTTCATGTATTATTTGGTATTGTGACTTATAACAACCAATGCGCACCATTATAACAATTATCAAGTATTATTTGGTATTGTGACTTATAACAACCAATGTGCACCATTATAACAATTAAACTGAAGACACAGCCATGCACAAACTGCCCAAAATATAATGAAGCTTGGTATTGGCTAATCAGTCAGAAAATGCATGCACAGATCATCTGCAGATATAACATAGCATGCTATTGGCTAACTACTCAGTTCAAAAGTTGAAAGAAAATATGGCTAGTGGTACAGAAAGATTCAAATTTAGCAAAAAATTAACATATTTTTGCAAAATAAATAACATCATTATTATTAAGTTCCGGAAAATGAAAATGACATTGGTGAACATCATTTGAAGAATTAAGAACATTTGTCTCTGAAAATTTAAAAATCATTAATGTTTTCAAAGTGAATATTATACCAAATCAGTTCTTAGATGCTGACAATATCTTTGGGATGAACTAAAGATGCAATAAATTGGTGAAGATGTGCTCAAGTCATTTAGAGCAAAGGCTAGCATACTTGTTTGTAATATTTTGTTCAATTATCTGAGATACGTTTTCTGATCATGTCTACATTTATTTCTATTATTATTTAGTTTTATTTATTGATTATTATTTAGTCTTCAAATACCTATTAATTATCTTGTATATTTTTAGTCTCTGTTCTATGATATGAGACATACTTTCATGGGCAAATTTCAAAGATTATTTATTCAATATAATTTTCATGGATATTAAAAGAGTATTGGGAAAATAGATAATTTAGTTTTGATTGTATCATGTGTTTCAGAAAGTACACAAAAAGTTTGTTGTGTGAATAAACACATTATCTTTGCATTCACTACGGTTATGTAAAAAGCCTAAAGCTGAAAAAAAATTGTATATAGAAGCTTAAAGTAGTTTGGTATATGAAAGTTTATTTAATAGAAACATATACTGAACTTATAGAATACCAATATTCAAATTAGGAAGCAAATATTGATATAAAAATGGCTAACGACAAAATAACTATTTGCCAATGAAAAATTGGACAATAAAATGGTGAGTTATGATTTTGTTATTTACTGTGTGTTTAAGAAAGAATAACTGATTTATTTCTCTATTTCATTAATTTTCTCTTTGTTATGAAAGTTACTTTTCTCTGTTTTATTGATGAATGTTATGATATTAATTGATCTGGAATCTTTTAGTTCAAAATTGCAAACAAACAAAATTAACTGGTAAGTTTGAATACCTCATGGTAAATTTTGTATTGTTTTTTTTTTCAATCCTGGTGTCGTATTTTATTGCCTGATGTTGTAAAACTGACTGAGGATTTGGATGTGGAATCATTTTATTGGTATTCAAATCTAGATAATTTGGAATATCCTATCCCTTCAAGGGGCTGCCCCATAAAGACTGCTAGACCTACTACTTGTAGGAGTGGCAGACTCTCCCAGCCCCCAGCCCATGTCCCCCTGGTACACAAACTAGTGAAAGATTATTGTTTATTTTTCAAGACATTATCATACTTTTTTATACTAATTGCCTTAGAGGTCTCCTTTCAAATGTATGCTTGAGAGGAAGCTAATTTCACAGGCTAATCACTAGCCAACAATCATCCATACATGCATAAATTTTTAACACTGACATGTTCCATTTATAGAGTGAATAAACCCCAAATCATTCCAGACTATTGCCAAACCACATTATCCAGCTTTAACATTTTCATCTAGTGCCACTGCACTTACTTGGACTACACTATGCCCATACCTGTTTGCAGTTACATTTGCTTCATGTTAGCTCTGTATAGGGAGGTCAATGTTGCTCCCCTAAATTCAAAATTATCTAAATTATTCAATGGATATTTATTCAATTCAAGGAACTAATAATTTTCAACCTTGATATAATAAATGTCCTTTGTAAGAATAACATTACCTGCTCTAATATTATTAGACAATGATAGTTTCTCTTTTTTTGTATTAAAGATCACATACTTTATAAAGTTTTATAATTACTTTGCTTTGCATTAAAGTCATTAGAGTATACTCATAGCGCTCTTAACATTTTAAATCAAAACACTTTTAATTTGAACTGGTCTACTGCTTATTCAAGTAGAGACAGTACTTCAATTTTAGCATAGTTAAGCCATAGTGTGTATGTTTAGTTACTGGCTGAAGTCCTGATTCAGCTTGACATCATAAATGAGTCCAAATCAGTAGTAAAACTTGTATGAAAAAGAAAAACAATAATTTAGCACTTTAATAAATCAAAATTCTATCTTATTATTGATTAAGTCTATTATTCTATATCGTTAAAATTAACCTTTCATTCTCTAGTAATGGTAGGCAGTGTATATTTGGCCATTCCCCTAAGATATTCTGACTATATTCTATGTTCTTTTTGTGTAAATTTCTAAAATATTGTGATTGCACGTCTCAATTACAAAGTATATTAAATGTAATGGTCTCAATAGATTCCTATTCTCATCTTGTTGCATTTATCAGAATTTGATATCAATTTCAATGTAAGAACTTTACCACCAAATCAACAAACAATGATAACAATTTTTTGTCCTTAACAGCAAACGACTATGCTTTCACCAGTCCTCCAAGACTAAGAAGAACACTTGTAAACTCTCTCATTCAAATAATTTAGTTATTAACAAAAAGAATGGATCTCAAATTAAGAAGTGAAAATTATACTCCATTACTTAGCAAAGGAATTCTTTTTTATCCCTGCTCAAACAGAACATCCTTGAGTTCATTGCCTATGACCTGAATATCTGATATCATTACAATACAGTAATGACAAACAAAAAGGGGGGAAAGGAAGGTGGGCCCACTTTCTTCTTGGAGTTCTATAGGGTTACAGTACTCAGTGAAGCATTCTGTATTTAGGGAACTAGGATGCACAAGTTCCAATCACTGTGTTGGGGATTGGGAAGTGCTCACACTAAAAGGCAATTCAGGGTGCTCTTTCTCAAATGCTAAGAGCTGGCTTCCCATCTTCTTGCCACTTCCTCTTAAGGTCAGATGTCGATTGACTAACCAGTACAAGGAGCTGAAAAGGAGTAAGCAACTTGAGTTACAGATTTGCTACAACACTCAAACATCCCTATCCTAAAACTCACAGCCACACCCATGCACACAAATCATCACTCATCTTCTTGTTGAATATAATGTACCTTACACATTTTCACTAGGGTTGGAGACTTGAATGATTGGGAAATATGTCCCCCATAAGGGGCGCGACAATTTGCCATCCTGGCCGCCGTGCTGAAGGGATTCAGCGTTCTGTCCGGCCCCAGCTTAGCCTTCCTTCCTTCCTTTAGATATGTTGTATTTCTCCCCTACTTTGTCGCTTTTCATACAACCTCTCCCACAACTTTCTCTGGTCAGCCTCTAATTTCACAGGGTTAGATGCTGACCTTCTTCTCAGCCAACCTTCCCGGATCGGGGCTGAGGGGGGAAGAGACAATTTTCCCTAACCCCTGAGCTCCGGTCTGGGGTGGTTGGTTTTTAACAAACTGTTTTCTCCCCAGCCATAAATTCCTCACATACCTTTTCATTTCCTCTTCACAATCTATATTTTTACGCCGTGTCCAAGGTGGAGCCGCCATGCCGATGGACTGCCAGGCCATCAGTCGGGAGGGGTGGTCCCAAATGTCGGCGCCTGGCTCTGCCGGGCCTGTAAGCACCTCGTGCAGTGCGGGCAACTGCGAGAGGTGATGAGCTATTGCGTCCTGTGGCACAAATAGGATCACCATGCCCATGGATGAATCTTTAAAAAACAAAACCACTTTCACTTCCCTTGAAACAACGACGGAGCTGCCCGAGCAGCGAAAAAATGGAGGTCCTTTCCCCCGTGCTTGCGCAGGGGACCCTCCATATTTCTCTAACCAGAGAGGAGGCTTACTCCTCTCCTTCGCCTACGGGTATAGGGGACTCCCCCTCACCCCCTTCTCTGGAGGTGCTTTCAGGCACCCCTTTTTCCAGTGGCAGTCCCCTCTTTTCTATCCAAGGTGACTGCCAAGAAGCCAGCAGGCAGCCCATTGCCGACCGCTCCCCATTGAAGCAGCTCGGTTGGGCACTTCCCTTATGGGGGACAGGGAAGCCAGGCCCCTTCGGTCACTTCCCTCAAAAGACCTGCTGGCAAGAATATTGAACCTTGCCCGGATCAAGGCCTGTGCCTCCCCACACATGACTGGTGACGCTGCCAATGGGACCTGCAATGTCCTGCGAGGGGATGGCCAACTAGAGGCCCCTCCTGTGATAGACATGGTCCTTGAGGAAACCCAGCCTCAGATGGTAGGGCCTTCCATGGGGGGAAATCCTGGCTCGGGGCCAAGCACCGAACCCGAATCTGCCCCTATGCAAGGTCCTCCTCAAATGGCCAGGGTTTCCGAGGCAGTACAAGGAGGGGAGGGATCTCTTTTAACCGGTGCCTCTACGACTGCCAGGACCTTCTCTATTTCAGAGCAGGACCTGGCTGATGCCGGTCCATCTGGCCAGGGGGCTCCTACCAGCGTGGATGAGAACCAGGTTCATTCCCCGTGCTCCTCTCCAAAAAAGAAAAAGAACAAAAAAGACTAAGAAGACTTGGGGCTCCTCTCCATCCGCGGGGGCTGCGGGGACAGGATGGGTCTGCTGCCACTTTGGCAAGCGACCAAGCCAAGATCGGCACATCTGGCCCCTCTACACCCCCCCCTCCATGTGCGGAGCCCCTGACTATGACTAAGCCCAAAAGTGCACAGGGCGGAGCCTCAATAACATCAGGGCCCCTCATTCAGAGGTTACCTGGCATTTTTGAGCCTGCTGGCTTCAAACGCTTCCTCATTATTCGCTCCACTGATGGCAGCATGTTGGCCAAGGGCAACATGATCCATCAGAGGAGAGGATTAGCTAGTGCAATTGGTAGAGAGCCGAAGGTGACCCGTTTCCTGGCCGGGAGCCTTCTGGCGAATGCGTCGAATCCCGCCAAGATAAGTGCTCCTCGGACACTTCATGGCACCCCGGTGAGTGTGACGCCGCACTCTACCATGAACTTTGTGAAAGGAGTAGTTTATGCGAGGGAACTCGTTGACTACTCCATTGAGGACATCACCTTAGAACTGGCCGACCATGGGGTGGTCAAGGTCGAACGTGTGTTGAGAAAACAGGGAGGGGCCTCGAGACCCACCCCTACACTCTTCATCATGTTCGACTGTGACAAGCTCACCTAGTCAGTGCGTACCAGTTGGTACCATTACCGCGTGAAGGCATTCATGTCACTGCCACGGCGGTGCTATTACTGTCACCGCTTCAACCATACCAATCGTTCTTGTAGACGTACAAAGTCTGGGTCACCTGAAGTCTGTGTAAATTGCTCCAAGGTTGCACACGATAAGTCCAAATTGTGTGTGGCCAAGTGTGTCAATTGCGGAGAGCCGCACCCTGCTTCTTCGAAGCAATGTGGTGCATATCTCCTTGAGAAAGAAATCCTGGCCATTCAGGCCCAGGATCGACTCTCTCATTCCGCGAGGCTAAGGACTTGGTCCTGGCGCGCCCGGCTCTGCCTGTGATTTCTTATGCCTCAATAATTAGAAAGGCACCCTCTGCTCCTGGCCCAACCAGGACAACGAGCACGGTTGTTTGCACGCCCATTCGGAGCCCTTCTGTGGGCTCTACTCAACCCGAGGCAAAAATGGTTTATACCCAGCCCCAGCTAAAACCAGGGCTCTCCCCTCTTCCCCCAGCGTGACCGTTTCCCGTAAGGCGAATCGGCCATGCGCCTCCACCGAGTCGTTAAACTCACAGGAGGCAACACCCCTGAAGTCCATCGCCAGGCCATCTTCCGAGGTTCCTAAAGCTGTCCCCCGAAAGGAAGGTAGCAACAAAGGAGCTTCGGCTCCTTCGCCCACGCCTAGTGGTGGGCTTAATGGCTCGGGTGGTGGTTCCTTGAAAAGAAGGCCTCCGAAGCAGCAACGCCCGCCTAAGGTTTCGAGGCGGAGGGAGGAAAAGACTCGCTTGGCGAGCCCAACCTCCCCCAATAAGTCCTCGAAGGCGACAGCGCTTTGTCTGCTTCCAGGAAGCGTATGGTCATTCCCATGAGGGTCTTCTGTTCGAAGAGGGCCTCCGCGTCTCCTCCGAGCTACGCCTGGAGGGCATATTCCTTCAATGGATTTGCTGTGGACTCCGAGACAACTGGGAGGAGCTGTGGAAGCTCATCTCGTCCCGTTCCCAGTTAGCTATTTTTCTGCAGGAGACCATGCTAGGCGCGTGCCCCCTGCCGGCCCTCCCGGGCTATAAGGGTCTTGCAACTCCACCACCACAGGATGGCCAGGCTTGGGGATGCGCGGTTTACACCTGGCATGATGTCTCCAGTCTTCGTTTCACTTTAAGATACCTCCTCTCTGGCTGTGGCTGTGCAGCTTCATCTGGATAGGAGATATACTATCATTTCTGTGTACATTCCACCGTCAGCTGACTTCAACGAGGGGGACTTCCGCCGCGTCGTGGAACAGTTGCCGAGGCCCTTTCTCTTGCTTCGAGATCTGAACTGCAGGATCTTCTCTGGGGAGATTACTCAATAAATCCCAGATGACAAGTCCTGGCCGATCTGATCGAAGAGCTTGAGATAGGTGTTCTAAATGTGGATGAGTTTACGCATCACTGCATGAGAACTGCTTCATTTTCTTGCCTTGACCTATCTTTGTGCTCTTCGGATGCACAGCCTAATTTTGATTGCGGGGTGGTTGATGACCTCAATGGTAGTGATCACTTTCCCATTCAAATATTATTCTTAAGGACACTGCCGCCTGAGAGCCCACCTCGGTAGTGCTTGTTGCGGGCGCGGTGGCCTGCATTTCAGGAAATGACTGAATCTCTATCTCAGTCAAGGAGTTTAGGTCAGTAGATGAGGCCATTGAGTTCTTCTCCGGCAACCTCATCGCCATGGACCTGACTACTATTCCTAGAACGTCTGGCCATTTTGCACACCGACCACTTAAAATGGTGGTCGGCGGAGTGTGAGACGGCCCTCAAACAGAAGTGTTATGCATACATGCACTATAAGCGCCGCCCAAACTATTTCATTGTCGTTGAATTTCTACACCTGCCAGTTTCCGCCCAATCTCTCTAACCTCTTGCGTGTGCAAGTTGATGGAGAAATTGGTAAATGTTAGATTAGCCTTTTTCCTGGACAGCGGGGGCCATCTGTCTTCTACACAGTGCAGCTTCCGCAAGTTCCACTCCACATCGGATGCTCTGCTCTGACTGGAAAATGCTGTCTGCGAGACCTTCCTTCATAGACAGCACTACGCCACGGTGTTTTCCGATCTGGAGAAGGCCGATGATACCGCATGGCGATACAGTATCATGGAGACTCTCCACACAATGGGGGTGAGGGGACGCCTCCCACTTTTTATATCTGAATTTGGGCAAGATCATCGATTCTGCATACAGGTGGGGGGGAGCCCTCTCCGGCCCAAAGGAGCAGGAAGAGCGCGTCCTGCAGAGAAGTGTCCTCAATGTCACACTCTTTGACCTGAGCATCAACGGCATCACCTCGGTGCTGCCGGAAGATGTTCTCGCTACACTCTACGTGGACGACCTTTCGATCTCTTTTGGCGCGGCCCAGATGCCAACTCTGGAGCGTTGACTCAAACAGGCAGCGAACCGCGTCTCTCTCTATGCCGAAGCGCACAGGTTTCGGTTTTCTTTGGCCAAGACTAAGGTGGTACACTTCTGCGGCCATCCACGGCTCCACCCCACCAGATTTGTTTCTTAATGGGGTGTGCCTGGATGTAGTTGAACAGCTCTCATGCATCCGCAGCTGATCTCGACGGTGCCTATGCCGCTGAGAGACGCCAGTCATACCCTAACCTCTTTGGGTTTAGGGCCAGGAAACTGCTTTGAGAGCTAGGTATAGCTCTCGGGGCTGTGGTGCCCCTGGTTCTGCCCAGGACGCCACCCGGGAGGGTACCACATTTAGCTATTTGTCGCCACGCCTCTGCTCCCAGAGCTTGTACAGCGCGGGAGTATTGCATTCGGCCTTTTTGGAGCAAACATCGTGTCACCCTGGAACCGTGCCAGTGTATATGGATGGCTCCAAGTCCCAAGAGGGTGTCGGCTTCCACGCCGTATCCCCTCTGTTTGAAGTCAGTGGGGCTTTGCCAGGCGCTGCATCTGTCTTCACGGCCGAGCTGGTGGCAATATACCACTTGTTACGGGAGATCACGCGACGTGCCCGGTTCAGAGACCGGATTGTTATCTATAGCGACTCACAAAGCGCCCTGAGTGCTTTCAGGGCATTTGAATCTCCACATCCCCTGGTTCGTGATATCCATATGCCACGGTTCCTGGACATGTAGGAATTGCGGAGAATGAGCGTGCCAAAGAGTCCGCGAGGACTCTTCCACCGGGCCATCATTTCGCTCTTCCTCACACCTACTACATGGCAGGAATACAGGCAGCTCTTCAGACTGCTTGGCAAAGAAGATCGGAGACGGTTGAAGGAAACTTAAAGTTGCATGCCATTGCACTGTGACTGTTCCCATGGACCTATCCCCCAATGCTGTGATGGCTTTATGTCGCTTTCTGTCGTCTCTGAATCGGACACACTCGTGTGATGCATCGCTATCTGATGGAGCGCTCGCCTGCGCCTTATTGTGATGACTGCGTCGTCCCCCAGACTGTTCAGCACATTCTTGTTGAATTTCCCAGTCTGGGTGATCTTCCGCACATTACCTGTCCCGGTACCGGGATGGGCGGGGGCGCTACTGCCTGACTTTTGTTATGTTTTGTTTTGTTTTTTTGCTTTTGTTTTTTTCCCTTATAGGTTGCATGCTCCTACGCCAGGGGCACCCACCCCAATGCAGGAGCTTGCTTACTGCTCGCTTCCTTTTCCCCTTTTTGTGGGGGGGGGGTTGTTTTTGTCTTTTTTAATTTTATTTTAAAGTAGCCTAGTACTAGGGCAGCTTTTAATACAGCAACTAATGCCCAAGTAAGCAGTCGCCAGATGAGCTCTTTAAAAAAAACAACAAAAACAATTGGGAATTATGTCCACTCATGGTAGCAAAGGAGACGCATACTAAATTTATTTTCCCCAAAGAATTTACAATGAAAATAAAGATCAATATTTCTAAAATTAATTATAAATAAAGATAAAAATATATATTAAGACAGTCTATGAGAAAACAAAATAACTATTGGAGATTTAATAGCTACATCAGGGACATTCTACATGAAGTGTACACACTTTTTTGGCAAAATCTCGACACTAGGTCATGGATTTGATGATTTTTTTGCAAGCAAGTTGGGTCTGGTAAGATAACATCATATACCGATTTTTATGCCTCTGGATCACCCATGGCCAAGTCAATTTTTGGTCAAACTGGTTGACCAAAAAAGTTTGAAAGGTTATAACTTTGGCTAGAGTTAACCAATCAGAATGATTTTGGTACCAAATGCTCAGGAGAAAGAGATCTTTCAAATGAGTTGAAGGATGATTTTCTTAGGACAATTTTTGCCATGATGACTCCTTTTTTAACTTTTTGACCTCTGACCCTGGCAAAAGTGCAAGTTCGATCCTCCCAATAATTTCTCCAGAAAAAATAAAAATGGGATCTCCATGGGTTTTGAATGTATGGGCATTTATGTACCATCAGGTGGGTAGTATTTTCAGTCATGTCGCTCTATTGGGGCCATTTATGACATCAGAGAGTGTTAGTAAATAGTGATTTTGAGATAGTTTCATGTATTTTGACATGGTCATCATATTTCAGTCTTTTCAAATACAGCCTCTCCCCCTTCCTAGGCTGCCCTGCCTTTTGATAGTCCTAGATTCAATAAAAAAGATTATTTTTTATTATTTCAGGAATGTGAGACAAACAATATAATACCTTTCAAATATTACAAATTTATAATTTGTATTACCTGTACAAAATGTTATTTAATACAAAACCCTTAGACAAAAGATTATTTAAGACAAAAATTTAAACAAAACATTATTTAATAAATACCTAGGTACTCATTTGAGCAGAGCCATCACTCTTTTTGTTGCATCAGACTCCTTTCTAATCGTGTAGCTTCTTCCTGTTGCAGTTTTTGGTTCTACTGACACCAACATGTCAGATGTCCATAGTACAAGAATCTTCTATTTCAGGAAAGTAAAAACTGTGAGAGGGTCCATGCGGGTGAAGAAATTTCACAGTCACTTCCTGTAACTCTGGAAAAGCTTCAGTTATGCAAGCAAGCCACAATGTCCATCGTAAATCACAGTGACATAGCCTGCAAGTTTTCCATTGAACACTGGACATAAAATATTTTTTGTTACTGATTCTAATCTAAAAGTCTCACAGAGACTAAATGGGCGAACTTGGAGAGCCTCTTTTGATATTGGAATGAATGAATGAAGTTTTTGTGTGCCTGGAATAGTTTTGGTCACAGGTCTGGTTTTTAAAAGTCCTTTCTCCTGTTCATATTCCTTTTGAGTTCCATATCCAAACTTCATATCCCCAAGAGTTTCAGCAAATACAAACAAATCTCTTGTGGTGATATAATTGTTTGTCATAGGGTCTTCTCAAGCTCTCTTTAGTAGCCTCCCATTTTAATGGTGCTACCTACGCCGTCTGATGGGCCCTTCCAATCCTAGGGGCCAAAAAATGCCCCTATGCTTCTATACCATATTCCTCTTTATGCCAGCAAAGATTCTGGAAAGATTTAGTTTTTATACTGTGGTGCCAACCCGTCTGCAAAGTAGTAAGTTTTCTTTACCGTTTCAAATACTGATTTCAGATACTCTATCATCATTCGCTGAAATAGATGCACTGACACATTATCATGGATGTTATACTGTGAAGTTATGGTGTATGAGTCATGACAGAGTTTTCCATCTCTAATGTGATAAAAACCAACCTGTGAGTAATTCCAATGATATCCCTGGGTTGCGTCTTGTATTAAAAATGAATATTTTTCTGAAAAATCACCAATTACTACAAATTCACCATCTGCAATATTATTTTTTGCAGTTTCCAAGTACTGTGCTTGTGATTTTGCAACAAAATCATGTCGCACCAAAGTTTTGACACAATCACAATATATATCCATTAAATCATCAAGCAATAATACCATGGTTACCAGCTCAGATCTATCAGTTGATGTCCACTGTTTGAAATCAATATTATCCACATTCTCCTGTTCATAAAATCCAAATAGTTTTGCTTTTAGTTCATCCACAGGTGGACAGTACTCGCACGATCTCATGTAGCAGTCTGGACAGGTTGGATTACATACAAGAGAGGCAACTAGGTGATGGTAAGAGGGTTGATCATTGATATCAGACATCTTGGATCTAACTATCATCAGTTTTGTATTTTGATTTATTGTACATATACATACTGAGTGAGTTCCACTGCCTCCCGCAAGAACACACTCACAGGGCCATAGCATAGCAAACTTTGAGAATGATACTTTTACCTCAGGGTACTTCACCCTTAAACTGCTATGAAGTTCCCTCAAATTGTTGAGAATGAGTCATTTCTGTAACCTCTGCTTTTCCTCTTCAATTCGCACTACCAGACAATCCTTCTTTCCTGGTAAAACCCAACTCATCTATCACAACGATAATATTCAAGGACTAAAGATTTTAGTTCCTCAGAACTAAACAATGCCTGAAAAAGATCCAAATAGTAAATTACTGAGCTTAGTGTTAGGTGAAGCTAACATTCCTTTCTCCTTTAGTATATGGTGAGCTTGTATGGCCATTCTCTGAGAGCAATTGAACTCGTTCATGAGTTTTGTAACGCTCATACTGGTTGCAAATATGGTTAGAATTCTGATTTGATCCATACGGCTTGATTGCCAATATTTTTCCTTTAGAGACTGGATGACTTATGGCATACAGTTTCTGTTACATCTTTGCGGCACATCTCCTTGTTTTCCTGAACTACTACCCATGACCAAATCCAACTTTCTCCTAATAGATTCTTCAACTTTTAACCTTTTCTCAGGTACATAAGTTGGATGCCTTCAGCTTTCCTTTTATCAAAGGGGCTCTCATCCATGAAAGACAATGATTGGTTGAGTAAGTCAACTTCAACTTCCACAACATCTGAATCCTCTTTTTGGCTAGACATCTCATTGAACTCCTGTTCAGATGCTGAAGTTCCAGACTCCTCTGGAGTATTTTGCTCCATTGGTAACTCTGAAAGCTTCTTCCTACCAACAGAACAAAGCTCTTGATCTTTGCTAAGAAGAGATGAGAACTTCTGCAAAAGCTGAGCAGAAACATTTTTTAGGTCTTTCTTTTGCAGGGATTTATGGAACTTCCGCGGATCACTGCCGTACTTTCAATCTACCATTTTAATGAAACAATGCCTGAAAAAGATCCAAATAGTAAATTACTGTTTATAAACAATATACAATAAATCAATTAAAATAAACATATATAAAGGATTGAAGCAATTATATTTAAAATTGCCAATATACAATATCAATATAGCTGCTTCAATCATTGCATTGTCCTAGAAAATTGGTAAGCAAAGAAAGAAGTGCATAATAATAGTCAAGTATTATATCTTAGTACAAATAGGTCAAAGTTTAGGTGCAAATGGCTGTAGGTTGGTTGACTGGTTTATAACTAACAGACATTTCCATTAGCGCTTTTTAAGATTTGATTCTTCATAAATTTGCAGAGAAGTGGACAAAACACAAGAAAAGAGTAGATACCTATTCAATGATCAACATTATTTTTAATTATTTTCATGTTTCTCAGTTCAGCGCTTCAACCCTAATAACTATTAAGTTAGCTAATGGCTACATCATAATGCATTGCTGAGAATAGGTTTATTACACTCTTAGTTTAATCTTTCTTTCATACCTATTTTTGGAGGGTATAGCTACCTATATTCTGTAGGCACATTCAGTTTTGATCAAATTAAAGGATTTGGTGAAAATTGTCTTCTCTCATTTGAAATAGCTTGGCATAGTAAAGATATGTGATGAATCAAAAGTCACTATTAATTAATGGGTGTTCATTTTAGATACCTAATAAGTAATAAATCATTCTGCTCTTTTTTTATAATATAATAATTTGGTAGGTAGGTAGGTAGCTGTATAAAAATCATCAGGTATTTCAAAATTATCAAAAATAAATAACAAAATTACACACCTGTAAATTATTTTAGGACCTGCAGATAATCTCACAATTAATATTAAGTATATAGTTTAGAAAATATCTTGAAATTACTTTTATTATATATTGAAGACATAAATGACATTGGTATCTGAAAACATACCTTAATTAGGTAAGGAGTAATGAAAGGCAGTTAAAGACTGCTTTTCATGTTACATTGATTTGGCAAAATTACCTATATAAAGTGTATATAGTCAGTGATGTATTATTTATTGATTCAAAAAGATTATATAAGAGGTATATAGGCCATGCCATGGTTAGGACTTACATAGGTATGTGATATTACCATAATTTCTGGGTCAATAATACTTTTAGTAGGTATACCCAGTGTCACATAATTGACCATAGATTACAAGGTCAGGCCACATCAAAAAACTGGCTCAGATCACATTGTGATGCTTATTAAGCACTGAGCCAGTTTTTTTTATTTGGCCTGACCTTGTAATTTGTGTGAGCCCCATTCACCCGCCCAACTTGGCGAGTGGAAGGCTAACAACAGGAAACTTTGGGGATAGTGGAAGAGGAAGGTGAACTTTCCAAGTGACCAATGAGGTATTCACACGCACTCATTTTTTTTATTGAGCCATCCCCTGTAGGCCTATTCCTCAATTAGATGGATTATAAAGAAAACACAAATAAATTTTCATTTTTTTATTAAGTATATATGATTATGTACATATTTTACAGAGTTGGAGGTAAACATAAGACAGTATATTTATAAAGTTTGTTATCATTAACATTCAATAATGGAAATGGTACTCTTGTACCTTAATTACAATCTTAATGTGGAGAATCTGGCAGTAAAATATACATGCCAGTTACAGATGCTTTTAACGTTATTGTATAATCAAGTTTCATATAATTATCATTTGAATCATGAATTGGTGAATGAGCAAGCATCATTAATGGTCTAGAATAGGGTTTATTTCCTTGGACAGACGCTGCTAGATAAAAGTCATCTTGCGAACGTTCTATAATATTTATATTATAGGAAATATTTTTCTGATGAAAGTTGAACCTGGCAATAGGTTAACTCTTCTTGGAGCTAAACGATGTACATTTCCCGATGATGTATCAGTGAGATTACATTTGTCATAGTAGTATCCATCAGGTAAAGTTGGGAAACTAAAGTTGCAAATTATACTTAAACCCGACTTAAAGTCATGTGTGTCAAAATATTCATTAACGTCCCATATCTTATCATTTGTTTTAACCAGAGTATCCATTTCATTATAGGATGAAATGGCATAATTTTTTCTTTTGATTTGTATTGCAGGCTAAATATAAAAGCATTTCATTACAAATATCTGTATTTTTGGTTATAGTTGAACCTTGTGAAATAATTTGAGTTCTAGTTGCACAATGCAAATCAATTGTAAAGGTTGCACTATTTATATAACAACCAATAGAAATATTATTAAGAGTATATTCCCTTTTGCATTTAAACTCGTCTATCGGTGTCCAAAAGTCTATAAAATGGTAGGGAATTATAAATCCTGTGGTATCATTTTCATTAAATTTAAGGCGTATTGTTTTTTGATTAGTCCAACATAAAGGACATAGACGATGTTTCGTATAGACTGTATAATGTGATAATTCTTTAATTTTAGTTCCATAAACATTACCTCCATCCGTTTTACTAGATCCAATACCATCTTCATCATAATCATCGTTAGAATCTCTACAGCGTTTATTCATTTTGTTATCTTGAAGAGTCAAGCTTAGTCTTCTTGGTGACTGAGAATTTTTGTAAGATGCTTCTATATATATCCTAATATATGCTCTAACGATAGATGATGCGGTGGTAGATTTAATGGATAATTTTTACTATCCGCGTTAGGGTGTCTAATTTGCACGGTAAATTCAAACTGAACAAAGCGATTTGTTAAGGCTTCATAATCAGTAGAATTTATTCTGGTAGATAGGCTTCTATTGGTAGTTAGAAATATTGGTAGTCTTGGTATGTGTTCTACTTCATTATGTTTGATGTGGGTACTTAAATTTCCACCTTCGAACACGAGTTTCATTCCGTCAACATTAGTTTCACTTATTGTAGGTTCCTCCATTAAGGCGCATGCCGCGTACGGGAGATTTTGTAGATGAAATTGAGAATTAGTTCCACTGCCTAATACGTTAACGGAATTTGAGTATAATAATAATAATGAAGAAAACATAGTCTTGCCAGTATTCGTCGGTCCTTTAATAACAAAGGCATTTAATTTTTTTAGAAGCATATCTTTAATTATTAAAAACCAGGTGAAGAAATTAATAGAATCTATATGATGAGCGTTAAAAAATGAATCTAACCAATTGTCAATTTCTTCTGGTAATGAAGCAACTATATGCAAATGATTTAGATGATATTCCAGATAGGGTGTATTTTTGATGATGTGTGTCTCAGTTTTCAATTACACTTCCAAATTTATTTTCTCTGGTGTTGTAGCTGACCGAAAATCTATACTAACCCCAATCGATCCAACCCGCTTCCTACACTAATCCAGACATGAGAAATTGAAGGAGAATGAAACGGATTGTATATACAGTCCCTTTACTTACAAAAAAAATACAATAATAATTATAAAAATATGGAGTAAATATGCACACAAGCCTATTTATATATAAATAAAACAGTCCTATCTTGAAACCCTACCAATCAAAAATATATACACAATTACTAAAGAACAAACAACAAATACAAAAAGAAGAGACAACAAAAGGGGGAGTTATCTTACGTGGTACCACACTTTTTGCATTTGCCAGCCCCCGGGGGAAAATCTTGCCGGGAGTCACTCTTGTGACAAAAATTGGGTGTGCGCATCTTATGGGGCCTGGTGTCTATAGACTATTAAAGAAAGCTGGTGCCTCTGAGCTTGATACAATATATAAATATATATATATATATATGGATCTGTCTATAGACTATTAAAGAAAGCTGGTGCCTCTGAGCTTGATACAATATATAAATATATATATATATATATGGATCTGTCGTACCTTCGGGGCTACAAACAGCTCTTCTGTTCCAACAGGACGCACAACTTTTGGTGTAATAGTATTTATAATTTCTTTACTTGAGTGTTTGATAAAAGATTATTTTAAACAATTAGTAGTATGTTAAAGCTTAATTTAAACAAAGAACTATCTGAGAAAGAAAAAAAAACAATTTTAATACAACATGAAATCAAATACATATTTACAAAAGAAAATATAATAAAAAAAAACCTCATTCCCACTCACACACATATTCTTACAGAGGGAGGGAGAAGGTATTGAGAAAAGGGGTGGGAGAATGGCCCTTCATACATACTCACATTCGCTCCACCACACCCCCTCCTTCCTTAAGCAATTCAACCACAGTAACTCACAATACACTCTCAATCCTTACTCACGGTACCTTTTATATTCAATCGTACCCTTCTGCACCCATTCACACTCATCTACTGGTCCCTGGTTACGTGTAACAATCGGTCGGTGTCATTCATCAGTTGTCTTGTCAGTCTCAGTCTCAGTCTCATTGTCACTATCAATCATGTCATCCACCATACTCTTTGCTTTCATTACTAACTCGCTCATCTCTGACAGAACTCTTTCATACTTTTTCGTTCAGAACCTTCACTCTTCATACCTCCATTCATCATCTCCTCCATTCATCATCTCCTCATTTACAGCCCATATCAAACTCAAAGCACTGTAGCGGGCCGAAAAAATTTAGACTAACCCCAATCGATCCAACTCGCTCCCTACACTAATCCGGATGTGAGAAATCGAAGGAGAATGAAACGGATTGTATGTACAGTCCTTTACTAACAAAAAAATACAATATTTACAAAAAAATATGGGTAAATATGCACAAAATATCTACAATAGAGAGGGGCGATTATATTGGAGATCTCCTTACTTTTCACCAAAAAATACAAAAAGAAAATCCTATATATATGAATACTATTTAATCTATCCTAATAAACATGAAAAATTAAACAACCAAAAAAAATCCTGACTACAACAGTCAATATATAAACAACAAACAAGGCCTCACTTTATTCAAAGAGGATGGGGAGATGTCCAGCCACCTGCCACTCGAGCGAGCAAAATGCCTAGGACTTACAACAAATGTGGCGCCTCTGCGCTTGATGGAAGATAATGACCTTAAGGCTTGCGTGGCTATTATAAGCCCTCCTTCATTAAGCTATACTATTGGCCTTTATTTATTAACAATAATAATATATAGCTTTCCAGGATATAACGCTTTGTTTGTAATATAAGGATATACGAAACTAAGTCCTATCTTTCCAGAATATGGCGCCTGGAAAGAAAGAAAAAAAACATGGTAATCATTTTTATACATAAAATAAACAAAAAACAACAAACCCATTCCCATTCAGACACACACACATTTTTACAGAGGAAGGGATAGGGTATTGAGAAAAGGGGTGGGAGAATGGCCCTTTTACACACACTCACATTCGCTCCACCACACCCCTCCTTCCTTAAGCCATTCGACCAGTCACTCATAAAACCCCTTCAATCACTCTTCACGGTACCACTTGTGCTCAATCGCACCCTTCTGCACCCATTCACACTCTTCTACTGGTCCCTGGCTACGCGTAGCAATTAGTCGGGGTTGTTCGTCAGTCGTCCTGTCAGTCTCATCGTCACTATTGATCATCTCATCAACCATACTCTTAGCCCTCATTACCAGTTCTCCCATCTCATGACAGAATTCTTTCATACTCTTCCGTTCAGAACCTTCACTCTTCATACCCCCATTCATCAGCTCCTCACTCACAGCTCTCATCCAACTCAAGGTACATTCTTGCGAAACAGACAGGTCACTCACATTCCCTGTATTCTCAACAGGCATACCAGAAACCCCTTCGACTGGTTCCCACCAGAAACCTGAAAAATCAGCCACTTCATCATTCACTACATCAAACTCATCCCTACTATTACCATTCGTAAAACCTGAAAAATCAGCCACACTAGGTTCATTCTGCCCAAACACACTATCATTCATACTGTTCCCAAAACCAGAAAAATTTGGCACAGGCAGCTCACTCACTCGTCTACTTATACCAGCCAAATCACTCACCTGTTTACGCAAAAACTCAATCTCCCTTTCAAGATCCCCCATACCAGAAACACTCTGCTCAGACTTACTTTCATTCGTACTTGCATTCTTCCTTTCACTCTTCTTTGTACGCTTTCTACTCCTCGAGACTAAGACTAGCTCTTTCCCAGACAGATCCATACTCTCACATTCAATCTCATCATCATGCACTTTACCTCTCTCTCTACACAGTCTATACACCGGATGGCTCACCAGGTAGTCAGGAGGTTTCTCAATCTCCTTAACTGACTCTGATGAGCCCGCACTCTCTCAGTCATACCATCATTCAAACTCTCCAAAACATACGTCACTCCATTTTCCCAAACTCTCACAACTCTATAAGGTCCATCAAACTTCTCACTCATCTTTGATACATTCAACCTACCCTTCACTTCTTTCACCTTCAATACTTTTGTACCTAATTCGAATGAACGGAACCTTTCATGCGCCTCACGCCATACACTCTGCTGACTTTCACTCAAACGAAACCTATCTTTCACTCGCCTTTCAAAATTCATCACAAACTGACATGGGGACATTCCAGTTGCACTATGCACAGTTGAATTATACGCCCACAACACTCTCCCCAGACACACATCCCAGTCATTCACTGTCGTACTCATCATTCTCAACATCTCACACAAGGTTCTTATAGTCTGTTCAGCCAATCCATTTGAAGACGGTACATACAGAGTTGTTCTCACATGCTCCACACCATTCTCTCTCAACATTTGCTCAAACACTTCCCCTACAAATTCAGGCCCATTATCACTCAGACATCTTCTAGGCTTCCATACACACATAGGAAAAAACAACTGCTCAACCACACGCACAACAGTCACACTCCTTTTATCTCTCACAGGCGCTGCATACACAAACTTACTTTTATGATCAACCATAACAACCATACCAACATTCCCAGCACTCGTACGCGGCAAAGACACACAATCAATCACTACCAATTCAAATGGTTCTTTCGCATCAACTTTCAACATCGGTGGTTTCACTTGCACACCTTGCACCTTTCGCTTCTGACACCTTTCACACGTAGTTGCAACATCATTCACAACAGTTCTCAGAAACGGGTGGAACACACGCTCCTTCATACACTCCCACTGCTTAAACTTACCCATATGCCCATAATTATCATGCACAACCTTCACCAGACCAATCATACCAACTAAGGACATCACAGGTACATACATATCATCACCACCCTTCACATGCCTCACAAAATATACAACATCCATACAAACAACAAAATCCTTAGCATACCTTTTAAAATCACTTAAACACTCTGGCCATTCATTCAAATCAACACGCATCATTACACACCTCTTAAACTCACTAACAAAAGGACACATCTCTTGCATCTCTAGAATATCATCATCACTTAAAATCTCATTCTCATCATCCATGACCAACTCAATCATGCCACAAAATTTGACAACATTCTTCGCACACTCATTCAACTTCATCACCTCACATTCACCTTTTATAAGACGATCCTTATCAGCATCCAAAGACAAATCATTCAATCTCATAAAGTCTACACCAAGCAAGAAACAACAAGGCATTTGCTCACCTTTCAGAATCACAAAGTCATGCTTCAAATTCACACCATTACCCAAACTCACTTTTAGACTAACCTGTTCCCATGCCACTATCATGCCATTCCCTAATCCACTTATCCGTAACTTCACAGGTTTATGCTCGCAACATCTAAACTCTTCATACTTACTCAGAATATTCTCATTCACTAAAGACACTTGCACTCCAGTATCAATCAAACCACAGAACAACCTTTCACCAACTTTCACTTTCGCTTCCATCATATCAGGTCCACCATGTTCGCAATACACAGAAGGAACAAGCACACCAACATCAGCACTGATATCCACACTGTCATTAACTCCCATATCATCACTCAACACACACTCATCTTCATCCAGACAATCATTCTTCTCTCTTATATATGAACACTTTTCAATCACCCAATTGTAGTGCACACCGCTCAAACATTGCAGATGTACCACATTAGGATTCAAACCCTTTATCTTCTCATCCTTGTACACAATCAGCCTCTCACCACCAAAGTGCACATAAACAATCACTCCATACAAACGACTCACTACAATTAACACTTCCTGAAATGGCGGGACCCCTTGCATACACATCGCTCTCAATTCTTTCATGAAGTTCCGCACCTTTGCCATACCAATGCTTTCAGGCTTCCTACACACTTCATTCATTACCTCCTTCCTTAAATCAACTACACTATCGGGCACTCTCACATCTACTCCATCACTCTGTAGCGGGCCGAAAATAGATCTCTAATCCCAATCGATAATCGATCCAACCCGCTTCCTACACTGTCCGGACGTGAGAAATCGAGGGAGAATAAAACGGATTGTATATACAGTCCCTTTACTTACAAAAAAAATACAATGATAGTTACAGTTTATATTTACAAAATTTTATATTTACTAGGGAAGTGTGCACACTTCAAAAGGAGGCTAAATTCCCCAATCAAAATAACGATACCGAACGAGAATCTTATAACGGGCGGATACAACAATTTACGTAAATTCTACACAAAACAAAAAAACACAACCACAACCGAACGAAAAGGGGACACGCGCTATGACTTGCTGGAGGTGGGTGGTAGTTGGTTAACTAGAAGGAGGCAGGATTGTCAACGAAGGCAGGTATGGCGGTTCAGGTGGTTAGAGACACGAAAGCCCTCCTCTCAGGGCTGGGTGGAGCACTCTTCTATAGAACTCCTCTTGCTGCCAGTCCACACTTCCACTCTCTCTTTCCAGAATATGACGCTTTGATAAAAGTTAATTTAAACAAAGAACTATCTTATTATAGTGATATTTCAAAATTAGCTATTATCTTTCCAGAATAACGCTTGGAAAGAAAGAAAAACATGGTAATCATTTTATACATGAATTAAACAAAAATAAAACAAACCCATTCCCATTCACACACATTCTTACAGAGGGAGGGAGAGGGTACTGAGAAAAGGGGTGGGAGAATGGCCCTTTTACACACACTCACATTCGCCCCACCACACCCCTCCTTCCTTAAGCCATTCGACCAGCCACTCACTAAACCCTTTCAATCACTCTCCACGGTACCACTTGTGCTCAATCGCACCCTTCTGCACCCATTCACACTCTTCTACTGGTCCCTGGCTACGCGTAGCAATTAGTCGGGGTTGTTCGTCAGTCGTCCTGTCAGTCTCATCGTCACTATTTATCATCTCATCAACCATACTCTTAGCCCTCATTACCAGTTCTCCCATCTCACGACAGAATTCTTTCATACTCTTCCGTTCAGAACCCTCACTCTTCATACCCCCATTCATCAGCTCCTCACTCACAGCTCTCATCCAACTCAAGGTACATTCTTGCGAAACAGACAGGTCACTCACATCCCCTGTATTCTCAACAGGCATACCAGAAACCCCTTCGACTGGTTCCCACCAGAAACCTGAAAAATCAGCCACTTCATCATTCACTACATCAAACTCACCCCTACTATTACCATTCATAAAACCCGAAAAATCAGCCACACTAGGTTCATTCTGCCCAAACACACTATCATTCATACTGTTCCCAAAACCAGAAAAATCAGGCACAGGCAGCTCACTCACTCGTCTACTTATACCAGCCAAATCACTCACCTGTTTACGCAAAAACTCAATCTCCCTTTCAAGATCCCCCATACCAGAAACACTGCTCAGACTTACTTTCATTCGTACTTGCATTCTTCCTTTCACCCTTCTTTGTACGCTTTCTACTCCTCGAGACTAAGACTAGCTCTTTCCCAGACAGATCCATACTCTCACATTCAATCTCATCATCATGCACTTTACCTCTTTCTCTACACAGTCCATACACCGGATGGCTCACCAGGTAGTCAGGAGGTTCTCTCCATCTCCTTAACTGACTCTGATGAGCCCGCACTCTCTCAGTCATGCCGTCATTCAAACTCTCCAAAACATACGTCACTCCATTTTCCCAAACCCTCACAACTCTATAAGGTCCATCAAACTTCTCACTCATCTTTGATACATTCAACCTACCCTTCACTTCTTTCACCTTCAATACTTTTGTACCTAATTCGAATGAACGGAACCTTTCATGCGCCTCACGCCATACACTCTGCTGACTTTCACTCAAACGAAACCTATCTTTCACTCGCCTTTCAAAATTCATCACAAACTGACATGGGGACATTCCAGTTGCACTATGCACAGTTGAATTATACGCCCACAACACTCTCCCCAGACACACATCCCAGTCATTCACTGTCGTACTCATCATTCTCAACATCTCACACAAGGTTCTTATAGTCCGTTCAGCCAATCCATTTGAAGACGGTACATACGGAGTTGTTCTCACATGCTCCACACCATTCTCTCTCAACATTTGCTCAAACACTTCCCCTACAAATTCAGGCCCATTATCACTCAGACATCTTCTAGGCTTCCATACACACATAGGAAAAAACAACTGCTCAACCACACACGCAACAGTCCCACTCCTTTTATCTTTCACAGGCGCTGCATACACAAACTTACTTTTATGGTCAACCATACCAACATTCCCAGCACTCGTACGCGGCAAAGACACACAATCAATCACTACCAATTCAAACGGTTCTTTCGCATCAACTTTCAACATCGGTGGTTTCACTTGCACACCTTGCACCTTTCGCTTCTGACACCTTTCACACGTAGTTGCAACATCATTCACAACAGTTCTCAGAAACGGGTGGAACACATGCTCCTTCATACACTCCCACAGCTTAAACTTACCCATATGCCCATAATTATCATGCACAACCTTCACCAGACCAATCATACCAACTAAGGACATCACAGGTACATACATATCATCACCACCCTTCACATGCCTCACAAAATATACAACATCCATACAAACAACAAAATCCTTAGCATACCTTTTAAAATCACTTAAACACTCTGGCCATTCATTCAAATCAACACGCATCATTACACACCTCTTCAACTCACTAACAAAAGGACACATCTCTTGCATCTCTAGAATATCATCATCACTTAAAATCTCATTCTCATCATCCATGACCAACTCAATCATACCGCAAAACTTGACAACATTCTTTGCACACTCATTCAACTTCATCACCTCACATTCACCTTTCATAAGACAATCCTTATCAGCATCCAAAGACAAATCATTTAATCTCATAAAGTCTACACCAAGCAAGAAACAACAAGGCATTTGCTCACCTTTCAGAATCACAAAGTCATGCTTCACATTCACACCATTACCCAAACTCACTTTCAGACTAACCTGTTCCCATGCCACTATCATGCCATTCCCTAATCCACTTATCCGTAACTTCACAGGTTTATGCTCACAACATCTAAACTTTTCATACTTACTCAGAATATTCTCATTCACTAAAGACACTTGCGCTCCAGTATCAATTAAACCACAGAACAACCTTTCACTAACTTTCACTCTCGCTTCCATCATATCAGGTCCACCATGTTCGCAATACACAGAAGGAACAAGCACACCAACATCAGCACTGATATCCACACTGTCATTAACTCCCATATCATCACTCAACACACACTCATCTTCATCCAGACAATCATTCTTCTCTCTTATATATGAACACTTTTCAATTACCCAATTGTAGTGCACACCGCTCAAACATTGCAGATATACCACATTAGGATTCAAACCCTTCATCTTCTCATCCTTGTACACAATCGGCCTCTCACCACCAAAGTGCACATAAACAATCACTCCATACAAACGACTCACTACAATCAACACTTCCTGAAATGGCGGGACCCCTTGCATACACATCGCTCTCAATTCTTTCATGAAGTTCCGCACCTTTGCCATACCAATGCTTTCAGGCTTACTACACACTTCATTCATTACCTCCTTCCTTAAATCATCTACACTATCGGGCACTCTCACATCTACTCCATCACTCTTCAAATCTTGCAAACCATTCCATACACTCTCAAACAAGGAATCATACCACCCTTACTCTCTTTTCCATTCATAATTCCTTTCGGCAAATACTCAGGATCACTCACTCCACACACATTTTCATCATTCATACCAGGATACCTTGACATCAAATCAGCCACTCCATTCCGTTCACCAGGCACATACTCAATCACATAGTCAAAGTCACTCAAATCTTCCAAAGTCCTTGTAATCCTACTATCAGCCCACTTCATACGCTGCAGATACACAAGAGGTTGATGATCGGTTTTTATCACAAACCTCACACCATACAAAAATGGACGCAACACTTTCAAACAATATCTTATCGCAGCCAGCTCTCGTTCCACAGTCGAATACTTTCGTTCTGCAGCATTCATAGCTTTGGATACATACCCAATTATTCGCCTGACATTCTCTCCATTTAAACGCTGCGCTTGCATCAGAAAACCTCCCATACAATACCCACTCGCATCTGTATACAATTCAAGCATTTTAGCATTTACACTATAATCTGGGTAAGCTAATTCAACATCTTCAGCCGCTGCCTCCTTCAGTCTCTCATACGCCTCATTCATCTTATCATTCCACTTGACAACCGTACTACCTTTCTTGCCCATCCACTCAGTCAGAGGCTTACTCACACCAGAACAATCACGTATAAACTTTCGCTGGAACTCAATCAAACCCAAAAATGACTTCAGTTGCTTCACAGTCACCGGTTTAGGAAACATTCGCACCTTCTCAACATACTTCGATGATTTACGCAATCCATTCTCACTCACCATATGCCCAAGGAATTCCACTTCTTTCGCAAACCATTCACACTTCGCCACTTTCACCTTCACACCAACACTCTCCAACGTTCTCAACACATCATTCACCAATCTCATATGCTCCTCAAAAGTCTCAGTCATAATCAAAATATCATCTATAAACGCAATCACATTCTTACTCGCAAACTTACTCAACACAACATTCATTGCCCGCTGGAAGGCTCCGGGAGCATTAGCCAACCCAAAGCTGAGGTTCCGGAACTGGTGAAAGAGTGCTGTGGAGAGGTGGACCAGTACATCTCCGACTTGGATTCCCCTCACCTGCCCTTTCACACTGGGGTCTGCCTGCACACATACAAAAGGATCATTCATTCTCATCAAGCCATCAAACACACAAGCAACACGCCTTACCTTATAACACGCATCCTTTCCATCCAATATCACAGTGTTCTCACTCACATTCAAACTAATATCCTTACTCCAACTCACTCTAACAGACACCCTTTCACCCTTCACAAGCCTTACATTCTCCATAGCAGTCACCTCAATATCAGTAAACACACTCCTCAAAACGCTACCATCTTTCCCTACATACAACTTATACACCCCATTTTTACCAATCTTTCTCTCAATCTGATCACTCGCAGGATGCACAACCATACGATTCATTTTCATAAAATCATAGCCCAAAATCACACCATACTCACTACTCACCTTATTAATCACAGAAAATTCACATTCATTCATCATCATACCATGCATTCGAACAGGTGACCTTATCATTCCAATCACAGGCACTCTCCTATTACCAATACCTACTAAACTACCCTTGCACTCAGACAGGAGGGCTTTCTCGCTAAACTTGTCATACACATCTTTATACACCAAGCTCGCCTTGCATCCAGAATCTATTAAAGCCAAACACTCAATTCCATTCAACTCCACCTTCACACTCAGACACTCATACTTCCTACCAGACAGCACTTTCACACTAGACAGACTTACCAACACATTACTCACACTCATGCACCCAGAGGATACTTCAGCAGGTACCCTCTTACCATTCAGTTTCCCGCTTCAGACTTTCCATTCACACCTTGCGCTCTCAGTCAAATCCAACACTTTTCACTTGAATGTCCTTCCATCGCACAATAGCTACATACATTCCTCTGGTCACGACACATCCTTGCATAATGACCAGCCTTTCCACAATTACCACATGCATATTTCATACTTTCCCCACCAGTTGCTCCACCATTCAACCTCGGACAATCTTTCTTCAAATGGCCTATTTCTTTACACTCGAAGCACTCTTTCACACTTTCCTGGCAATCCTTTATCATATGCCCTTTCTTACCACACCCAAAACATGCACCAGATGTCCACCTACATTCTGCCAACATATGACCTTTCCTTCCACACCGACGACATTCCACAATCTTTCTCACACCATTTGGTCTCTCATTTGCTGGGACATACCTCGGTTTCTCTCTCATATATCCGTTCCCACGCTTGAAATTCATCTGCCCCCTTCCATTCGACCATCCTCCATTTGCCCATCCATTCTGCCGGCCCAGGAAGTTTGACATCACTCCAGCTGGTGCAGCCTTCAGGGCATCCCTGTAGCTGACAAACTGCTGGGGTGGATGAAAGCTCCTGGGCTTCTTACCCCCAACATTCACACTGTACCATCCATCCTCTTCTAGATCGCTTTCATCATCAAATCGTCCATCTTCTAACAGTTCCAACACATCCTCCCACATCAACCGTTCACCTGTCAGTCTCACTCTCTCCTTTCTCTTTCCACTCAGCCATTCACTCACCTTTCGCGGGATCGTGTCCAAAAACTTCCTCATGAGTGGTTTACATTCATTTACATCATCATCACCATACCTCGTTCTTGCCATACTCTCAAGCCTATGTGCATACATATTCACACTTTCACTCTTCCCAATTCGAGCCTACTCAAATTCATTCACCCTCTTATACTTCACACTCTCTTTCATTCGTTTCACCTGCCCAATCAATCTCTTCTTCACTACATCGTACTTTGGCTCTCCCACACTCGTTATCACTCGCAAGAACTCCACCACTTTCCCATCCAAACAATCTCCCAGAATACTCACCCAGTGACCCTTGTTCTGCGGGTACTTGAGCTTGCAGTACCGCTCAAAATCCCCGAAGAACTCATCCATACTCTTTCCCCCATGCAATCTAAACTTATCAATCCTTGGCACTTCCCTAATCAAAATTCCTTTCCCCACATTCACTTCACTCTCCGAAGAGCTACTCTCGGTCTCACTCATTCCAATCATATTGTCACTCTCTCCCTCATCTGAGTATAGCGAATCCACACTCTTCCCTCTCGCCTTCCTATCCTTAACCTTAGAACCATGCTTACTTCCTCTCTTACTTTCCACTCTCTTCCATTCACCCCCTTTCCTACCACTCACAGTATCTTCTTTAGACTCAACCCTACTGCCATCCATTCCATTTAGCGGAGTCCCTTCAGTAGGAGCAGGGGTCAGGGTTGTAGGTCCTGGGACTGATCCAGCCCCTGTCATCATGTTATACAGGTCCTGCATCCGTCGGTCCATCTGATCCTGTCGGTCTCCCATTTCCTTCTTCATCCTATCAGTCTTTTCATTCATCCCTTTTATTTTATTCTCCATTCCCTCCATCATTCCCCGCAACATTTCACACTCCTCTTCTTTCTTTCTCAACTCCAGTCTCAATCGCACTACTTCTTCATTCAACGTTTCCGCTACAGCCATTGTTCCCAAGTTAGTAAAAAGATAGGAGAAGGGAAAAATCAATCAAACTACTTGTCACACTATTTGGGTATGGACTGCAATCCAATCCAGTCACGCTCCCAGTTTCGAAGTCTCACGTCCCTATTCGGGCGCCAAATGTAGCGGGCCGAAAATAGATCTCTAATCCCAATCGATAATCGATCCAACCCGCTTCCTACACTGTCCGGATGTGAGAAATCGAGGGAGAATAAAACGGATTGTATATACAGTCCCTTTACTTACAAAAAAAAATACAATGATAGTTACAGTTTATATTTACAAAATTTTATATTTACTAGGGAAGTGTGCACACTTCAAAATGAGGCTAAATTCCCCAATCAAAATAACGATACCAAACGAGAATCTTATAACGGGCGGATACAACAATTTACGTAAATTCTACACAAAACAAAAAAACACAACCACAACCGAATGAAAAGGGGACACGCGCTATGACTTGCTGGAGGTGGGTGGTAGTTGGTTAACTAGAAGGAGGCAGGATTGTCAACGAAGGCAGGTATGGCGGTTCAGGTGGTTAGAGACACGAAAGCCCTCCTCTCAGGGCTGGGTGGAGCACTCTTTTATAGAACCCCTCTTGCTGCCAGTCCACACTTCCACTCTCTCTTTCCAGAATATGACGCTTTGATAAAAGTTAATTTAAACAAAGAACTATCTTATTATAGTGATATTTCAAAATTAGCTATTATCTTTCCAGAATAACGCTTGGAAAGAAAGAAAAACATGGTAATCATTTTATACATGAATTAAACAAAAATAAAACAAACCCATTCCCATTCACACACATTCTTACAGAGGGAGGGAGAGGGTACTGAGAAAAGGGGTGGGAGAATGGCCCTTTTACACACACTCACATTCGCCCCACCACAACTCTTCAAATCTTGCAAACCATTCCATACACTCTCAAACAAGGAATCACCACCACCCTTACTCTCTTTTCCATTCATAATCCCTTTCAGCAAATACTCAGGATCACTCACTCCACACACATTTTCATCATTCGTACCAGGACACCTTGACATCAAATCAGCCACTCCATTCCATTCACCAGGCACATACTCAATCACATAGTCAAAGTCACTCAAATCTTCCAAAGTCCTTGCAATCCTACTATCAGCCCACTTCATACGCTGCAGATACACAAGAGGTTGATGATCGGTTTTTATCACAAACCTCACATCATACAAAAATGGACGCAACACTTTCAAACAATATCTTATCGCAGCCAGCTCTCGTTCCACAGTCGAATACTTTCGTTCTGCAACATTCATAGCCTTGGATACATACCCAATTATTCGCCTGACATTCTCTCCATTCAAACGCTGCTCTTGCATCAGAAAACCTCCCATACAATACCCACTCGCATCTGTATACAATTCCAGCATTTTAGCATTCACACTATAATCTGGGTAAGCCAATTCAACATCTTCAGCCGCTGCCTCTTTCAGTCTCTCATACGCCTCATTCATCTTCTCATTCCACTTGACAACCGTACTACCTTTCTTGCCCATCCACTCAGTCAGAGGCTTACTCACACCAGAACAATCACGTATAAACTTTCGCTGGAACTCAATCAAACCCAAAAACGACTTCAGTTGCTTCACAGTCACCGGTTTAGGAAACATTCGCACCTTCTCAACATACTTCGGTGATTTACGTTACCCATTCTCACTCACCATATGCCCAAGGAATTCCACTTCTTTCGCAAACCATTCACACTTCGCCACTTTCACCTTCACACCAACACTCTCCAACGTTCTCAATACATCATTCACCAATCTCAGTCATAATCAAAATATCATCTATAAACGCAATCACATTCTTACTCGCAAACTTACTCAACACAACATTCATTGCCCGCTGGAAGGCTCCGGGAGCATTAGCCAACCCAAAGCAGAGGTTCCGGAACTGGTAATGCCTCTTTGAGGAAGAGAAGCTAGTTACTGGCCGGCTCTCCTCAGCAATGGGCATCTGGTAATACCCCCGTACCAGATCCAGCTTCGTAAACCACTCCATCCCATGCATACTATACACACACTCAGATACCACACACATCGGAAACCTTTCTTTCACAGTCCTTTCATTCACCTTTCGATAATCCACACACAGACGCAATCTTCCATCCGGCTTACGTACAGGTACAATTGGACTATTCCATGCACTCTCGCTCTCTTCAATCACCCCCAATTGCTCCAATTCCAAGCACTGCTCCTCAATCTCATCAGCAACTGGACGTGGGAAATGCTTCGGCCGCTGATAGATTGGGGAGTCCTCCTTCAGGACAATCTTGAATTCCGGGAGCTTTGCAACTCCGAAATCCAGATCACCCTTACTGAGGGCTCCCTTTCGCTCAAATATCATTCGATATACATCCTTCCTTTCATACTCAGTCAAACATCCATCCAATTTCACCATGTCCTTCACCTCATTATACATCCATTCACATGTCTTTTCATTCGCAACATTCACCCTGATATCCGTATTATCATCCATACCTACCTCATTGACAGTGGAGAGGTGGCCCAGTACATCTCCGACTTGGATTCCCCTCACCTGCCCTTTCACACTGGGGTCCGCCTGCACACATACAAAAGGATCATTCATTCTCATCAAGCCATCAAACACACAAGCAACACGCCTTACCTTATAACACGCATCCTTTCCATCCAATATCACAGTGTTCTCACTCACATCCAAACTAACATCCTTACTCCAACTCACTCTAACAGACACCCTTTCACCCTTCACAAGCCTTACATTCTCCATAGCAGTCACCACAATACCAGTAAACACACTCCTCAAAATGCTACCATCTTTCCCTACATACAACTTATACACCACATTTTTACCAATCTTTCTCTCAATCTGATCACTCGCAGGATGCAGAACCATACGATTCATTTTTATAAAATCATACCCCAAAATCACACCATACTCACTACTCACCTTATCAATCACAGAAAATTCACATTCATTCATCATCATACCATGCATTAGAACAGCTGACCTTATCATTCCAATCACAGGCACTCTCCTATTACCAATACCTACCAAACTACCCTTGCACTCAGACAGGAGGGCTTTCTCGCTAACCTTGTCATACACATCTTTATACACCAAGCGCGCCTTGCATCCAGAATCTATTAAAGCCAAACACTCAATTCCATTCAATTCCTCCTTAACACTCAGACACTCATACTTCCTACCAGACATCACTTTCACACTAGACAGACTTACCAACACATTACTCACACTCATGCACCCAGAGGATACTTCAGCAGGTACCCTCTTACCATTCAGTTTCCCGCTTCAGACCTTCCATTCACACCTTGCGCTCTCAGTCTAATCCAACACTTTTCACTCAAATGTCCTTCCATCGCACAATAGCTACATACATTCCTCTGGTCACGACACATCCTTGCATAATGACCAGCCTTTCCACCTTTACCACATGCATATTTCATACTTTCCCCACCAGTTGCTCCACCATTCAACCTCGGACAATCTTTCTTCAAATGGCCTATTTCTTTACACTCGAAGCACTCTTTCACACTTTCCTGGCAATCCTTTATCATATGCCCTTTCTTACCACACCCAAAACATGCACCAGATGTCCACCTACATTCTGCCAACATATGACCTTTCCTTCCACACCGACGACATTCCACAATCTTTCTCCCACCATTCGGTCTCTCGTTTGCTGGGACATACCTCGGCTTCTCTCTCATATATCCATTCCCATGCTTGAAATTCATCTGCCCCCTTCCATTCGACCACCCTCCATTTGCCCATCCATTCTGCCGGCCCAGGAAGTTTGACATCACTCCAGCTGGTGCAGCCTTCAGGGCATCCCTGTAGCTGACAAACTGCTGGGGTGCATGAAAGCTCCTGGGCTTCTTACCTCCAACATTCACACTGTACCATCCATCCTCTTCTAAATCGCTTTCATCATCAAATCGTCCATCTTCTAACAGTTCCAACACATCCTCCCACATCAACCGTTCACCTGTCAGTCTCACTCTCTCCTTTCTCTTTCCACTCAGCCATTCACTCACCTTTCGCGGGATCGTGTCCAAAAACTTCCTCATGAGTGGTTTACATTCATTTACATCATCATCACCATACCTCGTTCTTGCCATACTCTCAAGCCTATGTGCATACATATTCACACTTTCACTCTTCCCCATTCGAGCCTTCTCAAATTCATTCACCCTTTTATACTTCACACTCTCTTTCATTCGTTTCACCTGCCCAATCAATCTCTTCTTCACTACATCGTACTTTGGCTCCCCCACACTTGTGATTACACGGAAAAACTCCAATACTTTTCCCTCCAAACATTCCCCCAAAACATTCATCCAGTATCCCTTATTCTCAGGGTACTTGAGCTTACAATAACGCTCAAATTCCCCGAACAATTCTTCCATACTTTTCCCACCATGTAACCTAAATCGATCTATCTTTGGCACTTCCCTTATCAAAATACCTTTCCCCACATTCACTTCACTCTCCGAAGAGCTACTCTCGGTCTCACTCATTCCAATCATACCATCACTCTCTCCTTCATCCGAGTACAATGAGTCCACACTCTTGCCTCTTACCTTCCTATCCTTCCCCTTAGAACCATGCTTACTTCCTCTCTTACTTTCCACTCTCTTCCATTCCCCCCCTTTCCTACCACTCACTGTATCTTCTTTAGACTCAATCCTACTGCCATCCATTCCTTTTAGCGGAGTCTCTTCAGTAAGAGCAGGGGTCAGGGTTGTAGGTCCTGGGACTGATCCAGCCCCTGTCATCATGTTATACAGGTCCTGCATCCGTCGGTCCGTCTGATCCTGTCGGTCTCCCATTTCCTTCTTCATCCTATCAGTCTTTTCATTCATCCCTTTTATTTTATTCTCCATTCCCTCCATCATTCCCCGCAACATTTCACACTCCTCTCCTTTCTTTCTCAACTCCAGTCTCAATCGCACTACTTCTTCATTCAATGTTTCCGCTACAGCCATTATTCCCAAGTTAGTAAAAAGATAGGAGGGAAAAAAAACAATCAAACTACTTGTCACACTAATTGGGTATGGACTGCAATCCAATCCAGTCACTCTCCCAGTTTCGAAGTCTCACGTCCCTATTCGGGCGCCAAATGTAGCGGGCCGAAAAAATTTAGACTAACCCCAATCGATCCAACCCGCTCCCTACACTAATCTGGATGTGAGAAATTGAAGGAGAATGAAACGGATTGTATGTACAGTCCTTTACTAACAAAAAAATACAATATTTACAAAAAAATATGGGTAAATATGCACAAAATATCTACAATAGAGAGGGGCGATTATATTGGAGATCTCCTTACTTTTTACCAAAAAATACAAAAAGAAAATCCTATATATATGAATACTATTTAATCTATCCTAATAAACATGAAAAATTAAACAACCAAAAAAAATCCTGACTACAACAGTCAATATATAAACAACAAACAAGGCCTCACTTTATTCAAAGAGGATGGGGAGATGTCCAGCCACCTGCCACTCGAGCGAGCAAAATGCCTAGGACTTACAACAAATGTGGCGCCTCTGCGCTTGATGTAAGTTAATGACCTTAAAAAGCTTGCGTGGCTATTATAAGCCCTCCTTCATTTACCTATACTATTGGCCTTTATTTATTAACAATAATAATATATAGCTTTCCAGGATATAACGCTTTGTTTGTAATATAAGGATATACGAAACTAAGTCCTATCTTTCCAGAATATGGCGCCTGGAAAGAAAGAAAAAAAACATGGTAATCATTTTTATACATAAAATAAACAAAAAACAACAAACCCATTCCCATTCAGACACACACACATTTTTACAGAGGAAGGGATAGGGTATTGAGAAAAGGGGTGGGAGGATGGCCCTTTTACACACACTCACATTCGCTCCACCACAGCACACCCTTGCGAAACAGACAGGTCACTCACATCCCCTTTACTCTCAGTGGCTACAACGGAAACCCCTTCAAATGGTTCCCAGCAGAAACCTGAAAAATCAGCCACTTCATCATTCACTACATCAAACTCACCCCTACTATTACAATTCTAAAACCCGAAAAATCAGCCACACTAGGTTCATTCTGCCCAAACACACTATCATTCATACTGTTCCCAAAACCAGAAAAATCAAGCACAGGCAGCTCACTCACTTGTCTACTTATACCAGCCAAATTGCTCACCTGTTTTTGCAAACACTCAATTTCTTTTTCAAGCTCCGCCATACCAGAAAGACCGCTCAGACTTACTTTCATTTGTACTTGCATTCTTCCTTTCACTCTTCTTTGTACGCTTTCTACTCCTTGAGATCAAGACTAGCTCTTTCCCAGACAGATCAATACTATCACATTCAATCTCATCATCATGCACTTTAACTCTCTCTCTGCACAATTCATACACTGGATGACTCACTAGGTAGTCAGGAGGTTCTCTCCATCTCCTTAACTGACTCTGATGAGCCTGCACTCTCTCAGTCATACCATCATTCAAACTCTCCAAAACATACATCAACCCATTTTCCAAAACTCTCACAATTCTATAAGGTCCATCAAACTTCTCACTCATCTTTGACACATTCAACCTATCCTTCACTTCTTTCACCTTCAATATTTTTGCATCTAATTCAAATGATCGCAACTTTGCATGTGCCTCATGCCATACACTCTGCTCACTTTCACTCGCCTTTCAAAATTCACCACAAACTGACACGGTGACATTCCAGTTGCATTATGCACAGTCGAATTATACACCCACAACACTCTTCCCAACCATTCATCCCAGTCATTAAATGTTGTACTCATCATTCTCAACATCCCACGCAAGGTTCTTATTGTACGTTCAGCCAACCCATTTGAAGACGGTACATACGGAGTTGTTCTCACATGCTCCACACCATTCTCTCTCAACATTTGCTCAAACACTTCCCCTACAAATTCAGGCCCATTATCACTCAGACATCTTCTAGGCTTCCATACACACATAGGAAAAAACAACTGCTCAACCACACACGCAACAGTCCCACTCCTTTTATCTTTCACAGGCGCTGCATACACAAACTTACTTTTATGATCAACCATAACAACCATACCAACATTCCCAGCACTCGTATGCGGCAAAGACAGACAATCAATCACTACCAATTCAAACATTTTTTTCGCATCAACTTTCAATATCGGTGGTTTCATTTGCACACCTTTTACCTTTCGCTTCTGACACCTTGCCCACGTAGTTGCAACATCATTCACAACAGTTCTCAGAAACGGATGGAACACACACTCCTTGATACACTCCCACAGCTTAACCTTACCGATATGCCCTTAATTATCATGCACAACCTTCACCAGACTACCCTGTAAGCGGCGCGGCGATTTGCCATCCTGGCCGAGGTGCTGACGGGATCCAGCACTCAGTCCGCCCCCAGCTTAACCTCTCTTCCTTCCTTCAGATAGCCTGTATTTCTCCCCTACCTCGTCGCTTTTCATACAACCTCTCCCACAACTTTCTCTGGTCAGCCTCTAATTTCACAGGGTAGATGCTGAGCTTCTTCCCAGCCAACCATCCCGGATCGGTGCTGAGGGGGGAGGAAAAAAAATGTTCCCTAATGCCTGAGCTCCGGTCTGGGGTGGCTGGTTTTTAAAAACCTGCTTCATCCCCACCCATACCTTCCTCACATCCCTTTTCCTCTCCTCTTCACATTTTATCAATTTTACGCTGTGTTCAAGGTTGAGTCACCATGCTGATGGACTGCCAGGCCACCAGGCGGGAGGAGTGGTCCCAAATGGCGGTGCCAGGCCTGTAAGCACCTCTTGCAGGGTGGGCAACTGCGTGAGGTGATGAGCTATTGCGTCCCGTGGCACAAATAGGTTCACCATGCCCATGGCTGAATTTTCAAAAAACCAAACCCCTTTAACTCCCCCTAAAACAACAACAGAGCCGCCCCCGGGAAGCTCCACCGAAAAAAGGGAGGTTCTCCTCCCCCCTGCTTTTGCGTACAGGACCCTCCATATCTCTCTAACCGGAGAGGAGGCTCACTCCTCTCCTTCGCCTATGGGTGTAGGGGACTCCCCCTCAGGCCAGGCCCCTTCAGTCGCTTCCCTCAAGACTGGTGACGCTGCCAAGGGAATCTGCGATGTCCTGGGAGGGGATGGCCAACTGGAGGCCCCTCCTATGACAGACATGGTCTTTGAGGAAACCCAGTCTCAGACGGTAGGGCATTCAATGGGGGGGTATCCGGGCTCGGCGCCAAGCACCGAACCCGAATCCGCCCCTATGCAATGTCCTCCGTAAACGGCTGGGGCCTCCAAGGCAGTACAAGGAGGGGAGGGATCTCCTCTGACCGGTGCCCCTGTGACCACCAGGACCTTCTCCTTTTCGGAGAAGGACCTAGCTGAGGCTGGTCCATCTGGCCTAGAGGCTTCTGCCGGCGGAGGTGAGAAGCGGGTTCATTCCCCGCCCTCCTCTCCTAAAAAGAAGAAGAAAAAGACTCAGGGCTCCTCTCCAGCCGTGGGTGCCGCGGGGATGGATGAGTCTGCTGCCATTTTGGTAGGCGACCAAGCCAAGATGGCACATCCAGCCCCTCTTCTCCCCTGGTTGCGAAACCCCTGACTATGACAAAGACGAAAAGTGCACAGGGTGAAGCGATGATGATATCGCAGCCCCTGATTCAGATGTTACCTGGCGTTTTTGAGCCCGCTGAGTTCAAACGCTTCCTTGTTATTCGCTCCACTGATGGCACCATGTTGGCCAAGGGCAACATGATCCATCAGAGGAGAGGATTAGTTAGTGCAATTGGTAGAGAGCCGAAGGTGACCCGTTTCTCGGACGGGAGCCTTCTGGCGAATGCGGCGAATCCCGCCGAGGCGGCCAAGATAAGTGCTTTTCGGACACTTCAGATCACCCTGGTGAGTGTGACGCCGCACTCTACCATGAACTTCGTAAAAGGAGTAGTTTATGCGAGGGAACTCGTTGACTACTCCATTGAGGACATCACCTTAGAGCTGGCTGACCATGGGGCGTTCAAGGTCGAACGTGTGATGAGAAAACAGGGAGGGGCCTCGAGACCCACCCCTACACTCTTCGTCACGTTCGACTGTGACAAGCTCCCTGAGTCGGTGCGTGCTGGTTGGTACCGCTACCACGTGAAGGCATTCATACCACTGCCGTGGCGGTGCTATTACTGTCACTGCTTCGGCCATACGAATCGATCTTGTAGACGTGCAAAGTCGGGGTCACCCGAAGTCAGTGTAAATTGCTCCAAGGACGCACATGATAAGTCTAAATCATGTGTGGCTAAGTGTGTAAATTGCAGAGAGCCGCACCTCGTTTCTTCGAAGCAATGTGGTGCATATCTCCTCAAGAAAGAAATCCTGGCCGTTCAGGCCCAGGATCGAATCTCATTCCGCGAGGCTAAGGACTTGGTCCTGGCGCGCCCGGCTCTGCCTGGGACGTCATATGCCTCACTAGTTAGAAAGGCACCCTCTGCTCCTGGCCATTTAGAGCCCTTCTGCGGGCTCGCCTCAACCCGGGCGCTCCCCTGGTAAAGCTGGCGGCAAAAAGGGTTCATACCCAGACCCGGCTAAAACCAGGGCTCCCCCCTCTTCCCCCAGCGTGACCGTTTTCCGCAAGGCGAAACGGCCACGCGCCTCCACCGAGTCGTTAGACTCACAGGAGGCAACACCCATGAAGATGGTCGCTAGGCCATCTTTGGGGTTTCCTAAAGCTGTCCCCCGAAAGGAGGACAGCAACAAAGGAGCTTCGGCTCCTTCGCCCACGCCCCGAGGTGGAGCGAGTAGCTCGGAGACGGTGGTTCCTCGAAAAGAGGGCCCCCCGCCTCCCAAGCCGCACCGCCCGCCTAAGGTTTCGAGGCGGAGGGAGGAAAAGACTCGCATGGCGAGCACAACCTTCCCCAATAAGTCCTCGAAGGTGACAGCGCCTTCATCGCTCTGTCCGGCCAACAGCGCCCGGGGTTCTGCCCCCGGGAAGCGTACGGCCATTCCCGTGAGGGTCTTCTGTTCGAGGAGGGCCCCCGCGTCTCCTCCGAGCTACGCCTGGAGAGCATATTCTTTCAATGGAATTGCCATGGACTCCGGGCCAACTGGGAGGAGCTGCGAAGGCTCGTCTCTTTTTGCAGGATACCATGCTAGGCGCGTGCCCCCTGCCCTCCCTCCCGGGGAATAAGGGTCTTGTGACCCCACCACCACGGGAGGGCCGGGCTGGGGGATGCGCGGTTTACACCCGGCATGATGTCTCCTCTCTTCCTTTCTCTTTAGATACCTCCTTTCAGGTAGTGGCTGTGCAGCTGCACCTGGATAGGTGGTATACTCTCATTTCTGTGTACATTCCACTGTCAGCTGACTTCGACGCGGGGGACTTCCGCCGCGTCGTGGCACGGTTGCCGAGGCCCTTTCTCTTGCTTGGAGAACTGAACGGCAGGCATCCTCTCTGGGGACATTACTCCATAAATCCCAGGGGACAAGTCCTTGCCGATCTGATTGAAGAGCTTGAGATAGGTGTCCTACACGTGGATGAGTTTACGCATCACTGTCCGAGAACCGCTTCATTTTCTTGCCTTGACCTATCTTTGTGCTCTTCGGATGCACAGCCTTAATTTGATTGGGGGGTGGTCGATGCCCTTCATGGTAATGATCAGTTTCCCATTCAAATATCATTTTCAGGGCAACTTCTGCCTTAGAGCCCACCTCGGTGGTGCTTGGCGCGGTGGCCTGCATTTCAGGAAATGACTGGATTCTCTATTTCAGTCGAGTTTAGGTCGGTAGATGAGGCAGCTGAGTTCTTCTCCAGCAACCTCATCGCCGTGGGCCTGACTACTATCCCTAGGACGTGTGGCCGTTTTGCACGCCGACCACTCCCATGGTGGTCGGCCGAGTGTGAGACGGCCCTCAAACAGAAGCGTTATGCCTACATGCGCTATAAGCGCCTCCCGAACGATTTCACTGTCACTGAATTTCGTCGGGCTAGGGCTAGGTTCCGGTATACTTCGAAGCACGCCCGCCGCTCTTCTTGGCGGGCATACGTGTCTTCACTTAACGGGAAGACCACTTTAGAAGAGGTGTGGATGCCAGTCAAAAGGATTCGGGGCAAGTTCTCGCAGGACCCCCCTCCCGTTCTCCAGGAGAATGGGACCGCAATCTCGGACCCCGCGTCCGTGGCGGAATCCTTAGCGACCGCTTTTTCCGCATTCTCTAGCCGGCATGCCTCTCCACCAGCATTCAATTCACGTCGTGATGTCGCAGAAGGCCGTCGGCTGGACTTTACCTCCAGAGGGGGAGAACCTTTCAACGACAAGTTTACTGTGAGTGAGTTGCGCTCCGCTCTCGCTTCGTGCGCGGACACCGCCCATGGTCCGGACGATGTCCCGTACGCCATGCTTCAACACCTGGGTGGGCGAGGCATGGCCTTTCTCTTAGATTTGTTAAACAGGATCTGGGGGAGGATCTTTTCCCAAACTCCTGGCGAATCGCTACTGTGCTCGCCTTTTGCAAACCAGGGAGAGATCACTCTACTCCGACCAGTTTCCGCCCAATCTCTCTAACCTCTTGCGTGTGCAAGTTGATGGAGAAATTGGTAAATGTTAGATTAGCCTTTTTCCTGGACAGCGGAGGCCATCTGTCTTCTGCACAGTGCGGCTTTCGCAAGTTCCACTTCACTACGGATGCTCTGCTCCGACTGGAAGGTGCCGTCTGCAAGGTTTTCCCTCGTAGACAGCACTACGCCACGGTGTTTTTCGATCTGGAGAAGGCCTATGATACCGCATGGCGATACATTATCATGGAGACTCTCCACACGATGGGGGCGAGGGGACGCCTCCCAATGTTTATGTCTGAATTTTTGTGAGATCGTCGATTCCGCGTACGGGTGGGGGGCAGGAAGAGGGTGTCCCGCAGGGTAGTGTCTTCAGTGTCACACTCTTTGCCCTGAGCATCAACGGCATCACCTCGGTGCTGCCGGAAGATGTTCTCGCTATGCTCTACGTGGACGACCTTTCGATCTCTTTTGGCACGGCTCAGATGCTACCTCTAGAGCGTGGACTCGAACAGGCATTGAACCGCGTCTCTCGCTATGCCGAAGCGCACAGGTTTCGGTTTTCTTTGGCCAAGACTAAAGTGGTGCACTTTTGCCGCCATCCACGGCTTCACCCTGACCCAGATTTTTTTCTTAATGAGGTGCGCCTGGATGTGGTGGAATCGCACCATTTCCTTGGTTTTGTATTCGACTAACGCCTCACCTGGGAGGCTCATTCGCAACCTTAGGGTCTCTTGTAACCACGCCATGGACATTCTCCGTTCCGTGACGTTCAGCGCTTGGGGCGCTGATAGGGCTACTGCCCTACTTTTTTATCTATCCTTTGTTCGTTCGAAGCTCGACTACGGATGCGAGTTTTATGCATCCGCAGCCGAGCGTTTATTGCGGAAGGTGGATTCGATCCACCACACCGGCCTTCGCCTTGCGACCGGTGCCTTCCGCACTTCCCCCATTGAGAGCCTGCTGGTCGATGCTGGGGAGATGCCACCCGCTGTGCGCCGCGTGCAGTGCATCACTCGCCTGTACGCGCGAGCCCGGCGCCTCCCTCAGTCGCCAACAGCTCTCACTGCATCCGCAGCTGATCTCGATGGTGCCTATGCCGCCGAGAGACGCCACTCACACCCTAAGCCCGTTGGATTTAGGGCCAGGAAACTCCTTCGAGAGCTAGATATAGCTCTCGGGCCGGTGGCGCCCCTGGTTCTGCCCAGGACGCCACCCTGGAGGGTACCACATTTGGCTATTTGTCGCCATGCCTCTGCTTCCAAAGCTTGTACAGAGCCGGGAGTATTGCGTTCGACCTTTTTGGGGCACTCCTCGTTTCACGCTGGAACCGTGCCAGTGTTTCCGGATGGCTCCAAGTCCCAAGAGGGGTTCGGCTTCCACGCCGTATCCCCTCTGTTTGAAGTCAGCAGGGCTCTACCAGGCGCTGCGTCTGTCTTCACGGCCGAGCTGGTGGCAATACACCACTCGGTACGGGAGATTACGCGACGTGCCCGGTTCGGAGACCGGATTGTGATCTCTAACGATTCACAAAGCGCCCTGAGTGCTCTCAGGGCATTGGAATCTCCGCATTCCCTGGTTCGCGATATCTGTGATGCCACGGTTTTGGCGAGCCGGGCAGATGTCGAGATTATTCTCTGCTGGGTTCCTGGACATGTAGGAATTGTGGGGAATGAGGGCGCCAAAGAGTCCGCGAGGACTCTGCGACCGGACCATCGTTTCGCTCTTCCTCACACCGACTACATGGCAGGAATATGGGCAGCTCTTCGGACTGCTTGGCAAAGAAGATGGGAGACGGTCGTAGGGAACTTAAAGTTGCGTGCCATTGTGCGGCGAATGTTCCCATGGACCTATCCCCCAATGCAGCGACGGCTTCAGGTCGCTTTCTGCCGTCTCCGAATCGGACATACTAGGTGTGACGGATCGCTATCTGATGGAGCGCTCGCCAGCGCCTTTTTGCGACGACTGCGTCGTCACCCAGAATGTTCGCCACATTTTTGTCGAATGTTCCAGTCTGGGTGATCTTTGCGCACGATACCTGTCCCGGTACCGGGATGGGCGGGGTCGCTACTGCCTGTCCTTTGTGCTCCGGACGAGTTCGTGCACATTGACTTGTTGACTTCTTGGGGGAGGCTGGCTTCTCCCCTTTATTTAGAAGGTTTCCTCTTTTGTTTTTTTGGTTTGTTATTGGTTTTTTTGTAGGTTGCTTGCTCCTTTCCTGGGGTGAGGGGGACCTTCCCCCCCGTTGCCAGAGATTGCTTCCTAATTGTTAAGTTTTTCTCATTTTTTATGTTATGTTTTCATATTTTTATTTTAAAGTAGGCTAGTTCTAGGCTGTGTCGTGTTTCCGGCGACTTATGCCCAAGTGGGGAGTTGCCAGATGTGCTCTATAAAAAAAATTAAAATAACCAGACCAATCATACCAACCAAGGACATCACAGGTACATTCATTTCACCACCACCCTTCACATGCCTCACAAAATATACAACATCCATACAAACACAAAATCCTTAGCATACCTTTTAAAATCACTTTAACACTCTGGCCATTCATTCAAATCAACATGCATCATTACACACCTCTCCAACTCAATAACAAAAGAACACATCTCTTGCATCTCTAGACTATCATCATCACTTAAAATCTTATTCTCATCATCCATGACCAACTCAATCATACCACAAAATTTGACAACATTCTTCGCACACTCATTCAACTTCACCTCACATTCACCTTTGATAAGACAATCCTTATCAGCATCCAAAGACAAATCATTCAATCTCATAAAGTCTACACCAAGCAAGAAACCTGTTCCCATGACACTATCATGCCATTCCCTAATCCACTTATCCGTAACTTCACAGGTTTATGCTTGCAACATCTAAACTCATCATACTTACTCAGAATACTCTCATTCACTAAAGACACTTGCGCTCCAATATCAATCAAACCACAGAACAACCTTTCACCAACTTTCACTCTCGCTCCCATCTTATCAGGTCCACCATGTTTGCAATATACAGAAGGAACAAGCAGACCAGCATCAGCACTGATATCCATACCGTCATCAACTCCCATATCATCACTCACCACACACTCATCTTCATCCAGACAATCATTCTTCTCTCTCATATATGAACACTTTTCAATCACCCAATTGTAATGCACACCACTCAAACACTGCAGATGCACCAGACTTGCATTCAAACCCTACATCTTCTCATCTTTGTACACAATCAGCCTCTCACCACCAAATTGCACATACACTCTCAAACAAGGAATCACCACCTCCCTTACTCTCCTTTCCATTCATAATCCCTTTCGGCAAATACTCAGGATCACTCAATCCACAAACATTTTCATTATTCGTATCAGGATACCTTGACATCAAATCAGCCACTCCATTCCGTTTACCAGGCACATATTCAATCACATAGTCAAAGTCACTCAAATCTTCCAAAGTCCTTGCAACCCTACTATCAGCCCACTTCACACGCTGCAGATACACAAGAGGTTGATGATCTGTTTTGATCACAAACCTCACCCTATACAAAAATGGGCGCAACGCCAACTCTCGCTCCACAGTCGAATACTTTCATTCTGCAACATTCATAGCCTCGATACATTCCCAATTATTCGTCTGACATTCTCTCCATTTAAACGCTGCTCTTGCATCAGAAAACCTCCCATAAAATACCCACTCGCATCTGTATACAATTCCAGCATTTTAGCATTCACACTATAATCTGGATACGCCAATTCCACAGCTGCAGCCGCTGACTCATTCAGTTTCTCATTTGCCTCATTCATCGTATCATTCCACCTGACAACTGTACTACCTTTCTTGCCCATCCATTCAGTCAGAGGCTTACTCACACCAGAACAATCACATATAAACTTTTGCCTGGAACTCAATCAAACCCAAATACAACTTCAGTTGCTTCACAGTCTCCAGTTTCAAAAACATTCGCACCTTCTCAACATACTTTGGTGACTTTCGCAACCCATTCTCACTCACCATATGTCCAAGGAATTCCACTTCTTTCGCAAACCATCACATTTCGCTACTTTCACCTTCACACCAACACTCTCCAACATTCTTAATACATCATTCACCAATCTCATATGCTCCTCAAAAGTCTCAGTCATAATCAAAATATCATCTATAAACGCAATCACATTCTTACTCGCAAACTTACTCAACACAACATTCATTGCCCGCTGGAAGGCTCCGGGAGCATTAGCCAACCCAAATCTGAGGTTCCAGAACTGATAATGCCTCTTTGTGGAAGAGAGGGCAGTTACCAGCCAGCTCTCCTCAGCAATGGGCATCTGATAATACCCCATACCAGATCCAGCTTCTAAACCACTCCATCCCATGCATACTATACACACACTCAGTTACTACACACATCAGAAACCTTTCTTTCACAGAAAATTTCATTCACCTTTCGATAATCCACACACAGGCGAAATCCTCCATCTGGCTTATGTACAGGCACAATTGGACTATTCCATGTACTCTCGCTTTCTTCAATCACCCCTAATTGCTCTACTTCCAAAAACTGCTCCTCAATCTCATCAGCAATCGGACGTGGGAAATGCCTCGGCCACTCATAGGACAATCTTGAATTCCAGGAGTTTTGCAACTTCAAAATCCAGATCAACCTTACTGAGGGCTCCCTTTCATTCAAATATCATTTGATACACCTCCTCCCTTTCATACTCAGTCAAACATCCATCTAATTTCACCATGCCCTTCACTTCATTATATTTCCATTCACATGTCTTTTCATTTGCAACATTCACCCTGACATCTGTGGTATCATCCATACCTACCTCAGTGACAGTGGAGAGGTGACCTAGTACATCTCCGACTTGGATACCCCTCACCTGTCCTTTCACCCTGGGGTCTGCCTGCACACATACAAACGGATCATTCATTCTCATCAAGCCATCAAACACACAAGCAACACGCATCCTTTCCATCCAATATCACAGTGTTCCCACCCACATTCAAACTAACATCCTTAATTCAACTCACTCTAACAGACACCCTTTCACCCTTCACAGGCCTTACACTCTCCATAGCAGTCACGCCAATACCAGTAAACACACTCCTCAAAACACTACCATCTTTCCCTACATACAACTTATACACCCCATTTTTAATAAAATCATAGCCCAAAATCATACCATACTCACTACCTCACCTTATCAATCACAGAGAATTCAATTTCATTCATCAACATACCATGCATTCGAACAGCTGACCTTATCATTCCAATCACAGGCACTCTCCTATTACCAATACCTACTAAACTACTCTTGCACTCACACAGGAGGGCTTTATCACTCACCTTATCATACACATCATTATACACCAAGCTCATCTTGCATCCAGAATCTATTAAAGCCAAACACTCAATTCCATTCCATTCCACCTTCACACTCAGGCACTCATACTTCCTACCAGACAGCACTTTCACACTAGACAGACTTACCAACACATTACTTACACTCATGCACCCAGAAGATACTTCAGCAGGTACCCTCTTACAATTCAGTTTCCCGCTTCAGATTTTCCATTTACACTTTGCGCTTTCAGTCCAATCCAATACTCTTCACTAGAATGTACTTCCATCGCACAATAGCCACACATACATTCCTCTAGTCACGACATATCCTCGCATAATGACCAGCCTTTCCACAATTACCACAAGCATACTTCATACTTTTCCCACCAGCTGCTCCACCATTCAACCTCAGACAATCTTTCTTCGAATGGCCTATTTCTTTACACTCGAAGCACTCTTTCACACTTTCCTGGCAATCCTTTATCATATGCCCTTTCTTACCACACCCAAAACATGCACCAGATGTCCACCTACATTCTGCCAACATATGACCTTTCCTTCCACACCGATGACATTCCACAATCTTTCTCACACCATTCGGTCTCTCATTTGCTGGGACATACCTCGGATTCTCTCTCATATACCCATTCCCACACTTGAAATTCATCTGTCCCCTTCCATTCGACCACCCTCCATTTACCTATCCATTCTGCCAGCCCAGGAAGTTCGACATCACTCCAGCTGGTGCAGCCTTCTGGGTATCCCTGTAGCTGACATACTGCTGGGGTGGATGAAAGCTCATGTGCTTCTTACCCCCAACATTCACACTGTACCACCCATCCTCTTCTAGATCGCTTTTATCATCAAATCGTCCATCTTCCAACAGCTCCAACACATCCTCCCCCATCAACCGTTCACCTGTCAGTCTCATTCTCTCCTTTCTCTTTCCACTCAGCCATTCACTCACCTTTCGATGGATCGTGTCCAGAAACTTCCTCATCAGTGGTTTACATTCATTTACATCATCATCACCATACCTCTTTCTCACCATACACTCAAGCCTATGTGCATACTTGTTGACACTTCCACTCTTCCCCATTCGAGCCTTCTCAAATTCATTCACCCTTTTATACTTCACACTCTCTTTCATTCGTTTCACCTGCCCAATCGATCTCTCCTTCACCACATCATACCTCGGTTCCCCCACACTTGTAATCATGTGAAAAAACTCCAATACTTTTCCCTCCAAACATTCCCCCAAAACATTCATCCAGTATCCCTTATTCTCCAGGTACTTGAGCTTACAATTTCGCTCAAATTCCCCAAAGAATTCTTCCACACTTTTCCCACCATGTAACCTAAACCTATCTACCTTTGGCATTTTCCTTATCAAAATACCCTTTCCCACATTCACTTCACTCTCACTTGAGCTGCCTTCACTCTCACTCATATTCCCCGTAAGCGGCGCGGCGATTTGCCATCCTGGCCGCCGTGCTGACGGGACTCAGCACCCCGTCCGGCCCCAGCTTAGCCTCTCTTCCTTCCTTCAAAACACTTGTTTCCTCTCTTTTCACACAACCTCTCCCACAACTTTCTCTAGTCAGCCTCTAATTCCACAGGGTAGATGCTGACCTTCTTCTCAAGCCAACCGTCCCGGATCGGGGCTGAGGAGGGAGGGGACAATGTTCCCTAATACCTGAGCTCCGGTTTGGGATGGGTTTTTTTAACAACCTGCTTCATCCCCACCCATACCTTTCTCACACTCCTTTTCCTCTCCTCTTCACATTCTATCCATTTTTACGCCGTGTCTAAGGTGGAGTCGCCATGCTGATTGATGGACTGCCAGGCCACCAGGCGGGAGGGGTGGTCCAAAATGGCGGCGCCTGGCTCTGCCAGGCCTGTAAGCACCTCTTGCAGTGCGGGCAACTGCAAAAGGTGATGAGCTATTGCGTCCTGTAGCACAAATAGGGTCACCATGCCCAATGATGAAAAAAAAAAACAACCCCCCAACTTCCCCAAGAACATCAATGGAGCCGCCCTCGGGCGACTCCACCGAAAAAATGGAGGTCCCCCCCCTCCCTTGTGCTTGCGCAGGGGACCCTCCATACTTCTGTAACCGGAGAGGAGGCTTACTCCTCTCCTACGCCTACGGGTGTAAGAGACTCTCCCTCACCCCCTTCTCTTGAGGTGCTTTCGGGCACCTCCCTATCTCAAGCGGCAGTCCCTCCTTTGCTTTCTTAGGGGACTGCCAAGAAAGCCAGCAGGCAGCCCATTGCCGACTGCCCCTTGTGTAAGCGGATCGTAGGGCAAACCCCCTTAGGGGGGAGAGGGAAGCCAGGCCCCTTCGGTCGCTTCCCTCAAAAGACCTGCTGGCAAGAATATTAAACCTTGCCAGGGTCAAGGCCTGTGCCTCCCCACTAAAGACTCATGACGCTGCCAAGAGGACCTGCGATGTCCTGGGAGGGGATGGCCAACTGGAGGCCCCTCCTGTGATAGACATGGTCCTTGAGGAAAACCAGCCTCAGACGGTAGGGCCTTCCATGGGAGGGAATCCGGGCTCGGCGCCAAGCACCGAACCCGAATCCGCCCCTATGCAAGGTCCTCCTCAAACAGCTGGGGACTCTCAGGCAGTACAAGGAGGGGAGGGATCTCCTCCGGTTGATGCCCCTACGATCACCAGAACCTTCTCCATTTTGGAGAAGGACCTTGCTGAGGCCGATACATCTGGCCTAGGGGCTTCTCCTGGCGGGGGTGAGAAGCGGGTTCATTCCCCACCCTCCTCTCCAAAAAAGGAAAAGACTAAAAAGACAAAGTAGAGTTGGGGCTCCTCTCCATCCGCGGGGGCTGCGGGTACGGATGGGTCTACTGCCACGTTGGTAGGCGACCAAGCCAAGATCGGCACATCCGGCCCCTCTTCCCACCTGTGTGCGGAGCCCCTGACTAAGACTAACACCAAGAGTGCACAGGGCGTAGCCTCGATGACATCGGGGCCCCTGATTCAGAGGTTACCTGGCGTTTTCGAACCCGCTGGCTTCAAACGCTTCCTCATTATTCGCTCCACTGATGGCACCATGTTGTCCAAGGGCAACATGATCCATCAGAGGAGAGGATTAGCTAGTGCAATTGGTAGAGAGCCGAAGGTGACCCGTTTCTCGAATGGCAGCCTTCTGGCAAATGCGGCGAATCCCGCCGAGGCGGCCAAGATAAGTGCTCTTTGGACACTTAATGGCACCTCGGTGAGTGTGACGCCGCACTCTACCATGAACTTTGTGAAAGGAGTAGTTTATGCGAGGGAACTCGTTGACTACTCCATTGAGGACATCACCCTAGAGCTGGCCGACCATGGGGCGGTCAAGGTCGAACGTGTGATGAGAAAACAGGGATGGGCCTCGAGACCCACCCCTACACTCTTCGTCACATTCGACTGTGACAAGCTCCCTGAGTCGGTGCGTGCCGGTTGGTACCGCTACCGTGTGAAGGCATTCGTGCCCCTGCTGTGGCGGTGCTATTACTGTCACCGCTTCGGCCATACGAAGCACTCATGTAGACATGCAAAGTCAGGGTCACCCGAAGTCTGTGTAAATTGTTCCAAGGTCGCACACGATAAGTCCCAATCGTGTGTGGCCAAGTGTGTCAATTGCAGAGAGCCGCACCCTGCTTCTTCGAAGCAATGTGGTAAATATATCCTTGAGAAAGAAATCCTGGCCGTTCAGGCTTAGGATTGACTCTTATTCCGTGAGGCTAAGGACTTGGTCCTGGCGCGCCCGGCTCTTCCTGGGACGTCATATGCCTCAATAGTTAGAAAGGCACCCTCTGCTCCTGGCCCATCCAGGCCAGTGAGCACGGTTGTTTCCGCGCCCATTTGGAGCCCTTCTGCGGGCTCTACCCAACCTGGGTGCTCCCCTGGTAAAGCTGGCGGCAAAAAGGGTTCATACGTTGCCCCGGCTAAAACCAGGGCTCTCCCCTCTTCCCCCAGCGTGACCGTTTCCCGTAAGGCGAAACGGCCACGTGCCTCCACCGAGTCGTTAGAATCACAGGAGGCAATACCCCTGAAGATGGTCGCTAGGCCATCTTCCGGGGTTCCTAAAGCTGTTCCCCGAAAGGAGGACAGCAACAAAGGAGCTTCGGCCCCTTCGCCCACGCCCCGAGGTGGAGAGAGTGGCTCGGAGACGGTGGTTCCTCGAAAAGAGGGCCCCCCGCCTCCCAAGCCGCACCGCCCGCCTAAGGTTTCGAGGCGGAGGGAGGAAAAGACTCGCATGGCGAGCACAACCTTCCCCAATAAGTCCTCGAAGGTGACAGCGCCTTCATCGCTCTGTCCGGCCAACAGCGCCCGGGTTTCTGCCCCGGGAAGCGTACGGCCATTCCCGTGAGAGTCTTCAGTTCGAGGAGGGCCCCGCGTCTCCTCCGAGCTCGGCCTGGAGGGCATATTTCTTCAATGGAATTGCCGTGGACTCCGGGCCAACTGGGAGGAGCTGCGGAGGCTCGTCTCGTCCCGTTCCCCGTTAGCTATCGTTTTGCAGGAGACCATGCTAGGCGCGTGCCCCCTGCCCGCCCTCCCGGGGTATAAGGGTCTTGCGACCCCACCACCGCGGGATGGCTGAACTGGGGGATGCGCGGTTTACACCCGGCATGATGTCTCCGTTCTTCCTTTCTCTTTAAATACCTCCTTTCAGGCAGTGGCTGTGCAGCTGCACCTGGATAGGAGGTATACTATCATTTCTGCATACATTCCACCGTCAGCTGACTTATACGCGGGGGACTTCCTCCCCGTCGTGGCACGGTTGCCGAGGCCCTATCTCTTGCTTGGAGATCTGAACAGCAGGCATCCTCTCTGGGGAGATTACTCCATAAATCCCAGGGGACAAGTCCTTGCCCATCTGATCGAAGAGCTTGAGATGGGTGTCCTAAACGTGGATGAGTTTATGCATCACTGTCCGAGAACCGCTTCATTTTATTGCCTTGAACTATCTTTGTGCTCTTCGGATGCACAGCCTGATTTCGATTGGGGGGTGGTCGATGACCTCCATGGTAGTGATCAGTTTCCCATTCAAATATGATTTTCAGGGCATCTGTCGCCTGAGAGCCCACCTCGGTGGTGCTTGGCGTGGGCGCGGTGGCCTGCATTTCAGGAAATGACTGAATTCTCTATCTCAGTCGAGGAGTTAAGGTCGGTAGATGAGGCCATTGAGTTCTTCTCCGGCAACCTCATCGCCGTGGGCCTGACTACTATTCCTAGGACTTCTGGCCGTTTTTGCACGCCAACCACTCCCATGGTGTTCAGCCGAGTGTGAGACGGCCCTCAAACAGAAGCGTTATGCCTACATGCGCTATAAGCGCCGCCCGAACGATTTCACTGTCGCTGAATTTCGTCGGGCTAGGGCTAGGTTGCGGTATATTTCGAAGCACGCCCGCCGCTCTCCTTGGCGGGCGTACGTGTCTTCACTTAACGGGAAAGACCCCTTTTCCTGAGGTGTGGAAGCCAGTCAAAAGGATTCGGGGCAAGTTCTTGCAGGACCCCCCTCCCGTTCTCTAGGAGAATGGGATCGCAATCTCTCACCCCGCGTCCGTGGCGGAATCCTTAGCGACCGCTTTTTTCGCATTCTCTAGCCGAGATGCTGCTTTGCCAGTATTCAATGCACGTCGTGATATAGCGGAAGGCCGCCGGCTGGACTTTACCTCCAGAGGCAGAGAACCCTTCAACGACAAGTTTACTGTGAGTGAGTTGCGTTCCGCTCTCGCTTCGTGCGCGGACACCGCCCATGGTCCGGACTATGTCTCGTACGCCATGCTTCGACACCTGGGTGAGCGAGGCATGGCCTTTCTGTTAGATTTGTTAAACAGGATCTGGGTGGAAGGTGTTCTCCCAGACTCCTGGCGAATCGCTACTGTGCTCGCCTTTCGCAAACCGGGAAGAGATCACTCTACTCAGACCAGTTTCCGCCCAATCTCTATAACCTCTTGGATGTGCAAGTTGATGGAGAAATTGGTAAATGTTAGACTAGCCTTTTTCCTGGACAGCGGAGGCCATCTGTCTTCTGCACAGTGCGGCTTCCGCAAGTTCCACTCCACGTCGGATGCTCTGCTCCGACTGGAAAATGCCGTCTGCGAGGCTTTCCTTCGTAGACCGCACTACGCCACGGTGTTTTTCGATCTGGAGAAGGCCTATGATACCGCATGGCGATACGGTATCATGGAGATTCGCTACACGATGATGGCGAGGGGACGCCTCCCAATGTTTATATCTGAATTTTTGCGAGATCGTCGGTTCTGTGTACGGGTGGGGGGGAGCCCTCTCCGGCCCAAAGGAGCAGGACGAGGTTGTCCCGCAGAGAAGTGTCCTTAGTGTCACACTCTTTGCCCTGAACATCAACAGCATCACCTCGGTGCTGCCGGAAGATGTTCTCGCTACGCTCTACGTGGATGACCTTTCGATCTCTTTTGGTGCGGCCCAGATGCCAACTCTGGAGCGTGGACTCCAACAGGCATTGAACCGCGTCTCTCGCTATGCCGAAGCGCACAGGTTTCGGTTTTCTTTGGCCAAGACTAAGGTGGTGCACTTCTGCCGCCATCCACGGCTTCACCCTGACCCAGATTTTTTTCTTAATGGGGTGCGCCTGGATGTGGTTGAGTCGCACCATTTCCTTGGTCCTGTATTCGACCGACACCTCACCTGGGAGGCTCATATTCGCAGCCCTAGGGTCTCCTGTACCCGCGCCATGGACATTCTCCGTTCCGTGACGTTCAGCACTTTGAGGTGCTGATAGGATTACTGCCCTACTTTTTTATAGATCCTTTGTTCGTTCGATGCTCGACTACGGATGCGAGTTTTATGCATCCGCAGCCGAGCGTTTATTGCGGAAGGTGGATTCGATCCACCCCACCGGCCTTCGCATTGCGACCGGTGCCTTCCGCACTTCCCCCATTGAGAGCCTGTTGGTCGTTGCTGGGGAGATGCCACTCGCTCTGCGCCGCGTGCAGTGCATCACCCGCCTGTACGCGCAAGCCCTGCGCCTCCCTCAGTCACCAACAGCTCTCACTGCATCCGCAGCTGATCTCGATGGTGCCTATGCCGCCGAGAGACGACAGTCATACCCTAAGCCCTTTGGGTTTAGGGCCAGGAAACTCCTTCGAGAGCTAGATATAGCTCTCGGGCCGGTGGCGCCCCTGGTTCTGCCCAGGACGCCACCTTGGAGGGTACCACATTTGGCTATTTGTCGCCACGCCTCTGCTCCCAAAGCTTGTACAGAGCCGGGAGTATTGCGTTCGACCTTTTTGAAGCACACCTCGTTTCACGCTGAAACCCTGCCAGTGTATACGGATGGCTCCAAGTCCCAAGAGGGGGTCGGCTTCCACGCCGTATCCCCTCTGTTTGAAGTCAGCGGGGCTCTACCAGGCGCTGTGTCTGTCTTCACGGCCGAGCTGGTGGCAATACACCACTCGGTACGGGAGATTACGCGACGTGCCCGGTTCGGAGACCGGATTGTGATCTATAGCGACTCACAAAGCGCCCTGAGTGCTCTCGGGGCATTGGAATCTCCGCATCCCCTGGTTCGCGATATCTGTAACGCCACGGTTTTGGCGAGCCGGGTGGATGTCGAGATTATCTTCTGCTGGGTTCCTGGACATGTAGGAATTGCGGGGAATGAGTGCGCTGATGAGGGCGCCAAAGAGTCCGCGAGGACTCTGTGACCGGACCAGCGTTTCGCTCTTCCTCACACCGACTACATGGCAGGGATATGGGCAGCTCTTCGGACTGCTTGGCAAAGAAGATGGTAGACGGTTGAAGGGAACTTAAACTTGCGTGCCATTGTGCGGTGACTGTTCCCATCGACCTATCCTCCAATGCCGCGGCGGCTCCAGGTTGCTTTCTGTCGTCTCCGAATCGGACACACTCGTGTGACGCATCGCTATTTGATGGAGCGCTCGCCTGCGCCCTATTGCAACGACTGCGTAGTCCCCCAGACTGTTCGGCACATTCTTGTCGAATGTCCTGGTCTGGGTGATCTTCGCGCACGATACCTGTCCTCTTCCCTGGGATGGGCGGGGTCGCTGTCCCTTGTACTCGGGGACGAGTGCATGCACTTTGACTGGTGGACTTGTTGAGTTTTGGGGGAAGGCCGGCCTTCTCCCTTTCATTTAACCAGGTTTAATTGTTGTTTTTGTTATTGTTTTGTTATTATTGTTATTTCTTTTTATTGTTGTTTTTGTTATTGTTTTGTTATTGTTATTTCTTTTTATTGTTGTTTCCTGTTCGATTTTTTAAAGTAGCCTAGAACTAGGCTGTTTGTTTACGACAACTTATGCCTAAGTCGGCAGTCGCCAGATAGCCCCTTAAATAAAAAAATAAAAAAATCTCACTCATATGAATCATACCATCACTCTCTCCTTCATCCGAGTACAATGAGTCCACACTCTTTCCTCTTACCTTCCTATCCTTTCCCTTTGAACCAGTCTTCCTTCTTCTCTTGCGTTCAACTCTCTTCCATTCTCCGTCCTTCCTATCATTCATAATCACCCTATCCTCTCTAGACTCGCACCTACTCCCATTGATCCCATTAGTCAAATCTCCTTTAGTCGGAGCAGGGGTCAAGTTCGAGGGTCCTGGGGCCGGTCCTGACCCCTCATCATGTCAAGCAAGTCCTTCATCCTAAGGTCGAGGGTCCTTGAGCCAGTCCTGACCCCTTCATCATGTCATGCTTGTCCTTACTCCGTCTCTCGTCCATTTCTGTCCTCATCCATACTCATCATATCACTCTTCAATCCATCAATCACGTTCCTCGACATCATACATTCCTCCTCTTTCTGCCTCAATTCCAGCCTCAGTCTCACGATCTCATCATGGAGGCCCTGTTCTACAGAAGCCATTCCCCCAGGTTAGTACAAAGATATAAAAAGATGAAAAACAACCAACTATCTGTTACTCTAATTGGGTGTGGACTGCAATCCAATCCCGTCACGCTCCCCATTTTGAGATCTCACGTCTCTATTCGGGCGCCAAATGTAGCAGGCCAAAAATCTAGACTAACCTCAGTCGGTCTAACCTGCTTCCTACACTAATCCAGGCGTGAGAAATCGAAGGAGAATGAAACGGATTGTATATAGAGTCCATTTACTTACAAAAAAGTAGAATAATATTTACAAAAATATGGGTAAATATGCCCACAATGAGCCTATTTATATATAAATAAACCAATCCTATCTTGGAATCCTATCAATCAAAAATATATACAGTGGGCACAAAGGAAATGTTAACCTTTTAAATGCAATGGAAATGTTAACTTGAATTTCGTGGTTAACGTTTTTACCGCATTCCCGCCATATAGGTAGTGGGAGGAGCTTGGTATGATGCCTGTACCTGCAGCTAGGGCTCTCTCGCAACTTCCTGCCAGGCTCAGTTTAAGTGTGCTCGCAGAGCTCTGACAGTGTACATCTGTGTTACACTGCCCCCACAGACCTCATCTTTTTTACCTTTCTGCTGACTTTGACGCCCTACCAGACAGCTCCATACCATCGCAATGGGGCGTGGCAAGCTGACAATGGAGGAGAAGACCAGTGCCCTAACCCTAATGTAGCAGGAAGTGCCAGTAAAGCGTGTAGCTGCCGATCTGAATTTGAGCCGTATGTCACTCTTTAAGCTCAAAAAAGCAGCCACCACACACCCCCTCCCGGCACTGCACCGCCTCGCAAACCTGGCTATGGTGGCAAGAAGAAGACAACTGCTTGGACTGACAAGGTTTTGCTATGTGAGGTGAAGCAGGACCCTTCAATAACAGCGGCTGAATTGAAAGGGAAACATACTGACTTGCTCCACAATGTCGCTATTTGTACGATCCAGCACCGGCTACAAAAAGACCTAGGTTTGCCCTGCCGCTGTGCCGCCAAGAAACCGCTGCTGACAGAGGGTATGAAGAAAAAACGGCTAGCTTTCACGAAGAAATATCAAGATTGGACACCAGAGCAGTGGAAGAAAGTCATGTGGAGTGATGAGAGAAGTTTTCGGCTCATCAGGGGTGGCTCGAAAGTGGTGCGGCGGCCCAGTGATGTGAGCAGATATGACCACGGCTACACCGTGAAGACTGTGAAGCACCCCGATGGCGTCATGGTTTGTGGATGCTTCAGTGGGGAGAAGGGCAGGGGTGGTCTCTATTTCCTCCCCAAGAACATCACCATGAAGGGAAAGAATTACACTGAGGTTTTGTAGGAACATCTGCTCCATTTCTACACTCCCCATGGCTGCGACTTTTTTATGTACGATGGCGCCCCTGCACACAAGGCACAAGCTGTCAAAGACTTCCTTAATGAGCAGAACATCGAAGTTTTGGACTGGCCAGGCAACTCACCCAACTTAAACCCCATAGAGAATGCCTGGAATCAAATGAAAAATGAAGTTGCTAAGTCCCGGCCGCCCTCGATCTCCGCCCTGAAGGAGCCACTCATTAAGCTGTGGGTGGCAATGGACGGCTCCTACTTCGAGAATCCTGCAACATCCATGCCCAAGAGGATCCAGGAGGTGTTCGGACCCATGGGAACATGACAAAGTACTAAGTGTAAAGAAATGTAAGTAAAAGGACCCAATAAAACAAACTTGAAATCTACTTTTGTGCTTAATTATCCAAAAATTCTTAATGTTAACATTTCCTTTGTGCCCACTGTATACAAATACTAAAGAAGAGACAGCAAATACAAAAAGAGGAGTTATCTTACATGGTACCACGGTTTACGATTTGCCTCCCCCTCCCCATCCCTGGGAGAAAATCTTGCTGGCATTCACTCTTGTGACAAAAATTTGGTCTGTGCGTCTTATGGGGCCTGGCGCCTCTGAGTTCAAATTTTCTTCAAGATCCAGTCACTTCTTTAGGCTATTAAAGCCCTCTGCAATCAACTACTATTAGAAGACATCAAGTTTTATTTAAATTTCTTCAAAATGTTTTTTTTTTATTCCAGTTGCTCTTACAAAATGCAGGCAATGTTTATTTATTTCTTTACTTGAGTGCTGTCTCAGAAAAATATTTAATATTTAGTAGCTGAGAAAAAAAAACAAACCCATTTTAATACAACATGAAATCAATTACATATGTATAAAAGAAAATATAATAAAAAAAAAACATTCCCACTGACTCACACACACATTCTAACAGAGGGAGGGAAAAGGTATTGGGAAAAGGGGTGGAAGAATGGCCCTTCATACACACTCACATCCGCTCCACCACAATGTGTCTGAGAAGTATGATGGTCTGGTGTCTGTGTGTAAGAGGGTGCGTTCATGTGAGTTAGGAGAGGGGTACAAAATGTTAGTTGAAAGAATGAGTGAGAGTAGTGAAAGACGTTGTTTCAGGTGTGCTTCCGAGATTGGATGTGGGGATTGAATAGTTGTCTTTTGCAATTGGACTGAATGAGTATGTGAAAGGCCTGTATTAGGAGTAGGAATTAGTGTTTGTAGATGTTTGGAATGGGTTTTATGTGAATAAGGCATTGGATGGTCTCCATCTAAGCTGGGCTTTGGTTGAGGTGTTGTGGCAGGCGTTAGATAGTGTCATTGGGTCTTTGCAGGCGGGGAAACTAGTTACTGATAGTGGACAGGGAAATATAAGAGTACAGGTTGGGGTAGGGAAAGGAAAGAGATGCAAAGGAGATAGATTGGAAGGTATACATTCTAAAAGAGGTGCTTCAGGGATAGGAGGGCTGAGTTGTCTTTATACCAATGCTCATAGTCTTAGAAATAAGAAAGATGAGTTATTTAGTTATATTATTGATGAAGATATATGTGTAATAGAATTATGGGTTAATTATTATAAATTTAATGACATGAGTGAATTTGAACTACAGGGTTATGATATGTACATTATTCAAAGGAGAGATAGGATGGCTGATGGGTTGATTTTCTATATCAGAAATAGCATTTCTTCAAATCTAAATAATTCTATAAAGCAAGAAGAAGTTGAGTCACTATGGATAGATATTAAGGTCAGTAAAAATAGGATAATACACTTGGCAGCCTTTTACAGACCACCTGGACAGAATGATTGCATTGATGAGTTAATGATCAGGGAAATAAGTAAAGGACGTGAAGTAGATACAGTTATTCTTGGTCACTTTAATTTAAATTCTGTGGACTTTGAGAATATCATAGGAAGGGATAGAGCAAGTTGTAAGTTTATAGAATGTTTTGAGGATAATTTTTTTTTACTCAATTTGTTAATATATTGAGTGCCAATATATTATATCAGGCTCTTTCAAATGATGATCACTTGGTTCAGGAAGTGATTGTTGGGAAGCATTGGGAAATAGTGATGATCAGATGGTTCGTTTTAACTTGGGAATAGTGAAAGGTAGAACATCAACAAACTCCACAAAAACTCCAACTTTTATAAAGGCAATTACTATAACTTATTCAATTTGCTAAATCAGATTAGGTGGGATATAGAATTCAGGGGAAAGAATACTTATAAGATGTGGGACACTTTTAAGACTATATAGTGTAGGAGCAGTGTATTCCAATGGAGGCTATTAGGAAGAAATGTAGGAAGCTGTTGTGGTGGAATCAGGAGATAGCTAGGAAATTTCTGAGAAGAAAAGGGCATACCAGAGATTACAGAGAGAAAGTACTTTTGAGAATTTTAATCCTTATAGATCAACCAGAAATGAGCTAAATAAGATTATTAAGAAGAGAAAAATGGCAGCAGAAAATGATTTAGCTCAAAATAATAATAAAGATCCAGGAAAATTCTTTAGCTATTATAGAATTAATAACCAATCTAACAGTGATAAAATAGGGTCTATTAGATATGAAAGGGTTTTGAAAGAATCTGATGAGGGAATAGTAGAGGTTCTTAATGATCATTTTTCTTCAGTATTTACGCAAGACAATCAAGATAGATTAATTAATGATAATTCTAAGTCAGGGAAGTAGTGTTGAATACCATTAATGTAAACGGGGAAATAATTAATGAGTTTATATTGGAGTTAAAGAATAGTAAGTCATCTGGCCCAGACAACATTCATTCTAAGTTACACAAAGAAGGTGAAGATACTCAAGTTTGGAGAAATACCTAATCATTGGAAATTAGTGAATGTAGTGCCAATTTTTAAGGAAGGAAGTAAAGAGGACCCAAATAACTAGGCTGGTAAGTTTAACTTCTATAGTCTGTAAAATTCTTGAGAAGACAGTTAACAAGGGGATTTCTGACCATCTAGAGATTGGTAGGTTAATAAATGATGCTCAGTATAGGTTTAGAGGAGGTAAATCGTATTTAACAAATTTTCTGGATTTTATGGATTATGTAACTAAAAATTAGATAAGGAAAGAATGTTGATGTAATTTACTTAGATTTTAGCAAAGCTTTTGATAAGATTCCACATAGGAGACTACTTCACAAATGAAAAATGCATGGGATATATGGTAAATTTTGAATTGGATAGCTGAATGGCTGAAAGATAGTAAACAGAGAGTTGTACTGAATGGGGTGAGGTCACAGTGGAGGGACATTATCAGTGGTGTACCTCAGGGATCCATTCTAGGCTCTTTATTATTCATAGTTTATATAAATATTCTTGGGGAGAGTGTAAATAGCAAAGTGTCAATTTTTGCTGATGACACTAAATTGGCAGCTGGAGTCAAAGAAGTTGAGGGTAACTTTAAAGTGCAGAGTGACTTAAATAAGTTATTAGCTTGAGCTCAGAAGTGGCAGTTGATTTTTAACCTTAAAAAAATGCAAAGTTCTCAATATGGGAAGGGATATTAGTGAATTTAGCTATGAAATGGATAGGCAGTGGCTGAATTCAGTTGAAGATGAGGACTTAGACATAATAGTAGGTAAGTCACTGAAGTTTTCAAAGCAGTGTATTGAAACAAAATATACAGCAAATAGAGTGCTAGGATACATTAAGATGAATGTTAGCTACAAGAGTAAAGAGATTATCCTTAAACTCTACAACTCGTATCTCAGGCCACATTTAGAGTACTGTATACAAGCATGGTCACTGCATATTAGACATGATACTAACCAGCTTGAGTCAGTACAAAGGAGGGCAACAAAAACAATACCTACCCTGAAGCACCTTGAATATGAAGATACCTGAGGCTATTAAATATGTTCTCATTTGATGCATAAGATAGATTTTAGCAAGTTATTTGAGTTGGAAGGTCTTAATAAGACTAGAGGTTACCATTTAAATATTGAAAAACAAAGGTGTAGGTTGGATGTAGAAAATATATTTTCACAAATAGAGTGGTAGATTACTGGAATAGTTTGCCATCTAAGACCGTAGACAGTCCAAACTTGAATTGTTTCAAATGCATATTATATGGGGAGGGAGGGTTATTCGGGACTCATTCCTTTGGATGCAGTTTTTTATTGTATATTATGGTTGATTTGTCTTTTGATGAGTCTTGATGATGATGTTCTTTGTTTTTGACACATTCCTGTGTATAGTTCTAATTGTATATTGTAGATGCATGATCTGACACAATCCTCTGGATTGATTAAATTGTATATTGTAGATATATGATCTGACACAATCCTATGGATATATTTTGTGGCTGGGTTCTGACAAATGCAGATGACCTTTGATAGGCCCTTGTGGCCTTTGTCATCCATGAAATTATGTTATGTTGTTAGGGTGGGGGAGGGAAAGGAAAGAGATGGATAAGTTCTGGGATGGATAAGTTGGATTTTAGTAAGTTATTTGAGTTGGAAGGTAGTAATAAGAAAAGGGGTCACCACTTCAAAATTTAAAAAATAGAGGTGCAGGTTGGATATTAGAAAATATTTTAGATTTCTTCACCAATGGAGTGGTAGATTACTTCAATAGTTTGCCATCTGAGACGGTAGACAGTCCAAACATGAATGTATTCAAATGCAGATTAGATGATTATATGGGGAGGTATTCTGGACTCATTCTTGTGGATGCAGTTTTTATTATTGTATATTACGATTGATTTGGAATTTGACGAGTCTTGAAGATGATGCTTTTTGTTTTTTACACATTCCTGTAGGTGACCTTTTTTAGGCCCCCATGGCTCTTGTCATCTATGAAATTATGTTATGTGTAGCATATTTAGTTTTCCAGAATATATTCCAGATACTTAGAGGAGCTTATTTAGCTGACTTGGCATACTGTATGCACCTTTACCAGCCGGAATGGTGGTGAGTTACATTCGAGATTGCTACAACTAGTAGCTGTAGGGGTGCCTTGAACTATAACCTTTTAACTGGGTCTGAATAATTAAGTGCATTCTCCCTATCCTTCTAAGCATCCATTTTTTTCCAGGAATATTCCCTCATTAATCCTCCCCAAGAGAAACTATATTGGCTACCAACACTACCCAAACGATTTACTTAAACTACTCTCTCTGATATGCCATGAAACTTTATTATATTTTTTTTAGAGCTCTATGTATCAGGAATGTAACTCCTTGTAGAAGATCAAAGTAAGCATGGAGTTGGTATCCTGATACATAGAGAGCTAAAAATAATTATAATAAAGTTTCATAGCATATAAGAGAGAGTAGTTCATGTAAACCCAAGGATCTCTAAGAAGTACAACCTAAAAATAGTCTATATATATATATATATATATATATATATATATATATACAGATATTTGCTAGTACACAGGAGGAATTTGATGATTCTATAATGATAAGCCTAAATAAAAACAAAGCCCATTTTAACATCATCTCTTAAAGTAACAAATACCAACCATTAAATTAAATTAGCAGAACTAAACAAGCTCATTAACAAAGATCAGAGCTAATTTCAGAAAATATAATATAACCATTGTTGAAGATGCCATCAAAGAAAGAAAGTGGTACAAAATGGTTCAAATTTTAGCAAGAGCATGGGCAACCATAGGACCTTATGCTATCCCAGCCATGTCACCTGCAAGAAAGGTGAAGATAATGTTGGAAATTGCTTCTATTTCAGTTTCTGCCTACAAAAACTGGTGCTCTATCTCATGTCTTCCTCTATATTTTGTTAAATTGTCCAACTCTCTTTTACTCATTTTGACCTTCATGACAATGATTATTTTGATATCAAACATCTTTACTCAGGGCCCCTCACTCAAGAGGCTACTTAAGTAGTGCATGGATTGATCACATTAATGTTAGCATTTGAGAAATTGAGTTCTTAGGTGTGGAATTTAAAGCACTAGATCAGGCCATTTAGCTCTTCTCTGGCAACTATTTTGATGTGGGCTTGGCCTTCATTTCTTAAATGTATGGACACTTCACTCACCTGATTGTCTGCTCTGTGAGATGACCTCTAAGAGCTTCACTACACCTATAAGCTCTAAAATGCTGTCTCTGTGAATTCATTTGTGAATTTTGTTGGGCAATGGCCAGATTTGATTCATTTTAAACTATTCTCACCGCTTTTCTTGGCGAGTATATCTCTTCACTTGATGGGAAGATCACTCTTGTAGATGTGTGGAAGTTTATCAAAAGATTCACATTTTTTCAACCAGGACCCATCCTCCACTAAGGCAGGAGTGTCATGTTGGACCCACTATTCCTTTTGTATCTTTAGTGACTACTTTTTCCACACTTTCCTCTAATTGCTGGTGACTGGATTTCAGCTTAGACATGGAGAACTCTTCCATTACCTGTTTTCACTAAGTTTGCTATGTACTGCGCTTTATTTGTGTGGATACTATCATTAGTCAGGTTGATAGCTTCTATGTCATGCTTGTACAGATGGATATGGATGAGTGAGTTAAGGGGATACCAAATTCATTTTTTCAACTTTTTACTACATTAGATTATCATATATGAAATTAAAGACCATTAAAAGCCCTTTTATTCCTGCCAAAACTATAATAACCTACAGCGCCATTTTTGAAATACAGGAAGTTCTTTCAGAACCCCCCATGAAACCTGATATCATATAAATGGCTATAAAATGAGTAAAAATTAAGCATTTATACTCAATTCATGGCCAAAAGATGCAGATATGATTTAGTTGTCATTTGAAATCAGTTTTGTTTAGTTCTATTAAAATTTATGTTAATGGTGGACTAAAACATATTTTGGGGATAAGGTCAACTATAGGCTTTGTTCTTAGTTGGAGGGGAGGGAGGGTTGGGCTATAGTAGGAGTGTTCTAAATGGCCTGGAATTTAGTTCAATCTATATTCAAATGATGCTAAAAATATGAAGCAGTTCTTAGGCACTATTTTTTTTTAGCAAATATTTAAAATCGCATGGTATAGTTTTGCATTTTGTTCACAAATAACATTAAAATTCTACAGAGAATTTCCATGAATGTATAAAATTTTGCATTATCATAATTTTCACTATGTTCTAATCATGTTGATAAAACAAAATATATACTATAAAATGATATAAAAAACAATGGTGTAGTAATTGTTTTTTTTTACAAATGAACTTTAAATATCTAAGAAAAGTTTTCCACATATGTATACAATTTTGCATTATCTTAATTTTCACCATGTTCTAGTCATGTTGCTAAAAGAATAATTATATCATAAAAGTGTATAAAATTTGCAATAAAATGATATACAAAACCAAAAAAGGCGAATTTGTATGAAACAATGTGAAAAGTAACTCACAAAGAAATGTGTTATCCCCTTAAGGTCTTTCGTTTAACTCAGCTTAATAGGATTTGGATGAATGATATCATCCTACAATCTTGGAGAATGGCTACCATGTTTGGTTTTGCATGCTATTGAGAGACCACTCCAGCTTGTTTTCTGACTAAATTTCTCTAATATCTTGCTTTTGCAAGTTAAATCAACAAAATCAGAAATCTCAGGTTAGTGTATTTGGTTTTTTATGGTCACCCAATTATTGACTAATCTCTCAACCTCACTGAACCAGAAAACTATAAAATACATACACACCCACTTTATCTGCGTAGATTGTTCAAACAAGCTTCAAAATGCTCTACTTCAAATCTAGCTCCCTTATTTTCACCAAACCAAAGCAACCCTAGATTGTTAAACTAGTTTCACTGGCCTGCTTGCAATCAGGAAAACACTGTGCTGTAAATGAATAAATATAAAGTTAAACCCTGTTCTCTCTGACTAACTTCAGGGCACCTCCACTAGCCAGAAAATGTTTTCCATCCCATTCTATTTTGTGTACTCTTAGCCCTCTCATAACTTCTTGTAATATAACTGCTCTGAGACATCTGCTATAAAAACTATTCATTTAAGCACTGGCGCTAAATATATATTTTGTTTCTTTGCCTTTATTTTAAATTAACATGGCATGAATACAGGCAGCTCTTCGGACTGCTTGGCAAAGAAGATGGGAGACGGTCTAAGGGAACTTAAAGTTGCGTGCCATTGTGCTGCAACTGTTCCCATGGACCTATCACCCAATGCCGCGGCGGCTTCAGGTTGCTTTCTGTCGTCTCCGAATCGGGCACACTTGTGTGATGCATCGCTATTTGATGGAGCGCTCACCTGCACCCTATTGCAACGACTGCGTCGTGCCCCAGACTGTTCGCCACATTCTTGTTGAATGTCCCAGTCTGGGTGATCTTCGCGCATGACACCTGTCCCGGTACCGGGATGGGCGGGGTCGCTACCGCCTGTCCCTTGTACTCGGGACGAGTGCATGCACTTTGACTGGTGGACTTATTGACTTTTTGGGGGAGGCCGGCCTTCTCCCTTTCATTTATCCAGGTTTAATTGTTGTTGTTTTTGTTATATTTTTTGTTATTGCTTTGTTATTGTTATTGTTATTTCTTTCTATTGTTGTTTCCTGTTCAATTTTTTAAAGTAGCCTAGAACTAGGCTGTTTGTTAACGGCGACTTATGCCTAAGTCGGCAGTCGCCAGATAGCCCCTTAAATAAAATAAAATAAATAAAATATTTTAAATTATCTTCAACATAGGGTTTTCATGTACTTTTGTCAGCTGTGCTCTCGTTGCATTCATCAATGAGTACTGTAAAATATCTAAAAGAAAACTTATTTGTTAACTCAAATACCCAATATTATGTATCTGCATGGCAGTCTAATTAGCCATTTCTCATTCTTTTAACCATAAAAGAAGTTAGATTAAAAATAATAATGAAAAAAGTACCTACTTAAAGCATGTATGGGGATATTTTTTAACCAATATATGTGTAAGAATGGGCTAGGAATATTCAATAGGAGGCACATAATTTTTTTTTTTTTTTAGGAACCCAAAGAGATTTTAATCAAAAAAGAAATTAAAAATGAAATTTTTGAAATTGGAGAAGAATATTTTGCTGAGCCAAATGAAGGAGGACTTGATTGTAAAAAAGAAAGCTGTGAAGTAAGAAAAAATAATGAAATATTGCGACTAGGAGAGGTAATATTACACATTTGAATTTTAATACCTTCTAAATAATTAATTGTGGTGAATATTTTTTCTGGGAAATTTTTTTTTTCCTAATTTCTCCAAAATCTGTGTAGGGATGAAGATCTCCCCAAGCATACTGGGGTATCAACCAACCTTTTTAATCTGAGTAAACCAATGTCTTAGTCCACTCATCTGGGCTTGAAAACAAAAATTCTTACATGTAGACAGGCTTCTAGGATTCCTTTGATAGGTTGATTGGAAAGTCTGAAAGAGAGAGAAAATTAACTAAGAAATTAAACTGGATATAAGAAACATAGTTAATTGCTCAGCAAATAAGCATATATGTATATATATATATATATATATATATATATATATATATATATATATATATATATATATATATATATATGTAAAATATTTCATACATAAACACGAAAGAATGATGAAAATGAATCCAACAAACCGCAAGAAACAGAAAACCTTTCTTCGGAAATATTATTTCTTTATTCACAAAAATTACATACAGGATGGGAGGGGGGGATTCGAACCATAGACACTGAGGCAGTGAGCATCTGCTTTGATCTCAATTAAATCATCTCTTAGGCCACTTCGCTATGCGGAAGACCAGTTTTGCAAATTAGGAAATAATATTTCCCAAGAAAGTTTTCTCATTTTCTGTTTCTTGTGGTTTGTTGGATTCATATATATATATATATATATATATATATATATATATATATATATATATATATATATATATATATATATATATACATATAGTTGCAGTAGGAAGGATATGACCATCAGTGACACTTATTTATTCCAAGCAATGTTTTGGATTGCCTAATCCATTATCAGGCTCCAGAAATTCTGAATCAAGTGAGCATTTGCTAAGCTTCCGCCAGTTTTTACCAAGTTGACAGAATCTACCAAGACCATTTGATCCATATCTTGATGTAATATATTCAACAAGGTTGCTTCTAAGAAGGCATAATTTTAATTGCAGGAGGAAGGATATAACCATTAGTGACATTCTTATTTATTCTTAGCAACGTTTAACATTACCTAATCTATCATCAGGCTCCAGAAATTCCTAATCAAGTGAGCAATTACTAAGCTAACCTGATTTGTTTTTGTATTGATGGAATAGATATATATATATAGATAGATATTTATATTGAAGACTATTATGTATTTTGCCTTAATTAATTTCCTTTGGCAACTTTCTCTTCTTCTATCTTATTTATTCAATCTTATAGATGGTGGATTACTTGTCCAGTATTCTTCTCTTTTTTTTTAGTGAATGTGTTTGGTAAAAACCAAACTAATTGATATGCTTTCAATCTGATTTGATCATCTTCGAAGCGTTTTGAAATATTCTTGCTTCCTTTACCGATGTAATGAGTAGAGTGAGGATCTGGCAGAAAGTAAAGTGAAAGAAAACAATTTTTTAAGATAGATATAGATATATATATATATATATATATATATATATATATATATATATATATATATATATATGACACACAAGAGGCTGAGGTACATGTGATTTATTTATGGAACATCTCGGGCGTATCACCCATCTTCAGGTTCTAAAACATAAATTAATCTAATACAATTTAAGAATATTAAAAATATTAAAAATAATTAGGTTAAGACTATCTAGGTAAATCAAAAATTAGAAAATAACTCAGGAATTTAAAAGGCAAGAGAATCAAATTATCAATCTAATATAACACTATTGAAACGAAAAAAAGTAAATAATTACAGTATAATATTGCTTACCGATAACTCAGGAATTTAAAAGGCAAGAGAATCAAATTATCAATCTAATGTAATCACTATTGACACGAAAAAAAGAAGCAACAACACAAAAGTAAAAAATTCCTGTATAATATTGCTTACCGATGAAGTTCAGGAGAAATCACAAAGTGAAGAAATTATAAAGGATGTGGCTTAAAGAAGTATAGGAATTTGATTGGTTGGTTGTTCAATAAGAGAAGGTTGGTTGTTTGTTGAATGAGGTAATTAAAATTAAGAAATAAGAAGGGGAACAGCGGTATTATCTATGTTGAGTGTAGGAGATTTTGTACGTATTAGTAGGGATTCCAAAATTCTTAGACTATATTCATTATTATTATAACCAATTATCTATGGAACATTCTGTCTTGCATTGTATAATATGATTTTTTATTACAAAAGCTTCCTTCTTAGACAATATTTTTCCAGTGCGATGGCTTATTCCCATGTGAGAACAAAACCTCTCTTTCAATGAGCGAACCGTACTACCAATATAGGTGCCTTGCAAACAACAAGGACAAGTAAAAGCATAAACAACACAGTTGCTCATTTCTAGAGGAAGTTTGTCTTTTGACGAGAAGAAACTTCCTATGGAAAGTGGGTTGACAAAAGTGATTTTGAAGTTGGTATGAAGGAAATATTTTTTGAGTAATTTGTTGCATTTTCTAGTGAATAATTTACTGTAAGGTCCCATTTCAGGTACTACGAAAAAAATTTCATTTTTGAAAACATTATATGAGAGAAAGGATGGAGAGTAAATTTTGGTAAGAAAATTATTGATTAGTTTGTCAACCAAAGGTGGGGGTAACAATTATTTTTAAAATAAGACTTTAGAGTCTGGAATTCATTATGCATTAGGGAATAATTGGAAGAGAGATGGTAACACCTATATATTAGAGATTTAATTACACTGAGTTTGTGTAACAAGTCACAATGGCTGAAAAAATTTATTCCTAGGCCACTAAAAGTGGGCTTTCTGTATATTGAGGTAGTTAGTTTTTCGGTTTTTCTATAATGACATCTAGAAAAAGAAGTTGATAGTTACTCTCTAATTCAATGGTATATTTAATGTTGATAAGAGTTTATAAAATTAAAAAAATGGTGGGCATGTTCTATATTATCAAAAATAGCAAAGGAGTCGTCCACATACCTACGATAAAATATGGGTTTGACATCTAAAGGGCAATGTTTCATAAAGTTATTTTCAAGATAAATCATGAAAATATTAGCTGCTATTGGAGCTATTGGTGAGCCCATCCCTACTCCATCTATCTGTTGGTAAACTTTGTTATTGAATAAAAAATAATTAGATTTAATATTATATCAATTGTTTCATTAACAGGAACATTTGTAAATAGTGAGGATACATTGTAACTGACTAAGACTTTTGAGGGTGCAAAATTGTGCGACAATAATTCATTAACAAAAGAATAGCTGTTTTTTATGGTGTATTGACCTATGGCTAACCCAGAGAGCAATTTAGCAACATATTTAGAAAGGTTAAAAGTTGCAAGAGAATAGGAAGCCAAAATTGGTCAGAGAGGAACACCAGCTTTGTGTAGCTTAGGGAGGCCGTATAATAAGCCTAACCCAGAACCACTAGAATGTAGAGCATCATAAGTTTGCTGGTCTAAAACTTTAGTGGATTTTAGATTTAACAGAACTCTGTTAACTTTATCTTCTAGTTTTAGTTTTTTTTTTAGGTGTTTCTGAGAGCAGTTTAAATTTTGTAGTGTCTGCAAGTATGGATTCCATTTTGTGTACATAGTCAGTTCGATTTAATAGAACAACTCCAACTCCTTCATTAGGTTTGGTAATGACAATATCTGGATTATTAGATAGGGAACTTAGCGTTTTAATATCACTGTTTCTGAACATGAGAGAAAATCTTTTCAATTTCTTCAGTTTGTGATAAAATTTGTGTGCCACTTCTCAGAATCTGACTTCTCAGAAGTGGCACACAAATTTTATCACAAACTGAAGAAATTCCTCAATTATTTTCTAATTTTTGATTTACCTACATAGTCATAACCTAATTATTTTTAATATTTTTAATATTCTTTAACTGTATTAGATTAATTTATGTTTTAGAACCTGAAGATGGGTGATACGCCCGAAACGTTGTTCCATAAATAAATCACATGTACCTCAGCCTCCTATGTGTCCTTACATTCACCGTGAAATTGAAGATTAGACTGGCCAGCAGCATCTCATATGACTATATATATGCAATTAAATGTAAGACAGAAATTTCCCACAAAAACTTTCAAATTATAGGACATGCAAAGGACTCCACTTTCCTCCGCATTCTCAAATCATTATTTATAAAACAACTAAATCCCAGTTTAAATTCTGATTCAACTGCTTTTCCCCTTCTCATTTTATAAACCACTCAAAATATTTTCACAACCTGCCAATCTTTAATCGGTTCCTTCTATAATCTTTCCTCAGTCTTCCCGCTTTTGCCATCCACTAAAGTGACTAATATTTTTGTATACCAATTAATTGCCCCAAATAGTATATTTTTTATATTTATCCATATTTATAGCATCTCTATTTAGTGTCGAGTTTTCAAATGATTTTTTCACATTTTCAATTTATTAAATAATGTATTACTATTGCTGCTTCATTGGCTGTCTGGCTTTGTTCTGGAAGGTTGTCTTACAAGAAGCTCCTGATTCTCATTGTAAGATTGGGATATAATACTGATTTGGGTGTGTAGCTTTTCTTGTATTTATTTAATACATCAATCACTGTGTAATAAATACATTAGTGATTGATACTTTTGGGGAAGATAACTGGCAGCAATCCTGAGCAAGAATTTTTTTGGTGAGTGTTAACTTTTTCCTTAGTAAATTTCTGAGAGTATGGCTGTTTGTATAGATGGTGAGAGCATGCCGTTTGAAAGTAGTGTGTATGTGGTGTGTGATGCATGTGGAGTTGAAAGGAGAGTGAATGTAACTGAATGCCGTGTGTGTTTCCTGGAAGGGGAGGTTAGGAGTTTGAGTGGGGAATGTAAGAGGTTGAATGATTTGGTGTTTGAGGTGAGAAGAGATGCAAGTGTGCGATTGAAGGGGGAGATTAGTGCTAAGAGGGTGGAAGATAGGGCTAGGACTGGGAACAGTGTGGAAGTTGTGAGTGATGATGAATGGTGGATGAAAATGGATAGGATAGATAAATTAGGACAGATTAGGTGTTTAAAATGGAAGGATATACAACCTGTTAGGTTGACTAACAGATTCAATGTCCTGAGAGAGCAAGAGTGTGAAAGTGATCTGCCTGGTGTGATTGTGGATGAAAGCAGGATGGGTGGTATTGTGACTGAGAGCAGGAGGGAGGGTAATGTTAGGCCAAGACAGAATAGGAGAATAACTGAGGTCCTAGTGATGGGTGACTCAGATTAGGTATTTAGATAGGAAGTTGAGTGATAGCAAGTGGAAGGGAATGAGAGTTTGTCCGCTGGGTGCTGGTGTAAGTGATGTTTGTGAGAGGTATGATAGGCTGGTTTCTGGCTGTGAGAGGGATGCAGTTGTGATTACGCATGTGGGAGTGAATGATGTAGAGAAGGTGAGTACATGTGAGTTACGTGAGCAGTATAAAAGGTTAGTTGAAAGGATGAGTAAAAGCAGGGTAAAAGGGTGTTGTTTCTCGTGTGCTTCCGAGATTGGATGTGGGGGTAGAATGGTTGTCGCGTGCAATTGGTTTGAATGAATTTGTGAAAGGACTGTGTGAGGAGTTAGGATTGGTGTTTGTAGATGTCTGGGGTGGGTTTTACGGGAATAGGAGGTTGTATGCTATGGATGGGCTCCATCTTAGTCGGGCAGGTGTTGTTCTATTGGGGGAGCTGTATAGTGTGATTAGGTCCTTATGGGTGGGAAACTAGAAGCTGTTAGAGGTAAGGGAATAACAGGAATAGAGGGCAGGTATAGGAAATGGAAGGGATGCAGAGATAGAGGAATAGCTAGGGGGGAGGACATACTGATGTGTTATAGGGGAACTAATGCACAAGTGAATGAGCAGATAACTAGGAATAAAAAAGCACGATGCAATGAAGAAGGGAATAATAAAAAAACCTTAAAAATATACTACACAAATGGTCGGAGTATAAGGAATAAGATAGATCTCTTAAGAGCGTTAGCGAGTGAAGAGAATTTCGATATAATTGCGATAACAGAGTCATGGCTTGATTTGGCAGGTAATCACTTTAAACCTGAGGTTGAGATTGAGGGCTTTAACATGTTCCATACAGATAGGAATAGGAAGAGAGGAGGAGGGGTTATTATTTATATTAAAGATAATCTCCAGTGTTGTGTAAACAGTACAATTAAATTAGATGATAACACAGAGTCATTATGGCTAAATGTAAAGGAAGATAAAAACAAGCTTGTCATAGGATTATTATACAGACCACCAAATATTAGTAAGGAAGCTTCAAATCTTCTGTGGCAGGAGATAGAACGGGCATGTAGAAGTAAGCATGTGTGTATAATGGGCGATTTTAATTACAGAAATATAGACTGGGAAGCTCTTGTGGGTGATCAGGAGGCTGAGGAATTTTTGAATGTTGTCCAAGATAATTTTCTGAGGCAGATTATTAACAAACCTACTAGAGGTAATAATATACTGGATTTAGTTCTGACAAATAGGGAAGAAGTTATTAAGGATACTGAGATTGGAGGAAATTTGGGTAATAGTGACCATTGTGAAATTAGATTCAAGATGAAATGGAATGGTATTGATAGTAGCATGAACAATGTTAAAATTCCTGACTTTAGAAGAGCAAATTATAATGGGCTCAGGACTTACCTGGAGGCAGTTGTACAGAAACCAGGCAATGAAATCAATTCAGGAATAGATTCAATGATATCAGTTAGTGGAGACAATAATCACCAGGAGGAAGAGATTACAATTGAAGAGGAGTATGAAAGAATAATTGAGCAATTAATTACAGGTCAGATGATTAACATTCCATATAAGGAGATTAGGACTAAAAATAATGACCCAAAATGGATGACAGATAAAATTAAGCATTATATTGGCATTAAAAAGGGCATTTATAGGAAAATAAAAAATGGGGAGGATCACTTAAGGCAGAAATATAATGAACTAGCAAGAGATGTTAAAAAGTTAGTTAGAGTAGCAAGGAGAAATTATGAAATTAAAGTGGCAAATAGGGCAAAGGAAGATCCTAAAAGTTTTTATCAATTATACAAAACTAAGGTTAGAGATAAAATAGGCCCACTTATAGATTCCAATGGAGAATTAGTGAGTGATAGGGACTCAATGGCTGGAATGCTAAATGACTTTTTTCTCTCAGTATTTACACAGGAGGATACTCTAAATATACCTGAGGTGTCAATGATCTTTCGGGGTAATGATGAAGAGAAATTAAAGGATATATTGATCACAAAGGAGATAGTGACAAAGGAAATTGATAAAATCAAAAGTAGTAAAGCACCCGGTCCTGATGAGCTCTTTCCTAGAATTTTGAAAGAATGTAAGGATGTGTTAAGTGAGCCCCTAGCATGCATCTTTAGAAAATCATTGGAGAGTGGCATTGTGCCAGTGGCATGGAAGAAAGCCAATGTGATACCTATATTTAAGAAAGGGGATAAAACAAATATGTCTAATTACAGACCAGTAAGTTTGACATCAGTGGTAGGGAAAATGATGGAATCTATTATAGCAAGGAATATTAGAGATCACTTGGATAAGCATAAGTTGATAAAAGAATCACAGCATGGCTTTAGTAAGGGTAAATCCTGTCTGACTAATTTGCTGTCTTTTTATAGTAAGGTGTATGAAGCAGCAGATAATGATGAAAACTATGATATTTTATACTTGGACTTTAGTAATGCTTTCGATCGAGTGCCACACTTACGACTTCTGAGCAAAGTTAAAGCATACAGGATTGATGGCAGTATATTTTGGTGGATTCAGTCATCGCTTGGTGACAGACAGCAAAGAGTTAGTATAGATGGAGTTAAATCTGAGTGGGGGGGTGTTAGCAGTGGAGTTCCACAAGGATCTGTTTTGGGTCCCTTGCTATTCTTAATTTATATTAATGATCTTGACATGGGTATAAGTAGTGACCTGAGTAAATTTGCTGATGATACTAAGCTAGGTGGGCCATTAGGGCTGATTCTGATGCTGTTGTAATGCAGGAGGAATTGACCATTCTGTCCAATTGGGCTGAAAAATGGCAAATGAAGTTTAACATAGACAAATGTAGTGTACTTAGTATAGGTAGAAATAATCCATTGAATAGTTATAAATTAAATGGGAGAATTTTAGGGAGGACCGATTGTGAGAGGGACTTGGGTATTTTGGTAAGTTTAGACCTTCGTCCTAGAAAGCAATGCCTAAATGCTAAGAATAAAGCTAATAGGATATTCGGATTCATTAGGAGGAGTGTAAGCAATAAGAGTGCTGAAGTCATTCTAAAACTGTATCTGGTGCTAGTTAGGCCTCATCTAGACTATGCAGTACAATTTTGGTCACCATATTATAGGAAGGATATTGATTTGCTTGAGTCTGTGCAGAGAAGGATGACAAAGATGATTGGTGGGCTAAGGAACTTACCTTATGGTGAAAGGCTCAGAAAACTAAATCTACATACATTGGAAAGGAGAAGAGTCAGAGGGGAATTGATTGAAGTCTTCAAATGGGTAAAAGGATATAATAAAGAGGATCTGGGTAAGGTTCTTATACTAAGTGAACATGACAGGACACGTAGCAATGGGTTTAAGCTAGATAAGTATAGGTTTAGGAAGGAGATTGGGAAGAATTGGTTTACAAATCATGTGGTAGATGAATGGAATAGGCTCACTAGACATGTGATAGAAGCCTCCTCTCTGGATAAAGCTGCTAAATGGGACTTGACTTTTTTTATGAAGTAAATTCACAACTAGTAATCGATAAATTAAATAAAATGAACTTGTACAAGACTCCTGGCCCTGATAAAGGGGATCTGGGTAAGGTTCTTATACTTAGTGAACATGACAGGACACGTAGCAATGGGTTTAAGCTTGATAAGTATAGGTTTAGGAAGGAGATTGGGAGGAATTGGTTTACAAATCGTGTGGTAGATGAATGGAATAGGCTCACTAGGCATGTGATAGAAGCCTCCTCTCTGGGGAGTTTTAAGAATAGATTAGATAAATATATGGATGAAGCTGCTAGATGGGACTGACTTTTTTTTATGTACATATGTATATATTTTTCTAAGGAGTGGGGAGATTATATTTTGCAGTTGCATGAATGGACATAATCCTCTGGATGCATTTTATGTATATTGTAGATTAGATCTGACGAACTCCTGTAAAGGGTGACAATGTTGATGACTTTTCTCTGGTGTAAGAAATCTTTTGTGTGTTGACTGGAACAGGAGCTGCCAAGTGAAGGCCATGAATGGTCTTTTGCAGTCTCCTTCTTTTTTATGTTCTTCTTATGTTCTTGAGTGACTAATATTTGTGTCAACCAATAATTGCATCAACTAATGTTATATTTATCCATATTTAAAGTACCCATAATTGATCCATATCTAAAGTTTCAATAGTTTTCAAACGATTTGTCATAATTTCAATTAACTAAATAATTTATTTCTAATCCTTGTGTGCATTATAATTTTGTAATTTTAAACGTGTTCTAAATCTATCTTATAGACCAGAAGATGGGTAACGTACCCGAAACATTGTACTTAATTAAATGAGAAATTTTACATCACATTTTGGGATTTATCCTCAACCAGAAAATAAGTCTTTTTAAAAGCAAACCTATAGAATATATATATATATATATATATATATATATATATATATATATATATATATATATATATATATATATATATATATATATATATATATATATATATATATATATATATATATATATATATATATATATATATATATATATATATATATATATATATATATATATATATATATATATATATATATATATATATATATATATATATATATATATATATATATATATATATATATATATATATATATATATACATATATATATATATATACATATATATATATATATACATATATATATATATATATATACATATATATATATATATATATATATATATATATATATATATATATTTATATATATATATATATATATATATATATATATATATATATATATATATATATATATATATATATATATATATATATATATATATATATATATATATATATATGATGAAAATTAATGCAATATTCCAAGAAAAGATGAGGAATTAAACCACATTCTCCGAAGACAATTTAATTCAGAACAGTTTCAGGGTATCTCACACCCCTTTTCCAACTGACACTGGACAGAAAATATAAGAGAAATGCATATAAGCATAACACAAGATCCCCTCTTTTCCCCCTAATTCCCTACTTGTGGCTAATCTGGGGGGGGGTTAGGCCTAAACATATTGAAGGGCTGACATTTTACTATTTTATTTATTTGCGATCATATTACAGGATTAAAAGAAAATTGACCCTCAGATAGATTTAAAATAGGAACTGACGATATCAAGCTCAATTCTACGATTCTTCTCTTAACATAGTTAGCTGATTTATATATATATTTATATATTTTTATATATATATATATATATATATATATATATATATATATATATATATATATATATATATATATATATATATATATATATATATATACATATATATATGATAAATAACATCTACCACAAGTAAAATGGAAAAACGATTCTGAGCTCTTTCGTCTTCCTTCTAAAAGACCTCTTCATGGAATAACGTAGGTTAGGACAGACAATGTGTTAAAAAGTAAGGAGTGGGGCGGTGAAACGGCTGCCTGCAGTAAAACCCTAACTAGGGGTTTACAAATTCTTTAAACACTTTAATTTATGATTTAATATTATTAGATATGATAGGATCTAGGCTAAACAAAACAAACCAGGTTCCAGTATATTTCGAAGCACGCCTGCTGCTCTTCTTGGCGTGCATACGTGTCTTCACTTAACGGGAAGAACACTCTGGCAGAGGTGTGCAAGCGAGTCAAAAGGATTCGGGGCAAGTTCTCGCAGGACTCCCCTCCCGCAATCTCAGATTCCGCGTCCATCATGGAATCCTTCGCTACCGCTTTTTCGCATTCTCTAGCCGTGATGCGGCTCCGCCAGCCAGCATTCAATGCACGTCGTCATGTCGCGGAAGGCCGCCGGCTGGACTTTACCTCCAGAGGCGGAGAACCCTTCAACGACAAGTTTACCTTTAGTGAGTTGTATTCTGCTCTTCCTTCATGCGCGGATACCGCCCATGGTCCGGACGATGTCCCGTACGCCATGCTTCGACACCTGGGTGAGCGAGGCATGGCCTTTCTGTTAGATTTGTTCAACAGGATCTGGGTGGAAGGTCTTCTCCCAGACTCCTGGCGAATCGCTACTGTGCTTGCCTTTCGCAAACCGGGGAGAGATCACTCTACTCCGACTGGTTTCCGCCCAATCTCTCTAACCTCTTGCGTGGGCAAGTTGATGGAGAAATTCGTGCCGGTTGGTACCGCTACCGCGTGAAGGCATTCGTGCCACTGCCGTGGCAGTGCTATTACTGTCACCGCCTCGGCCATACGAATCGCTCATGTAGACGGGCAAAGTCGGGGTCACCCAAAGTCTGTGTAAATTGCTCCAAGGTCGCACACGATAAGTCCAAATCGTGTGTGGCCAAGTGTGTCAATTGTGGAGAGCCGCACCCTGCTTCTTCGAAGCAATGTGGTGCATATCTCCTTGAGAAAGAAATCCTGGCCGTTCAGGCCCAGGATCGACTCTCATTCCGCGAGGCAAAGGACTTGGTCCTGGCGCACCCCGCTCTGCCTGGGACATCATATGCCTCAATATTTAGAAAGGCACCCTCTGCTCCTGGCCCATCCAGGCCAACGAGCACGGTTGTTTCCGCGCCCATTCGGAGTCCTTCTGCGGGCTCTACCCAACCCGGGCACTTCCCTGGTAAAGCTGGCGGCAAAAAGGGTTCATACTCTTCCCCGGCTAAAACCAGGGCTCCCCCCTCTTCCCCCAGCGTGACCGTTTCCCGTAAGGCGAAACGGCCACGCGCCTCCACCGAGTCGTTAGACTGAAGATGGTCGCTAGGCCATCTTCCGAGGTTCCTAAAGCTGTTCCCCGAAAGGAGGACAGCAACAAAGGAGCTTCGGCCTCTTCGCCCACGCCCCGACGTGGAGCGAGTGGCTCGGAAACGGTGGTTCCTCGAAAAGAGGGTCCCCTGCCACCGAAGCCGCAACGCCCGCCTAAGGTTTCGAGGCGGAGGGAGGAAAAGACTCGCATGGTGAGCCCAACCTCCCCCAATAAGTCCTCGAATGCGACAGCGCCTTCAGTGCTTTGTCCGGCCAACAGCGCCCGGAGTTCTGCCCCCGGGAAGCGTACGGCCATTCCCGTGAAGGTCTTCAGTTCGAGGAGGGCCTCCGCGTCTCCTCCGAGCTAGGCCTGGAGGGCATATTCCTTCAATAGAATTGCCGTGAACTCCGGGCCTACTGGGAGGAGCTGCGGAGGCTCGTCTCATCCCGTTCCCATTTAGCTATCGTTTTGCAGGAGACCATGCTAGGCGCGTGCTCCCTGCCCGCCCTTCCGGGGTATAATGGTCTTGCGACCCCACCACCGCGGGATGGCCGGGCTGGGGGATGCGTGGTTTACACCCGGCATGATGTCTCCTCTCTTCCTTTCTCTTTAGATACCTCCTTTCAGGCAGTGGCTGTGCAGCTGCACCTGGATATGAGGTATACTCTGATTTCTGCGTACATTCCACCGTCAGCTGACTCCGACGCGGGGGACTTCCGCCGCGTCGTGGCACGGTTGCCGAGGCCCTATCTCTTGCTTGGAGATCTGAACGGCAGGCATCCTCTCTGGGGAGATTACTCCATAAATCCCAGGGGATAAGTCCTTGCCGATCTGATCGAAGAGCTTGAGATGGGTGTCCTAAACGTGGATGAGTTTACGCATCACTGTCCGAGAACCGCTTCATTTTCTCACCTCGACCTATCTTTGTGCTCTTCGGATGCACAGCCTGATTTTGATTGGGAGGTGGTTGATGACCTCCATGGTAGTGATCACTTTCCCATTCAAATATCATTTTCAGGGCACCTGCCGCCTGAGAGACCACCTCGGTGGTGCTTGGCGCGGGCTCGGTGGCCTGCATTTCAGGAAATGACTGAATTCTCTATCTCAGTCGAGGAGTTTAGGTCGGTAGATGGGCCGTTGAGTTCTCCGGCAACCTCATCGCCGTGGGCCTGACTACTATTCCTAGGACGTCTGGCCGTTTTGCATGCCGACCACTCCCATGGTGGTCGGCCGAGTGTGAGACGGCCCTCAAACAGAAGCGTTATGCTTACATGCGCTATAAGCGCCGCCCGAACGATTTCACTGTCGCTGAATTTCGTCGGGCTAGGGCTAGGTTCCGGTATATTTGGAAGCACGCCTGCCGCTCTTCTTGGGGGAACCCGTGTCTTCACTTAACGGGAAGACCCTTTTAGCTGAGGTGTGGAAGCGAGTCAAAAGGATCCGGGGCAAGTTCTCCAGGAGAATGGGCCTGCAATCTCGGACCCCGCGTCCGTGGCGGAATCCTTAGCGACCGCTTTTTTCGCATTCTCTAGCCGTGAGGGGGCTCCGCCAGCCAGCATTCAATGCACGTCGTCATGTCGCGGAAGGCCACCGGCTGGACTTTACCTCCAGAGGCGGAGAACCCTTCAACGACAAGTTTACCTTTAGTGAGTTGCGTTCCGCTCTCGCTTCGTGCGCGGACAGTGCCCATGGTCCGGACGATGTCCCGTACGCCATGCTTCGACACCTGGGTGAGCGAGGCATGGCCTTTGTCTTAGATTTGTTCAACAGGATCTGAGTGAAGGTCTTCTCCTAGACTCCTGGGGAATCGCTACTGTGCTCGCCTTTGGCACGCCGGGGAGAGATCACTCTACTCCGACCGGTTTCCGCCCAATCTCTCTAACCTCTTGCATGGGCAAGTTGATGGAGAAATTGGTAAATGTTAGATTAGCCTTTTTCCTGGACAGCGGAGGCCATCTGTCTTCTGCACAGTGCAGCTTCCGTAAGTTCCACTCCACGTCGGATGCTTGCTCCGACTGGAAAATGCCGTCTGCGAGGCTTTCCTTCGTAGACAGCACTACGCCACGGTGTTTTTTGATCTGGAGAAGGCCTATGATACCGCATGGCGATACGGTATCATGGAGACACTCTACACGATAGGGGCGAGGGGACGCCTCCCAATGTTTATATCTGAATTTTTGCGAGATCGTCGATTCCGCGTACGGGTGGGGGGAGCCCTCTCCGGCACAAAGGAGCAGGAAGAGGGTGTCCCGCAGGGAAGTGTCCTCAGTGTCACACTCTTTGCCCTGAGCATCAACGGCATCACCTCGGTGCTGCCGGAAGATGTTCTCGCTACGCTCTACGTGGACGACCTTTCGATCTCTTTTGGCGCGGCCCAGATGCCAACTCGAGCGTCGACTCCAACAGGCATTGAACCGCGTCTCTCGCTATGCCGAAGCGCACAGGTTTCGGTTTTCTTTGGCCAAGACTAAAGTGGTGCACTTCTGCCGCCATCCACGGCTTCACCCCGACCGAGATTTGTTTCTTAATGGGGTGCGCCTGGATGTGGTTGAGTCGCACCGTTTCCATGGTCTTGTATTGCACCGACGCCTCACGTTGGAGGCTCATATTCGCAGCCTTAGGGTCTCTTGTACCCGCGCCATGGACATTCTCCGTTCCGTGACGTTCAACGCTTGAGGCGCTGATAGGGCTACTGCCTTACTTTTTTATCGATCCTTTGTTCGCTCGAAGCTTGACTACGGATGCGAGTTTTATGCATCCGCAGCCGAGCGTTTATTGCGGAAGGTGGATTCGATCCACCACACCGTCCTTCGCCTTTCGACCGGTGCCTTCCGCACTTCGTCCATTGAGAGCCTGTTGGTCAATGCTGGGGAGATGCCACTCGCTCTGCGCCGCGTGCAGTGCATCACTTGCGTGTACGCGCGAGCCCGGCGCCTCCCTCAGTCGCCAACAGCTCTTACTGCATCCGCAGCTGATCTCGATGATGCCTATGCCGCCGAGCGACGCTTGTCGTTCCCTAAGCCCTTTGGGTTTAGGGCCAGGAAACTCCTTCGAGAGCTAGATATAGCTCTCGGGCCGGTGGCGCCCCTGGTTCTGCCCAGGACGCCACCCTGGAGGGTACAACATTTGGCTATTTGTCGCCACGCCTCTGCTCCCAAAGTTTGTACTGCGCCAGGAGTATTGCGTTCGACCTTTTTGGAGCACACATCGTGTCACGCTGGTACCGTGCCAGTGTATACGGATGGCTCCAAGTCCCAAGAGGGGTCGGCTTCCGAGCCGTATCCCCTCTGTTGGAAGTCAGTGGGGCTCTACCAGGCGCTGCGTCTGTCTTCACGGCCGAGCTGGTGGCAATACACCACTCGGTACGGAAGATTACGCGACGTGCCCGGTTCGGAGACCGGATTGTGATCTATAGCGACTCACAAAGCGCCTTGAGTGCTCTCGGGGCATTGGAATCTCCGCATCCCCTGGTTCGCGATATCCGTGACGCCACGGTTTTGGCGAGCCGGGCAGATGTCGAGATTATCTTCTGCTGGGTTCCTGGACATGTAGGAATTGCGGGGAATGAGCGCGCCGATGAGGGCGCCAAAGAGTCCGCGAGGACTCTGCGACCGGACCAGCGTTTTGCTCTTCCTTACACTGACTACATGGCAGGAATACGGGCAGCTCTTCGGACTGCTTGGCAAAGAAGATGGGAGACGGTCGAAGGGAACTTAAAGTTGCGTGCCATTGCGCCGCGACTGTTCCCATGGACCTATCCCCCAATGCCGCGGCGGCTTCAGGTTGCTTTCTGTCGTCTCTGAATCGGGCACACTCGTGTGACGCATCGCTATTTGATGGAGCGCTCGCCTGCGCCCTATTGCAACCACTGCGTCGTCGCCCAGACTGTTCGGCACATTCTTGTCGAATGTCCCAGTCTGGGTGATCTTTGCGTGCGACACCTGTCCCGGTACCGGGATGGGCGGGGTCGCTACCGCCTGTCCCTTGTACTCGGGATGAGTGCGTGCCCTTTGACTGGTGGACTTGTTGACTTTTCGGGGGAGGCCGGCCTTCTCCCTTTCATTTAACCCGGTTCAATTGTTGTTGTTGTTTTTGTTATTGTTTTTGTTATTGCTTTGTTATTGTTATTGTTATTTCTTTTTATTTTTGTTTCCTGTTCAATTTTTTAAAGTAGCCTAGAACTAGGCTGTTTGTTTTTCGGCGACTTATGCCTAAGTCGGCAGTCGCCAGATAGCCTCTTAAAAAAAAAAAAAATGATGGAGAAATTTTTAATTTTTAGACTACCTTTTTTCCTGGACAGCAGAGGCCATCTGTCTTCTGCACAGTGCGGCTTCGGCAAGTTCCACTCCACGTCGGATGCTCGGCTCTTACTGGAAAATACCGTCTGCGAGGCCTTCCTTCGTAGACAGCACTACGCCACAGTGTTTTTCGATCTGGAGAAGGCCTATGATACCGCATGGCGATACGGTATCATGGAGACTCTCCACACGATGGGGACGAGGGGACGGCTCCCAATGTTTATATCTGAATTTTTGCGAGATCGTCGATTCTGCGTACCGGTGGGGGGAGCCCTCTCCGGCCCAAAGGAGCAGGAAGAGGGTGTCCAGCAGGGAAGTGTCCTCAGTGTCACACTCTTTGCCCTGAGCATCAACGGCATCACCTCGGTGCTGCCGGAAGATGTTCTTGCTACGCTCTACGTGGACGACCTTTCGATTTCTTTCAGCGCAGTCCAGATGCCAACTCTGGAACATCGACTCCAACAGTCATTGAACCGCGTATCTCGCTATGACGAGCGCACAGGTTTCGGTTTTCCTTAGCCAAAACTAAAGTGGGGCACTTCTGCCACCATCCACGGCTCCACCCCAACCCAGATTTGTTTTTTAAAGGGGGAAGCCTGGATGTGGTTGAATCTCACTGTTTCCTTGGTCTTGTATTTGACTGACGCCTCACCTGGTAGGCTCATAAAATGTACTTTCAAATTTAAAATAAATTGAGTGCATATATCACACACAACTTGTTTTAGTTACATTTAAAAATCGAGCGACCTTATTGACAGACCCCATATATATATATATTATAGATAGATTTTTATAGATATATATCAGAACAATTGTTAAATCTAATGACAGATTCCAAATATCTAAATAAAACCACTGTGGGGGAGCGTAGTAGTTTATTATCTCAAGAACAGTTTTATCATGGAGTTTGTCATGCCAGCCTCAGTCGAACACTAAGAATACATGCTATCCACCAAGCGTACAATATATATATGGTTTACAGAGATCCAATTAGATTATTTCATCCGACAACAAACATGGGTCACAGATTCTAAAACCTCTCCAAAACAGACATTACAATTGCTTTTTTAAATTTTTATATCATGACAAGAGTAAAAATTGATGTAAGAATTTGAATTAGTGGTTTTATGGTATACAGAGAAGGTAGCTCGATTATGTTTCTTGTCCGATGAAATTACTTTCATCACCTGTACATTTATAGAACTAAAATATCCCCTCCATATCATCAATGAATGCTTATCCAAGGCCAAGTCAAACTTCTATTTCCCTAAAAGTAGGAACCCAGATACTAAAAGAAACTGCCTCTCCCGTCCATGTTCTCCATTACTGAAAGGTTTAAATAGTATCCTCTCCCTTAACTGCCCACTTTTAAATACCCTTCGACCATTAAAAAATCATTCCATACGAACGAAGCAGGAGTCTTTTTAATCCTGTGTCAAGAAATTAACTGCCCTTTATTTTACATAGGCGAAACACTAAGAAACCTGCATAAGAGAATATACGAACACAAAGGAGACATTAGACAGGGGAACAGAGCCTCTAGTCTTTTCACGCATTAGTAACAACTTTAATCACACGATAGACTTCCCACAGGCCAAACTAATCTATCCATGTAAGGACTTCCGCAAATGAAAGGTTTTGACTCCACCCTTATAGATGAAATCCCAAATTTTAACCTTTCGGATGGGCAATCTAAATGCAGCCCCTACGTCAAAGATCTAATCTTAAAAGATATCCTTAATGAACTTAAATTCACGCCCCCTGATTAGGATCTCTGTAAACTATAATTATATATTGCACGCTTGGTGTGATGGCATGTATTCTTAGTGTTCGACTGAAGCTGGCGTGACAAATTGCGAAAGCAAGCACCACTAATCCCAAATATTTCTATACTTATATTAATAGAAATAGGCAAATTAGATGCGGGATTGGACCTTTGAAAAACCAAGCGGGTGTAATTATTTCAGATGATATGGGTATGGCTAATATCTTAAACGAGTTTTTCAGTTCAGTTTTCACCATAGGATATACTAATAACGATACCAACGAGGTTATACAGGTCAGACACCCATCACTAAGGAGCCTTGAAGTAAATTCACAACTAGTAATCGATAAATTAAATAAAATGAACTTGTACAAGACTCCTGGCCTTGATAAAGGGGATCTGGGTAAAGTTCTTATACTTAGTGAACATGACAGGACACGTAGCAATGGGTTTAAACTTGATAAGTATAGGTTTAGGAAGGAGATTGGGAGGAATTGGTTTACAAATCGTGTGGTAGATGAATGGAATAGGCTCACTAGACATGTGATAGAAGCCTACTCTCTGGGTAGTTTTAAGAATAGATTAGATAAATATATGGATGAAGCTGCTAGATGGGACTGACTTTTTTTTATGTACATATGTATATATTTTTCTAAGGAGTGGGGAGATTATATTTTGTGGTTGCATGAATGGACATAATCCTCTGGATGCATTTTATGTATATTGTAGATTAGATCTGACGAACTCCTTAAAGGGTGACAATGTTGATGACTTTTCTCTGGTAAGAAATCTTTTGTGTGTTAACTGGAACAGGAGCTGCGGAGTGTAGGCCATGAATGGTCTTTTGCAGTCTCCTTCTTTTCTTATGTTCTTATAAATTTTTCCCTAAAATCTTAAAACATGTCCAGAATGAGGTAGCAGAGTCACTTGCTCTCATTTATGAGATCATCCTTGATAATTGGAGGGAAGCTAATATCAAACCTATTTTTAAGAGGGTGTAAAAACCAGGCCGGTAATTACAGACCCATTAGCTTAACCTCAATAGTTAGAAAGTTGCTCGAAACAATCACTAGAGACAAACTTGTAGAGTTCCTTGAAAACAATAACCTAATACGAGATAGCCAGCATAGCTTTAGGTCTAAGAGATCGTGTTTAACAAACCTAATTGACTTTTACCCTAACCTTTTCAACCTATATAACGATACTAAATCATTAGATATAATATACCTAGACTTCACTAAAGCATTCGACAAAGTTCTCCACCAGAAACTCATGAACAAAGTACATACGCTAGTAATTAATGACAATATATACGGGTGGATTAGTAGCTGGTTAAAAAACAGGAAACAGAGAGTGATAATAAATGGTGAGGAATCTGACTGGGTATCTGTTACCAGTGGTGTTCCTCAGGGATCAGTCCTGTGGCCTATTTTATTTACTATATACATCAATAACATAGACGTTGGAATAAATAATATCATATCTAAGTTTGCAGATGACACAAAAATATCTAACTCAGTATTATGCGAAGAAGACAGGGCTAGCCTGCAAGCTAATATAAATAAAACTACTTAATGGTCAGAAAAATAGCAAATGCCAAATCCTTCAGTGCGGAACAAAAAATACAACTATACAATCCAAGGCGACTTAATAAACACAACCCTGCAAGTTAAAGATTCAAGAGTAGTAATTTCAAAAAACTTAAAAACATCAAACCAATGCGCAGCTGCTGCAAACAAAGCTAACACAGCACTAGGATTTATAAAAAGAAACTTTACTTATAAAAGCGAGGAGGTAATTATGCCACTATATAAAAGTATTATCAGACCCCATCTCGAATACGCTGTACAGTTCTGGGGCCCTTACTTATTAAAAGACATAAATAAATTAGAAGTTGTACAACACAGAGCGACAAAACTTATCCCGTCATTACGGAACAAACCTTACCACGAGAGGTTAAAAAAACCCATCTATTTTCCGTTAGAAAACGAAGACTAAGGGGGCAGCGTATCGAGTGCTTCAAAATACTTCAAGGATTTAACCATGTTAATGTCAATAACCTGTTCACACTAACAGGGCAGTGTCCCACCCGTGGACATGATTTAAAGCTTCAGGGTAAAAGAGCTACTCTGGATGTAATAAAAAGCTTCCTCACTTACAGGGAGTGGAAGGTTGGGAAGAGCCTACATCTGTTCGATCCTTGCTTCTACTATTCTATGTGCTGTAGACTTAAGGCCAGATCGCCTTAGTCAGGGCCGTAAGGCCCGTGTGATCTGTGTATCTATGTAACTATGTAACGACAGGCTTACTCTAAGTGAGCTGCGTTCTACTCTCGCTTCGTGAACGGATTCCGCTCATGGTCCGGACGATGTCCCATACGCCATGCTTCGACAACTGGGTGAGCGAGGCATGGCCTTTCTGTTAGACTTGTTTTAACAGGATCTGGGTAGAGGGTATCCTCCAAGATTCCTGTTGAATCGCTACTGTGCTCGCTTTTCGCAAACAGGAGGAGAGGGATCACTCTACCTAGGAGTGTTCCCACCCAATCTCTCTAACCTTCTGAATGTGCAAGTTGATGAAGAAATTGGCAAATTTTAGAATATCTTCTTATTTTTGTAGGGGGAGGGTCAGCGGAGGCCATCTAGCTTCATGAAGTTCCACTCCACGTCGGTTGCTCTGCTCTGACTGGAAAATGCCGTCTGCGAGGCCTTCCTTCGTAGGGCACTACGCCACGGTGTTTTTCGATCTGGAGAAGGCCTATGATACCGCATGGCGATACAGTATCATGGAGACTCCACACGATGGGGGCGAGGGGACGCCTCCCAATGTTTATATCTGAATTTTTGCGAGATCGTCGATTCCGCGTACGGGTGGAGGTAGCCCTCTCCGGCCCAATGATCAGGAAGTGGGGAGGTGAGACAACCCCCGACGCCGGAGCAAGCTTCCTTCCTGTTACCTTTTTGTTAGCCTTTGTACTTTTTATCGTTATTCTTTACATACTATTATGGGGGGGGGGGGTAATATAGCTAGTATTAGGCTCTTGTGTGAGTACGGTGACATCTGCCCTAGTAGCCAGTCGCCAGATGTGCTCTTAAAGTTTTTAAAAGAATGGAGCAGGAAGAGGGTGTCCCCCGTGTCTTACTCTCTTCCTTGAGCATCAACGGCATCACTTCGGTGCTGCCGGAAGATGTTGTCGCTACGCTCTATGTGGACGACCTTTCGATCTCTTATGGCGCGGCCCAGATGCCAACTCTGGAGCGTCGACTCCAACAGGCATTGAACCGCGTCTCTCGCTATCCTGAACTCACAGGTTTCGGTATTCCTTGGCCAAAACTAAGGTGGTGAACTTCTGCTGCCATCCATGGCTCCACCTTGACCCAGACCCTGACCCAGACTTGTTTCTCAATGGGATTCGCCTGGAAGTGGTTGAATCGCACCGTTTCCTTGGTCTTGTACTTGACCGACGCTTCACCTGGGAGGCTCATATTCGAACCCTTAGGGTCTCTTGTACCCGCGCCATGTATATTCTTCGTCTCGTGACGATCAGCACCTAGAATAGCGATAGGGCTACTGTTTTCTCTATCCATCATTGGTTCGTTCGAAGCTTGATTACGAAGGTTAGTTTTATGCATCCGCAGCCGAGTGTGTATTGCGGAAGGTGGATTCGATCCACCACTCTAGGCGACCGGTGGCTTCCGCAGGTCCCACATTGAGCACTTGTCAATGCTGCGGAGTTGCCTCTCTCTCTACGCCGTACACAGTGCATCCGCAGCTGATTTCGACGGTGCCTATGCCGCCGAGACACCCCAGTAATACCTTTAGCACTTTGTCTTATTGCGAGGAAACTCCTTTGAGAACTCGGTGTAGCTTTCAGGCCGGTGATGCCGCTGGTTCTGCCCAGGACGCTTCAGTGGATGGTACCACCTCTGACTATTTCTCGCCATGCCTCTGCTCCTAATGTTTCGGCAACCCCTAGGAGTATTGCGTTCGACCCTTTTGGAGCACATTTCGTGTCACGTTGGAACCGTGCCATTTTATACGGAATGCTCCAAGTCCGAAGATGAGGTCGACTTCCAGGCCTTACCCCCTCTGTTTGAAGTCAGCGGGGCTCTGCCAGGTGCTGCGTCTCTCTTCACGGCCGAACTGGTTTCAATACACCGCTCGGTACGGGAGATAACGCGACGTGTTAGGTTCGAAGACCGAATTTTGATTTATAGCGACTGACAAAGAGCCCTTAGTGCTCTAGGGGAAATGGAATCTTTGCATCCCTTGATTCGGAAAAACCGTGACGGCACGGTTTTGGCGAGCCGTGCAGCTGTCGAGATTATCCTCTGCTTGGTCCCTGAACATGTGTTGCGGTGACTGAATCCACTGATGAGGATGCCAAAGAGTCCTCGAGGATTCCAGACCAACGTTTCGCTCTTCCTCACACCGACCCCGTAAGGGGCGCGGCGATTTGCCATCCTGGCCGTCGTGCTGACGGGATCCAGCGCTCCGTCCGGCCCCAGCTTAGCCTCTCTTCCTTCCTTCAGATAGCCTGTATTTCTCCCCTACTTCGTCGCTTTTCATACAACCTCTCTTACAACTTTCTCTGGTCAGCCTCTAATTTCACAGGGTAGATGCTGACCTTCTTCTCATGCCAACCGTGCCGGATCGGGGCTGAGGGGGAAGGGGACAACGTTCCCTAACCCCTGAGCTCCGTTTCGGGATGGGGGTTTTTTAACAACCTGCTTCATCGCCACCCATACCTTCCTCACATCCCATTTTCCTCTCCTCTTCACAATCTATCTTTTTACGCCGTGTTCAAGGTGGAGCCACCATGCCGATGGACTGCCAGGCCACCAGTCGAGAGGGGTGGTCCGAAATGGTGGCGCCTGGCTCTGCCAGGCCTGTAAGCACCTCTTGCAGTGCGGGTAACTGTGAGAGGTGATGAGCTATTGCGTCCCGCAGAAAATTTAGTCACCATGCCCAATAATGCACAACCTAAAAAAAAAAACAATCCTCACCTTTCCCTTGCTCATCATGGGAGCCGACCTCGGGCAGCTCCACCGAAAAAAATGGAGGTCCCTTCCCCTGTGCTTGCGCAGGGGACCCTCCATACTTCTTTAACTGGAGAGGAGGATTACTCCTCTCCTACGCCTACGGGTGTAGGGGACTCCCCCCTCACCCCCTTCTCTGAAGGTGCTTTTGGGCACCTCCCTGCTTCCAGTGGCAGTTCCCCCTTTTCTTTCCAAGGGGACTGCCAAGAAAGCCTGGAGGCAGCCCATAGACAACCGCTCCCCATCGAAGCGGCTCGGTAGGGCAAACCCCCTTAGGGGGGAGAGGGAAGCCAGGCCCCTTCGGTTGCTTCCCTCAAAAGACCTGCTGGCAAGAATTTTAAACCTTGCTGGGGTCAAGGCCTGTGCCTCCCCACAAAAGACTGGTGACACTGCCAAGGGGACCTGGGATGTCCTGGGAGGGGATGGCCAACTGGAGGCCCCTCCTGTGATAGACATGGTCCTTGAGGAAACCCAGCCTCAGACGGTAGGACCTTCCATGGGGGATAATCCGTGCTCGGCGCCAAAAACCAAACCCGAAACCGCCCCTATGCAAGGTCCTTCTCAAACGGCTATGGTTTCTGAGGCAGTACAAGGAGGGGAGGGATTTCCTCCGACCGGTGCCCCTGCGACCACCAGGACCTTCTCCATTTCGGAGAAGGACCTGGCTGAGGCCAGTCCATCTGGCCTAGGGGCTTTTGCCGCCGGAGGTGAGAAGCGGGTTCATTCCCCGCCCTCCTCTCAGAAAAAGAAAAAGACTAAGAAGACTCGGGGCTCCTCACCATCCGCGGGGTTTGCGGGGACGGATGGGTCTGCTGCCACTTTGGTAAGCGATGAAGCTAATATCGGCACATCTGGCCCTTCTGCCCCCCCCCCCCCGGGTGCGGAGCCCCTGACTATGACAAAGAATAAAAGTGCACAAGGCGGAGGCTCGATGACATCGGGGCTTCTGATTCAGAGGTTACCTGACTTTAAACGCTTCCTCGTTATTCGCTCCACTGATGGCACCATGTTGTCCAAGGGCAACATGATCCATCAGAGGAGAGGATTATCTCGTGCAATTGGTAGAGAGCCGAAGGTGACCCGTTTCTCGGACGGCAGCCTTCTGGCGAATGCGGCGAATCCCGCCGAGGTGGCCAAGATAAGTGCTCTTCGGACACTTGATGCCACCCCGGTGAGTGTGACGCCGCACTCTACCATGAACTTTGTGAAAGGAGTAGTTTATGTGAGGGAACTCGTTTACTACTCCATTGAGGACATCACCTTAGAGCTGGCCGACCATGGGGCGGTCAAGGTCGAACGTGTGATGAGAAAACAGGGAAGGGCCTCGAGACCCACCCCTACACTCTTCGTCACGTTCGACTGTGACAAGCTCCCTGAGTCGGTGCATGCCGGTTGGTACCGATACCGCGTGAAGGCATTCGTGCCACTGCCGCGGTTGTGCTATTACTGTCACCGCTTCGGCCATACGAATCGTTCTTGTAGACGTGCAAAGTCGGGGTCACCCGAGGTTTGTGTAAATTGCTCCAAGGCCGCACGCGATAAGTTCAAATCGTGTGTGGCCAAGTGTGTCAATTGCGGAGAGCCGCACCCTGCTTCTTCGAAGCAATGTGGTGCATATCTCCTTGAGAAAGAAATCCTGGCCGTTCAGGCCCAGGATCGACTCTCATTCCGCGAAGCTAAGGACTTTGTCCTGGCGCGCCCGGCTCTGCCTGGGTCGTCATATGCCTCAATAGTTAGAAAGGCACCCTCTGCTCCTGGCCCATCCAGGCCAACGAGCACGGTTGTTTCCGTGCCAATTCAGAGCCCTTCTGCGGGCTCTACTCAACCCGGGCGCTCCCCTGGTAAAGCTGGCGGCAAAAAGGGTTCATAGCCAGCCACGGCTAAAACCAGGGCTTCCCCCTCTTCCCCCAGCGTGACCGTTTCACGTAAGGCGAAACGGCCACGCGCCTCCACCGAGTCGTTAGACTCACATGAGGCAACACCCCTGAAGTGGGCCGCTAGGCCATCTTCCGGGAATCCTAAAGCTGTCCCCCGTTAGCCACAACGACCGCCTAAGGTTTCGAGGCGGAGGGAGGAAAAGACTCGCATGGCGAGCCCAACCTCCCCCAATAAGTCGTCGAAGGCGACAGCGCTTTATCCAGACAACAGCGACGGGGTTCTGCCTCCGAGAATCGTACGGCCATTCCCGTGAGGGTCTTCTATTCGAGGAGAGCCCCCGCGTCTCCTCCGAGCTAGGCATGGACGGCATATTCCTTCAATGGAATTACTTAGGACTCCGGGCCAACTGGCAGAAGCTGCGGAGGCTCGTCTCGTCCCGTTCCCCGTTAGCTATCTTTTTGCAGGAGACCATGCTAGGCGCGTGCCCCCTGCCCGCCCTCCCGGGGTATAAGGGTCTTGCGCCACCACCACCGCGGGATGGCTGGGCTGGGGGATGCGCGGTTTACACCCGGTATGATGTCTCCTCTCTTTCTTTCTCTTTAGATACCTCCTTTCAGGCAGTGGCTGTGCAGCTGCACCTGGATAAGAGGTAGACTCTGATTTCTGCGTACATTCCACCGTCAGCTGACTTCGACGCGGGGGACTTCCGCCGCGTCGTGGCACGGTTGCCGAGGCCCTATCTCTTGCTTGGAGATCTGAACGGCAGGCATCCTCTCTGGGGAGATTACTCAATAAATCCCAGGGGACAAGTCCTTTCCGATCTGATCAAAGAGCTTGAGATAGGTGTCCTAAACGTAGATGTGTTCACGCATCACTGTCCGAGAACTGCTTCATTTTCTTGCCTTGACCTATCTTTGTGCTCTTCGGATGCACAGCCTGATTTTGATTGGGGGGTGGTCGATGACCTCCATGGTAGTGATCACTTTCCCATTCAAATATGATTTTCAGGGCACCTGCCGCCTGAGAGACCACCTCGGTGGTGCTTGGCGCGGGCGCGGTGGCCTGCATTTCAGGAAATGAATGAATTATCTATCTCAGTTGAGAAGTATAGGTCGGTAGACGAGGCCGTTGAGTTCTTCTCCTGCAACCTCATCGCCGCGGGCCTGACTACTATTCCTAGAACGTCTGGCCGTTTTGCACGCCGACCACTCCCATGGTGGTCGGGCGAGTGTGAGACGGCCCTTAAACAGAAGCTTTATGCCTACATGCTCTATAAGCGCCGCCCTAACGATTTCACTGTCGCTGAATTTCGTCGGGCTAGGGCTAGGTTCCGGTATATTTCGAAGCACGCCCGCCGCTCTTTATGGCGGGCATACGTGTCTTCACTTTACGGGAAGACTCCTTTAGCAGAGGTGTGGAAGCGAGTCAAAAGGATTCGGGGCAAGTTCTCGCAGGCCTCCCCTCCCGTTCTCCAGGAGAATGGGACCGCAATCTCGGACCCCGCGTCGTAACGGAATCCTTCGCGACCGCTTTTTCCGCATTCTCGAGCCGGGATGCTGCTCTGCCAGCATTCAATTCACGTCGTGATATCGCGGAAGGCCGCCGGCTGGAATTTCCCTTCAGAGGCGGAAAACTCTTCAACGACGGGTTTACTGTGAGTGAGTTGCGCTCCGCTCTCGCTTCGTGCGTGGACACCGCCCATGGTCCGGATGATCTCATGTACGCCATGCTTCGACACATGGGTGAGCGAGGCATGGTCTTTCTGTTAGATTTGTTAAACAGGATCTGGGTGGAGGGTCTTCTCCCGGATTCTTGGCGAATCGCCGGGGAGAGATCACTCTACTCCGACCGGTTTCCGCCCAATCTCTCTAACCTCTTGCGTGTGCAAGTTGATGGAGAAATTGGTAAATGTTAGACTAGCCTTTTTCCTGAAAAGCGGAGGCCATCTGTCTCCTGCACGGTGCAGCTTCCGCAAGTTCCACTCCACGTCGGATGCTCTGCTCCGACTGGAAAATGCCGTCTGCGAGGCATTCTTCGTAGACAGCACTACGCCCCGGTATTTTTCGATCTGGAGAAGGCCTATGATACCGCATGGCGATACGGTATCATGGAGACTCCGCACGATGGGGGCGAGGGGACGCCTCCCAGTCTTTATATCTGAATTTTTGCGAGATCGTCGATTCTGCATACGGTTGGGGGGAGCTCTCTCCGGCCCAAAGGAGCAGGAAGAGGGTGTCCCGCAGGGAAGTGTCCTCAGTGTCACACTCTTTGCCGGCAGATGTTCTCGCTACGCTCTACGTGGACGACCTTTCGATCTCTTTTGGCGCGGCCCAGATGCCAACTCTGGAGCGTCGACTCCAACAGGCATTGAACCGCGTCTCTCGCTATGCCGAAGCGGACAGGTTTCGGTTTTCTTTGGCCAAGACTAAGGTGGTGCACTTCTGCCGCCATCTAAGGATTCACCCCGACCCAGATTTGTTTCTTAATGGTGTGCGCCTGGATGTGGTTGAGTCGCACCGTTTCCTTGGTCTTGTATTCCACCGACGCCTTACCTGGGAGGCTCATATTCGCATCCTTAGGGTCTCTTGTACCCGCGCCATGGATATTTTCCGTTCCGTGACGTTCAGCGCTTGAGGCGCTGATAGGGCTACTGCCCTACTTTTTTATTGATCCTTTGTTCGTTCGAAGCTCGACTACGGATGCGAGTTTTATGCATCCGCACCCGAGCGTTTATTGCGGAAGGTGGATTCGATCTACCACACCGGCCTTCGCCTTGCGACCGGTACCTTCCGCACCTTCCCCATTTAGAGCCTGTTGGTCGATACAGTGGAGATGCCACTCGCTCTACGCTGCGTGCAGTGCATCACTCGCCTGTTCGCGCGAGCCCGGTGCCTCCCTCAGCTGCCAACAGCTTTTACTGCATCCTCAGCTGATCTTGACGCTGCCTATGCCGCCGAGAGACGCCAGTCATACCCTAAGCCCTTTTGGTTTCGGGTCCAGGAAACTCCTTCGAGAGCTAGACATAGCTCTCGGGCCGGTGGCGTTCCTGGTTCTGCCCAGGACGTCACCCTGGAGGGTACCACATTAGGCTATTTGTCGCCACGCCTCTGCTCCCAAAGCTTGAAAGGCGCCGAGAGTATTGCGTTCGACCTTTTTGGAGCACACATCGTGTCACGCTGGAACCGTGCCAGTGTATACGGATGGCTCCAAGTCCCAAGAGGAGGTTGGCTTCCACGCCGTATCGTCTCTGTTTGAAGTCATCGAGACTCTACCAGGCGCTGCGTCTGTCTTCACGGCCGAGCTGGTGGCAATACACCACCCGGTACGGGTGATTACGCGACGTGCGCCGTTCGGAGACTGGATTGTGATCTATATTACGACTCACAAAAGCGCCATGAATGCTCTCGGGGCATTGGAATCTCCGCATCCCTGCTCCGCGATATCCGTGACACCATGGTTTTGGTGAGCTAGGCGGATGTTGAGATTATCTTCTGCTGGGTTCCTGGACATGTAGGAATTGCGGGGAATGAGGGCGCCAAAGAGTCCGCGAGGACTCTGCGACCGGACCAGCGTTTCGCTCTTCCTCACACCGACTACATGGCAGGAATACGGGCAGATCTTCGGACTCCTTGGCAAAGAAGATGGGAGACGATCGAAGGGAACTTAAAGTTGCGTGCCATGTCCCCGCGACTGTTCCCATGGACCTATCCCCCAATGCCGCGACGGCTTCAGGTCGCTTTCTGTCGTCTCCGAATCGGACACACTCGTGTGACGCATCGCCATGTGGTGGAGCGCTTGCCAGTGCCCTATTGTGACGACCGCGTCGTCCCCCAGACTGATCGGCACATTCTTGTCGAATTTCCCAGTCTGGGTGATCTTCGCGCACGACACCTGTCCCGGTACCAGGATTGGCGGGCTCGATACCTGCCTGTCTTTTGTACTCGGGACGAGTGCGTACAAATTGACTGATGGACTTGTTGACTTTTGGGGGGAGGCTGGCCTTCTCCCTATTATTTAAGCAGTTTTTTAGGGGGGAGGGTTGCCTTATAGGTTGCACCCTCCTGCGCCGGGAGGCCTGCCCCTTGACGCAGGAGCTTACTTACTGCTCGCTTCCTTTTCCACTTTTTTGGGGAATCTTCGCATCCCTTGATTCGAGATATCCGTGACGCCACGGTTTTGGCGAGCCGTGCGGATGTCGAGATTATCCTCTGCTGGGTCCCTTGACATGTGTTGCGGGGACTGAATCCACCGATGAGGATGTCAAAGAGTCCTCGAGGATTTCAGACCAATGTTTCGCTCCTCCTCACACCGAGTGCATGGCAGGAATATAAGCTGCTTAGCAACGAACATGGTAGACAGCCAAATGATACCTAATGTTGCGTTCCATTGCGCCGCGACTGTTCACATGGACTACTACTCAATCCCGCGATGGCTTCAGGTTGATTTGTGTCATCTCCGAATTGGAGACATTCTCGCAAGGCACCGCCAATTGCTGGACCGCTAACCTGCGCCATATTGTGATAACTGCGTTGTCCCACCGACTGTTCTGCACATTCTTGTTGAATGTCCCAGTTAGGTGATCTTCGCGCACGTTACCTGTCCCGGTACCGAGACGAACAGGCTTGCTCTCGCCTGTCCCTTTTTATCGGGACTAGTTCGTGTACACAGACCTGCCGATTATATGACCTTGAGGGGGGGGGGGAGGCTGGTCTCCTCCACTTTATTTGACTCGTTATCGTAGGTCGCATGTTCCTTCCTGAGGGGAGGTGGGCCTACCCCGGACCCCGGAGCGCGCTTCCTCCTTGTTGCTCTTTTCCTTTTGTTTGTTTTTTTTTGTTTTTAGCCTTTGTTCTTTTTTATCTTTAGTATTTGTTATTTACTTGTTTTTTATTTTAGCCTACTATTAGTCTTTACCGTGAGTACGGCGACTTTTGCCCTAGTAGGCATTCACCAGATGGACTCTTAAAAAAAATCAATTCAATTACTTTTCAACTTTATTTTAAAATCAATATTGTCACTCCTATTAATCTGTTATTAACCATTTGGATGCAGTCAATTTTCCAACATAATTCCTTAATTCTCTTGAGTTATTTGAATTGCCACCACATAGACTAGATCTGAAAATTGATTCTCCAATAATTCTACCACGAAATCTTGATCCTCCCACACTCTGCAACGGCACAAGACTCGTAGTGAAAAGAATGAGGCCGAATGTTATTGAAGCAACAATTCTCTTTGGTTGTGGGAGAGGAGAAAATGTCTAGATACCAACAATTTTGACTGCAATTTCCAGTCAAAATTAGCTTTGCAAGGAGAATAAACCAATCAAGGTCAAACACAGTCAGCGGTTGGATTACAGTTGGAATATCCCTGTTTTTCACATCGTCAATTGTATGTTGGATGCTTTAAGAGTTGAATGCAATACAAAACTTTACATTTATGCACTCACTCAAAAAACTAAGAATATTGTGTACACAGAAATACTTTCTTAAAAGTCGAATACTTAAAATTATGGGTTCTTATTTCTTTTCTATATGATCCTAGATGTTTGTTAATTTTATGAGATATTTATATTCCTGAAATATATAGAACCAAGTTAGAAATAATTTCAATTTATTCTGGGCAACGCCAGGTAGTTTTGCTAGTAACTATAAAAACCTAAGCATAGTAGATTCGCATAAATACAGATCTGACACCATTAACAAATAGGAGTTCGGTACCTGTTCCCAATGTCGCTCTTCACTTTATTTAGACGGTTGAGTATGATAAAATAGAATGGACAATCATTATCGCATTTTACTGTCATATTCTTCGGATTTTAATAAAAATTAGCTTCATACTTTATTTGCAGTTGGAATGTCTACCTTCAAATGTCATGAGATTGGCTCCATCTAACTCTAATTTCCCTTTGTGTGATAGAGGAGTAAAGCTTGAGAAGCTGTCATCTGGTATCAATCGTTTCAAATGCGGTTACTGTCCCTATCAAGCAAAAAAGAGAGGGATTATTAAGATACATGAAAGGATGCATACGGGTGAAAAGCCTTTCAAATGCACTTCATGTCCTTATCAAGCATCCGTGAGGTCGAGTCTTTACAGGCATGTAAGAACCCATACTGGTGAAAAGCCTTTCAAATGCGGTTCGTGCCCTTATCAAGCAAACTGTAGTAGTAGTCTTAAAGTTCATGAAAGGATCCACGCAGGTGATAAGCCTTTCAAATGCAGTTCATGCCCTTATCAAGGAAAATCTATTGGGAATCTTAAAGGACATAAAAGGATCCACACTGGTGGATCCTTTCATGAAAGTATGAACACTGAAAAGCCTTTCAAGTGCAGTTCTTGCCAGTATAAAGCATCCGACAGGGATAGCATTCTGAAACATGAAAGAACCCACACGGTTGAAAAGCCTTTCAAATGCGTTTCGTCTTGCTATCAAACAGCCAGTAGTAGTCATCTTCAGCAGCATGAGAGAATATCGCACATCGGTGCATTATTCAAGTGCAGTTCCTGCCCCTATAGCTCATCTGAAATAGGAAACCTTAAGACACACGAAAGAACTCATATAGTTATAAAACCTTCCAAATGCACTACAAGGTCTTATCAAGCAACTAATACAGTTGAAAAGCCTTTCAAATGCAGTTCCTGTTCCTATCAAGCAAAGTGGAGCTGGCATCTTGAACGACATGTAAGAATTCACAGAAAATCCTCTTAAATGCAGCTGTCTCTATGAAGCAGCCGAGAGAGGGCATCTTCAAAAACATGAAAGAATCTACACCACTGAAAACTCTTTAAATGTATTCCTGCTCCTAGAGATCAGAATCTCGACTCGTAGTCTTTAACAAAATTTAGTTATTAACTCTAATATAAAACTTTTCAAATTCAATTCTAGTCATAATCAGTCCAATGCAAATGTAATATTAAAATAAACTTAATACGGAAACACACTAAGAAATTCTATATAGTCTACGAGGCGAGTTCTTTAAACTGGAGTTATGCTTCTATAAAGAATGGGTAAATTCTGCATCGTGTAAAAGATAATGCAAAACAGAAAGTCCCTAGCATCCTAAGACTTGGCGCTAAATACTGGCAATTTACTAATGGGTAGTTTCGCCTCAGCTGGAATGTTAGTGTGTTCGTAAGTTTTCACATGCAGATCTACCATGTAAATGATGATTTTAGCAATACTTCATGCTCAAGAATTTTACCTCCCATACCTACCCTACTCGCAATATAAGGGGGATTTTAGAATTTTTTTTTTATCTTCCGAGTTAGATCACGAAGTGTACGCTACCAAAGAACTAGCTCTTATCCCGCTTAAGTGTTCCAACTCGGCCTTCTGGGTACCCATGTTTCTTGTATAATTCGCTCCCACATAGTTCCAGGATTCTCCTGCAAATTCAGGCGGGGGTGGGGTCCGGTGTAAAGACCATTGATTTAGGTAGCTCGCCTCACCTCAAGTGCTTTTATCGTTCTTTGCTTTGTTTTTTGGTTTAATGTCTCGAGTAATTTAAACTTATGATATTATAACGGGAAATTTATATATCACAGGACTTACAGTCTTGTTAAGTGTTATTTATAATAATTAGTATATTTCAAATTGTCTATTTAAAGATAATATCTTCATCTCTACATTGTATGTTTATTTTGATTTCGTGGCGGAAATAAAATTTGTGATTGTCCCATGTCTCCTTTAGAATACCAAGAGAAAAAGATTGGTGGCCGGGTGTTTCTGGCACCCATTATATTATTATTATTTCCTATATGTATTATTATAATTATAACAAATTTAAGTTTTAGAAACTGAGAGGTGAAAAAGGCCCTGCAAGCTTGGAAAGTTGAATTAAATCCAGTGAGGGATGTGTTATGGCAAAAGGAGAGAGAATATACAGATAAGAGAAGAACATATAAAAGAACCAAACAATAAACCTATTCTAGTTATTCCATTTCATAACCTTTATTTCAAATGTCTGATTTATGTGACTTTTAAACCCCGTAAGGGGCGCGGCGATTGGCCATCCTGGCCGCCGTGCTGACGGGATCCAGCGCTCCGTCCGGCCCCAGCTTAGCCTCTCTTCCTTCCTTCAGATAGCCCGATTTCTCCCCTACCTCGTCGCTTTTCATACAACCTCTCCCACAACTTTCTCTGGTCAGCCTCTAATTTCACAGGGTAGATGCTGACCTTCTTCTCAGTCAACCACCCCAAATCGGGGCTGAGGGGGGAGAGGACATTGTTCCCTAACCCCTGAGCTCCGGTTTGGGATGTTGTTTTTTTAACAACCTCCTTCATCCCCACCCATACCTTCCTCACATCCCTTTCCCTCTCCTCTTCACATTCTATCAATTTTACGCCGTGTCCAAGGTGGAACCCCCATGCCGATGGACTGCCAGGCCACCAGGCGGGAGGGGTGGTCTTAAATGGCGGTGCCGGCCTTGTAAGCACCTCTCGCAGTGCGGGCTACTGCGAGAGGCGATGCGCGATTGCATCCCCTGTCAAAAAGAGGGTCTCCATGCCCAATGATGCGTATAAAAAAAAACAACCCCCAACTTCCCCTATAACATCGACGGAGCCGCCCTTGGGCATCTCCAGCAAAATAATGGAGGTCCCTTCCCCTGTGCTTGCTCAGGGGACCCTCCATATATCTCTAACCGGAGATGAGGCTTACTCCTCTCCTTCGCTTACGGGTGTAGGGGACTTCTCCTCACCCCCTTCTCTGGAGGTGCTTTCGGGCGCCTCCCTTTCACCAGCGGCAGTCCCCTCTTTTCTGTCCAAGGGAATTGCCAAGAACGCCAGCAGGCAGCCCTTAGCCAGCCGCTCCACATCGAAGCGGCTCGGTAGGGCAAACCCCCTTAGGAGGGAGAGGGAAGCCAGGCCTCTTCGGTCGATTCCCTCAAAAGACCTGCTGGCAAGAATACTGAACCTTTCCGGGGTCGAGGCCCATGCCTCATCAAAGAAGACTAGTGACCATACTGCCAACGGGACCTGCGATGCCTTAAGGGGGGAATGGCCAACTGGAGCCCCCCCCTGAGATAGACATGTTCCTTGAGGAAACCCAGCCTCAAACGGTAGGGCCTTCCATGGGGGAAAATTCGGGCTCGGCGCCAAGCACCGAACCCGAATCCGCCCCGATGCAAGGTCCTCCTCAAACGGCTGTGGTTTCCGAAGCCGTACAAGGAGGTGAGGGATCTCCGACCGGTGCCCCCACGACTACCAGGACATTCTCCATTTCGGAGAATGACCTGCCTGAGGCCGGTCCATCTGGCCTGGGGGCTTCTTACGGCTATGGTGAGAAGCGGGTTCATTCCCCGACCTCCTCTCCAAAAAAGAAAAAGACCAAAAAGACTCGGGGCTCCTCTCCATCCGCGGGTGCTGAGGGGACGAATGGGTCTGCTGCCACTCTGGCAAGCGACCAAGCCAAGATCGGCACATCCGCCCCCTCTGCCCCCCCGGTTGCGGAGCCCCTTACCAAGAGTGCACAGGGCGGAGCCTCGATGACATCGGGGCCCCTGATTAAGAGGTTACCTGGCCTTTTCTACCCCGCTGGCTTCAAACGCTTCCTCGTTATTCGCTCCATTGATGGCACCATGTTATCCAAGGGCAACATGATCCATCAGAGGAGAGGATTAGCTAGTGCAATTGGTAGAGAGCCGAAGGTAACCCGTTTCTCGGACGGGAGCCTTCCTGCGAATGCGGCGAATCCCGCCGAGGCGGCAAGATAAGTGCTCTTCGGACACTTCATGGCACCCCGGTGAGTGTGACGCCGCACTCTACCATGAACTTTGTGAAAGGAGTAGTTTATGCGAGGGAACTCGTTGACTACTCCATTGAGGACATCACCCTAGAGCTGGCCGACCATGGGGCGGTCAAGGTCGAACGTGTGATGAGAAAACAGGGAGGGGCCTCAAGACCCACCCCTACACTCTTCGTCACGTTTGACTGTGACAAGCTCCCTGAGTCGGTGCATGCCGGTTGGTACCGCTACCGCGTGAAGGCATTCGTGCCACTGCCGCGGCGGTGCTATTACTGTCACCGCTTCGGCCATACGAAGCGCTCATGTAGACGTGCAAAGTCGGGGTCACCAGAAGTCTGTGTAAATTGCTCCAAGGTCGCACACGATAAGTCCAAATAGTGTGGCCAAGTGTGTCAATTGCGAAGAGCCGCACCCTGCTTATCCGAAGCAATGTGGTGCATATCTCCTTGAGAAAGAAATCCTGGCCGTTCAGGCCCAGGATCGACTTTCATTCCGCAAGGCAAAGGACTTGGTCATTGCGCGCCTGGCTCTGCCTGGGACGTCATATGCCTCAATAGTTAGAAAGGCACCCTCTGCTCCTGGCCCATCTAGGCCAACGGTTGTTTCCGCGCCCATTCGGAGCCCTTCTGTGGGCTCTACCCAACCCAGGCGCTTCCCTGGTAAAGTTGCGGCAAAAAGGGTTAATAGTCTGCCCCGGCTAAAACCAGGGCTCCCCCCTCTTCCCCCAGCGTGACGGTTTCCCGTAAGGCGAAACGGCCACGCGCATCCACCAGGTCGTTAGACTCACAGGAGGCAACACCATTTAAGATGGTCGCTAGGCCATCTTCCGGGGTTCCTAAAGCTGTTCCCCGAAAGGAGGACAGAAACAAAAGAGCTTCGGCTCCTTCGCCCACGCACTGAGGTGGAGCAAGTGGCTCGGAGACGGTGGTTCCTCGAAAAGAGGGCATCCCGCCTCCGAAGCCGCAACGCCCGCCTAAGTTTCGAGGCGGAGGGAGGAAAAGACTCGCATGGCCAGCACAACCTCCCCCAATAAGTCCTTGAAGGCGACAGCGCCTCCAGCGCTTTGTCCGGCCAACAGCGCCTGGGGTTCTGCCCGCAGGAAGCGTACGGCCATTCCCGTGAGGGTCTTCAATTCGAGAAGGGCCCCCGCGTCTCATCCGAGCTAGGCCTGGAGGGCATATTCCTTCAATGCAATTGCCGTGGACTCCGGGCCAACTGGGAGGAGCTGCGGAGGCTCGTCTCGTGCCGTTCCCCGTTAGATATTTTTTTGCAGGAGACCATGCTAGGCGCGTGCCCCCTGCCTGCCCTCCCGGGGTATAAGGGTCTTGCGACCCCACCACCGCGGGATGGCCGGGCTGGGGGATGCGCGGTTTACACCTGGCATGATGTCTCCTCTCTCTCTCTTTCTCTTTAGATACGTCCTTTCAGGCAGTGGCTGTGCAGCTGCACCTGGATAGGAGGTATACTATCATTTCTGCGTAGATTCCACCGTCAGCTGACTTCCACGCGGGGAAATTCCGCCGCGTCGTGGCACGGTTGCCGAGGCCCTATCTCTTGCTTGGAGATCTGAACGGCAGGCATCCTCTCTGGGGAGATTACTCCATAAATCCCAGGGGACAAGTCCTTGCCGATCTGATCGGAGAGCTTGAGATGGGTGTCCTAAACGTGGATGAGTTTACGCATCACTGTCCGAGAACCGCTTTTTTTTTTCTTGCCTTGACCTATCTTTGTGCTCTTCGGATGCACAGCCTGATTTTGATTGGGGGGTGGTCGATGACCTCCATGGTAGTGATCACTTTCCAATTCAAATATGATTTTCAGGGCAACTGCCGCCTGAGAGACCACCTCGGTGGTGCTTGGCGCGGGCGCGGTGGCCTGCATTTCAGGAAATGACTGAATTCTCTATCTCAGTCGAGGAGTTTAGGTCGGTAGATGAGGCCGTTGAGTTCTTCTCCGGCAACCTCATCGCCGTGGGCCTGACTACTATTCCTAGGACGTCTGGCCGTTTCGCACGCCGAACACTCCCATGGTGGTCAGCCGAATGCGAGACGGCCCTCAAACAGAAGCGTTATGCCTCCATGTGCTATAAGCGCCGCCCGAACGATTTCACTGTCGCTCAAATTTCGTAGGGCTAGGTTCCGGTATATTTCGAAGCACGCCCGCCGCTCTTCTTGGCGGGCATACGTGTCTTCACTTAACGGGAAAACCCCTTTAGCTGAGGTGTGGAAGCGAGTCAAAAGGATTCGGGGCAAGTTCTCGCAGGACCCCCCTCCCATTCTCCAGGAGAATGGGACCGCAATCTCGGACCCCGCGTCCGTGGCGGAATCCTTAGCGACCGCTTTTTTCGCATTCTCTAGCCGGGATGCTGCTCCGCCAGCATTCAATGCACGTCGTGATGTCGCGGAAGGCCGCCGGCTGGACTTTACCTCCAGAGGCGGAGAACCCTTCAACGACAAGTTTACTGTGAGTGAGTTGCGTTCCGCTCTCGCTTCGTGCGCGGACACCACCTATGGTCCGGACGATGTCCCGTACGCCATGCTTCGACACCTGGGTGAGTGAGGCATGGCCTTTCTCTGAGATTTGTTCAACAGGATCTGGGTGGAAGGTCTTCTCCCAGACTCCTGGCGAATCGCTACTGTGCTCGCCTTTCGCAAACCGGGGAGAGATCACTCTACTCCGACGGGTTTCCGCCCAATCTCTCTAACCTCTTGTGTGTGCAAGTTGATGGAGAAATTGGTAAATGTTAGATTAGCCTTTTTCCTGGACAGCGGAGGCCATCTGTCTTCTGCACAGTGCGGCTTCCGCAAATTCCACTCCACGTCGGATGCTCTGCTCCGACTGGAAGGTGCCGTCTGCGAGGCTTTCCTTCGTAGACATCACTACGCCACGGTCTTTTGCGATCTGGAGAAGGCCTATGATACTGCATGGCGATACGGTATCATGGAGACTCTCCACACGATGGGGGCGAGGGGACGCCTCCAAATGTTTATATCTGAATTTTTGCGAGATCGTCGATTCCGCGTACGGGTGGGGGGAGCCCTCTCCAGCCCAAAGGAGCAGGGAATTGTCCTCAGTGTCACACTCTTTGCCCTGAGCATCAACGGCATCACCTCGGTGCTGCCAGAAGATGTTCTCACTACGCTCTACGTGGACGACCTTTCGATCTCTTTTGGCGCAGCCCAGATGCCAACTCTGGAGCGTGGACTCCAACAGGCATTGAACCGCGTCTCTCGCTTTGCCTAAGCGCACAGGTTTCGGTTTTCTTTGGCCAAGACTAAGGTGGTGCACTTCTGCCGCCATCCACGGCTTCACCCCGACCCAGATTTGTTTCTTAATGGGGTGCGCCTGGATGTGGTTGAGTCGCACCGTTTCCTTGTCCTGTATTCGACCGACGTCTCACCTGGGAGGCTCATATTCGCGCTTTAGGGTCTCTTGTATCCGCGCCATGGACATTCTCCGTTCCGTGACGTTCAACGCTTGGGGCGCTGATAGGGCTACTGCTCTACTTTTTCATCATTCATTTGTTCGTTCGAAGCTCGACTACGGATGCGAGTTTTATGCATTCGCAGCCGAGCGTTTATTGCAAAAGTTGGATTCGATCCATAACACCGGCCTTCGCCTTGCAACCGGTGCCTTCCGCACTTTCCCCATTGAGAGCCTGTTGGTCAATGCTGGGGAGATGCCACTCGCTCTGCGCCGCGTGCAGTGCATCGCTCGCCTGTATACGCGAGCGCGGGATCTCCTTCAGTCGCCAACAGCTCTTACTGCATCCGCAGCTTATCTCGATGGTGCCTATGCCGCCGAGAGACGCCAGTCATACCCTAATCCATTTGGGTTTAGGGCCAGGAATCTCCTTCGAAAGCTAGATATAGCTCTCGGGCCGGTGGTGCCCCTGGTTCTGCCCAGGACGCTACCCTGGAGGGTACCACATTTGGCTATTTGTCGCCACGCCTCTGCTCCCAAAGCTTGTACTGCGCCGGGAGTATTGCGTTCGACCTTTTTGGAGCACACATCGTGTCACGCTGGAACCGTGCCAGTGTATACGGATGGCTCCAAGTTTCAAGAAGGGGGCGGCTTCCACGCCGTATCCCCTCTGTTTGAAGTCAGTGGGGCTCTACTAGGCGCTGCGTCTGTCTTCACGGCCGAGCTGGTAGCAATACACGACTCGGTACGGGAGATTACGCGACGTGCCCGGTTCGGAGACCGGATTGTGATCTATTGCGACTCACAAAGCGCCCTGAGTGCTCTCGGGGCATTGGAATCTCCGCATTCTCTGGTTCGCGATATCCGTGACGCCACGGTTTTGGCGAGCCGGGCAGATGTCGAGATTATCTTCTGCTGGGTTCCTGAACATGTAGGAATTGCGAGCATTGAGCGCGCGAAAGAGTCCGCGAGGACTCTGCGACGGGACCAGCGTTTCGCTCTTCCTCCCACCGACTACATGGCAGGAATACGGGCAGCTCTTCGGACTGCTTAGCAAAGAAGACGGGGGACGGTTGAAGGGAAGTTAAAGTTGCGTGCCATTGCGCCGCGACTGTTTCCCATGGACCTATCCCCCAATGCCGCGGTGGCTTCAGGTTGCGATCTGTCGTCTCCGAATCGGACACTCGTGTGACGCATCGCTATTTGATGGAGCGCTCGCCTGCGCCCTATTGCAAAGACTGCGTCGTCCCCCAGACTGTTCGGCACATTCTTGTCGAATGTCC
>OZ018333.1:12277419-12562419 GCA_963969495.1 Ceratothoa steindachneri | reverse complement strand
ATAGATAATACCTGGCGATGTACCCGAAGTAACAGTTTGTTGTAAAAATCACAGAGAATATTTTTCTTTTTTAGAGAACGTAAAAAGTTGTTTATTTTGTCTTCAATTTGCAAGATGTGTTTAAATAGATCTTTATCCAGTTTAAGAAATTTACAGGAGTCCGAAAGAATTGTTTGCATTTTAGAAATATAATCCGACCGATTCAAAATGACCACACCTTTTCCTTTATCCGGTTTGGATATCACGATAATATGATCTTTACGGAGGTTGGACAGTATATTAAAATCTTTGAAACTGAATACAGGGCAGAAAACTTTAAAGCTGTTATATTTATAATAGAATCTATTGGCTAAATACTTAATATCATCTATGAAATTGGATCCTGGTTTTGACATAGGGAGGGGATTAAGTCAGTGGCACAGTTTTTCGAAATACAAAAAGTAACGATAGAAATCTAATTTAAAGACCGGGAGTCTAAAATCTAGTCCCAGAGCCAAGATACGTTTTTCCTGAGGGGTCAGAACTTTGTTGGAATAATTAGAGATGACATCATCCCTAGAACAATTTAAATTGAAATTTATACCCAAGTTCGATACTCTATTATTTTGGCGACAAATGGTAGCAGAATCATATTTATCAACTTTTCTACGTATAAAGCTATATAAAATAGTGTAATCTAAAAGAGAAACTGAAGACTTAAGAGACGAGGAGAAACGAGTAATATTTGAAGAGAATTTAGACACGAGACGTTGCTTGTGGCGAATCTCTTGCAAAACTAATTTAGATGTCCAAGGTTTATAGAGCTCACCTTGCATTAGAGCAGATCGATATAGTTTGAAGAGCAGAAAGTGCGGAACATAGCTATAGCTCTTACATGTTGAGAGAAATTGGACATCCAGTCTGGCCTTTTCAAGTTTTTTGACGGTGGATTCTAAGCAGCGAAATCGACGGACAACTTCTTCATTGTATCTCTCCCTCAATGTACTGGTGATGGAGTCGTTCCTTGGAAACCTTATTCGTAGCAGGAATATGAAGAGATATGCGATGGTTACGAACATTTAATTTTTCGCACGTTTCGGCCATTAACAATGACCATCATCCCGAATTCTTAAGTGGAATACAAGAAATTCACTATAAACCACAGCAAGAAAGAATTATAAGGGCAGGGCGAACAATCAAAAATAAGTTAGATCAAAATAAGTTACATTGAGGAAGAGATACAATGACCTCTGAGAAGGTTTTTCCAGGAGTGACACGGGCGTACTGGCGTACGTCCGCCCTCACTCTGGGCCGGATGCTCCTTTGGGTCCTCTCTACGACATCCTGGATCATGTTCGACAGAAAGGCCTTTCCTTTAAAGGAAAGATGTACCCCATCCCTTTGGTAGAGATCCTTTCTGCCATAAAAGGTGCCGAGAGAGAGAGGGTGTGGGGGGGGGGGGTAACAAGGAAAATAAGTACCCTTTGAAGAACTTACGTTCCATTCAATGGGGGTAACTTTGGACCAGCTGTCGCGCGGGCACATCTCCGCTCAATTGCCTTACGCCATCCCTAAAACGCCACTTTTCAAGTCTTTGTTTAGTCTTGTCTTGAACTGGTCAACAGAATTGCTGTTGACAACCTCCATCAGAAGTGCGTTCCAGCTACCGCAGATAATGTACGTGAAAAATATCCCACACAAAGTATTCCGAGATAGAAATTGTTCAGCATGATTGGAAAGAAAAGACTAGGTGCGCTAAAATATACGTGCTCTACATGCAAAAAGGACAAGTGGTGCGTAGATTTCCCGGAGGGTTGTTTCTCAAAATGCCACCAAAATTAACTCCATGGACTGCGTCCTATGGGCAGAACTGCAGGAGATTAAAGATTTGTTCAAATCTTATGGGGAAAAAATGAATTGGAGAGGAAGCTGCAGAACCTAGAGTCTGAACACACGCGTCAGCTTCGCTGTCTCGAGGACAGGATCGTAAAGTTGTCCTCAAGACTAGAGGGTCATTCGCTGAAGAGAAGGTAGAAACAGAAGAAGAGAAAACAGAAACACAAGTTAAACCGGAAGGAGATAAGAAAGAAGAAGAAAAATATGAAAAATAAAGAGGAAACAGAGAAGTCGCTTCCGAAAGGGAAGACTCTGTCCTCTGCGAGGGTCGTTCTTATTGATGATTCTCAATCAAGGGATCTGCAACCCATGCTAGCGATACGCTTTCGCACTAATGTGAGGGTAAGCTGCCGTCCGGATGCGTAAACCAACAGATAAGAGTAAAGGCTGAGAAATCTCAGATTTCTGAGAGTTCAGTCGTTGACCTGATGGTAAGTGGCAACGACCTCTACCTCAGAGGAGGTAGGGTCGGCCCTACAGGCGAGATCCTTTTGACGGTCATGGTGGCTGTGGATGAATGTGGGTTGAAAACCCGCAGACGTTCGTGGTCGGGATGCACCCGAGAAGAGGTCCAAGCCGGATCGATCACTCGAGGAACGTCTCACTGAGCCGTCGACTAGCAGATTTATGTACTGTGGAAGGAGTGTTTTTTGTCGACCCCTACCGCATCTTTTATGTTAGGAACGATCTATACTAAAGGTATGGGGTACACCTTTCCTTTAAAGGAAAGGTTGTACTCTCAAACCTGATACAAGATGTCGTTGAGCGGACTCAAAGGACGGTCCCGCCCAGAGTGAGTGCGGACGTGAACCAGTACGCCAAAGTCACCCCTGGAACGAGCTTCGTGGAGGTCGCTCGAAAGGGTGCCACCACACCACCAAAAGAGAACAGAGAGGCAATTAGGAAGGGACACGGAAGAGCGTAGGGAGTCCTACAGTCGGAGACTCCCTCAAAGTTCTTCTGTTTAAAGCGAGGTCTATCAGAAACAAGTTTCTTGAACTTCGGGGCCTCATAGTGACGGAAGAACCAGAGATGGTGGCCAATACAAAGTCGTGGATAAAAACTTCGAACCGAGATTTTGAAGGCGAATTCACGATTCCAGGTTACCGACTCTTCTAAAAGATAGACGTAAAAGAGAGGGTGGTGGTGTGATGTCGTATGTCAAGGATACATTCAACTTGACAAAATGCAACATCGTATTCCACTACGAGCTCCTAGAAGTAGACCTAGAAAAAGGTCCTGTGAAATACAGGACCCTAGTGCTTTATAGAACTCCTGCCTAACTTATTTAAAAGGACAAATCTGTACCAGCTACTAGAAGAACTTGTGGAAGACAGAGCGTGTATCGTCATGGGGGATTTTAACACACAAGTTGACAGGAAAAACAGAGGCCTCTTTGGCGAGAACGCGCTACTCCTGGAATTCGTGGACAACGAGTTCCTGACCCAATGGGTGAGAGAGCTGACGAGAGGCAACAATACCCTCGATTTGGCTTTCACCTCTGAGGATGACATCGTTGAGGATCTCTCGGTGGGCGAAGAGCTCGGTAGCAGTGATCACCGACTAGTCAGATTTATAGTTAAGGTCCCTAAGTTAGAGTCTGCGACTAGTAAATCGAGGAAATTTGATTTGGGAAGAGCAGACTTTGCAGGTCTTCGTCCTGGCTTGACTGTTGCGAGGCTAGAAGTGTGCGAGGATGTTGAAGATTCGTGGAATAGATTCAAAACTACGTTCACGAGTCTTCACTTATGATTTATCCCTTCGAAAAGCCTTAGTCGGTCTTCCGTTCAACCAAAGTGGTTTAATTGAGAAATCGGCTAACTGCTAAGGGAGAAGAGAACGGTGTACCAAGGGTCAAAGATTTCTGGAGACTTTGACGAGTACCGTAAGCTAGCTAGGAGGGTGAAGTCCAGCATAAGGGCGGCTGAGCGGTCTGAGGAACTCCGAGTGGCGAGACTTTGTAAAGAGAATCCGAAGGAGTTCTTTGGATATGTAAACAGCCGTATGGACTTCACCAAAGGAGCCATAGATATGAAGATCACTGACGCAATGACGAATAAGTCAACTGGCCCGGATAGGTTTGTATCTAAAGTGTTGAAAGAAGTACGCGATCAAGTGTCACGACACCTGACTGCAATCTTCAACATGTCAATCCGAACCAAATGCGTTCCTAGAGAGTGGCGTGAAGCGGAGGTGACTCCTATCTTTAAGAAAGGAGACCGTAGCTAACCGTCGAACTACTGACCTATCAGTCTGACTTCTATAGTCGGTAAACTCATGGAAAGCATCATGGTGGACAAAATGACGTCGCGTTTAGAGTCAAACCTGCTACTGAGGAGTTCCCAGCACGGCTTCCGAAGGCAACGGTCATGCCTGACGAACCTTGTGGAATTCTTCCACTTCGTGTTCAGTGAGCACGATCGGGACAAGGCGGTGGATGTGGTTTACTTAGACTTTCAGAAAGCCTTTGATAAGGTACCACACCGCCACCTTCTCCGGAAAGTGCGAGCGCTGGGCATAGACGGAAAAGTAGCCGGCTGGATCGAGAACTGGCTAAGTGGCAGACGGCAACGGGTGGTGGTGAATGGACAGGCTTCTGAGTGGGTGCCCGTTACTAGCGGAGTGCCTCAAGGTTCTGTCCTGGGACCACTACTATTCATCATCTACGTCAACGACATGGACGGTGACATGGTTGCGAAGATTTCCAAATTTGCCGACGATACCAAGCTTGGTATGAACGTTGCAAAGGATGGAAATACTGCCCGCCTGCAGGAAGACCTTGGGAAGATTGGGGAGTGGTCGGACACGTGGCAAATGCCGTTCAACGTGAACAAGTGCAAAGTAATGCATATCGGCCACAGAAATCCCCAATCTCATTATATCCTTAAGGGCACTGCTCTCGAATCGAGTGACACTGAGAAGGACTTGGGTGTTACTGTCACTAGCGACCTCAAGTTCTCGAAACAGTGCATCGAGGCAGAGAAGAAAGCTCAAAGGATGTTAGGCTACATAAAGCGCCAGTTTGGATACCGTAACAGGGAGATAGTACTTTGTCTGTACAACTCCCTAGTTCGGCCGCACCTGGAGTATGCCGTACAATTTTGGAGTCCTTCGTTTCGAAAGGACATCGCAAGGTTGGAACGCGTACAAGCCAGGGCAACCAAACTGATTCCCTCTATCCGACATAAAAGTTATGAGGATAGACTAAGGGAATTAGATCTGTTCTCGTTGGAAACCCGTAGACTGCGTGGTCAGCTCATCGAAGTTTTCAAAATACTTCGAGGGTTCGACAATGTTGACTACCGGGATATTTTCACACTGAGTGAGAACAGAACGCGCAATCACAGCTTCAAACTTGAACTGAAGCGTTACAATCGCAATCTGTGTGGAAACTTTTTCACCTACAGTATCTGCGGTAAGTGGAACGCACTTCCAGTGGAAGTTGTCAACAGTGAATCTGTTGACCAGTTCAAGTCAAGACTAGACAAAGTCTTGAAAAGTGGCCGTTTAGGGACGCAAAACAATTGAGCAGCCATGTGCCCGCTCGATTGCTAGTCCCAAGGTACCCTCTTTGAATGGACCGTAAGGTCTCCTAGGGTACCTTCTTTCCTTGTAACTCCTTGTAACACACACACTCTCTCTCTCTCTCTCTCTCTCTCTCTCTTTTCTGGAGTTCGCGAACAACGAGTTCCTGACTCAATGGGTGAGAGAGCCGACGAGAGGCATTAAAATCCTCGACTTAGTTTTCACCTCTGAGTATGACATCGTTGAGGATCTCTCCGTAGGCGAGGAGCTCGGTGGCATTGATCACCGACTAGTCAGATTTATAGTCAAGGTCCCGAAGGTAGAGTCTGCGACAAGTAAATCAAGGAAACTTGATTTGAGAGACTTTGCCTGTATTCGTGCTGGATTGACTGATGCGAGTCTAGGAGTGTGTGAGGGTGTTGAAGATTCGTGGAATAGATTCAAAACTACGTTCATGAGTCTTCAATCACGGTTAATCCCTTTGAAAACCCTCCCTCGGTTTTCTGTTCAACCAAAGTGGTTTAATCGAGATATTGGTCAACTGCTGAGGGAGAAGATAACTGTGTACCGGCAGTCAAAGATTTCTGGAGACTTTGACAAGTACCGTAGGTTAGCTAGGAGAGTGAAGTCCAGCATAAGAGGGCAAAGCATGCCGAAGAGCTCCGAGTGGTGAGACTTTGTATAGAGAATCCCGAGGAGTTCTTTGGTTACGTAAACAGTCGTAAACCAATCCATCGTAGGATTGGCTCCTTAGTGAATGAGGAGGGGGCATTAACGCACACTGATGCAGAAAATGCTAACCTCCTGAACGACTACTTCTCTTCAGTGTTTATTGAAGAGTTTGGTCCCATCCCCTCAGGCCACTGACTCATACTTGGGGAAAAGGATGGAGGAAATGGACTTCACCAAAGGTGAAATAGAAATAAAGAAAAATGATCTAAAGAGGAATAAGTCACCTGGCCAAGATGGGTTTCTACTCAAAGTGTTGAAGAAAGTGCATGATGAAGTGTCACGACTTCTGGCCACAATCTTTAACATGTCATTCAGAACCGGATGCGTTCCTAGAGACTGGCATGTCGCGGAGGTGACTCCTATCTTCAAGAAAGGAAACCCCAGCAATCCGTCAAACTACCGACCTATCAGCCTAACCTCTATTGTCGGTAAACTCATGAAAAGCATCATGGTGGACAAAATGACGTCGTATTTAGAGTCAAACCTGCTACTGAGGAGTTCCCAGCTTGGGTTCCGAAGGCACCGGTCATGCCTAACGCATCTTGTGGATGTCGAGATTATCTTGTGCTAGGTTCTTGGACTTATAGGAATCGCCGAGTCCGCAAGGACTCGGCGACCGGACCAGCGTTTCGTTCTTCCTCATACCGACTACATGGCAGGAATAATGGCAGCTCTCCGGGCTGCTTGACAAAGAAGATGGGAGACGTTCGAGGGGAACTTTAAGTTGCGTCCCATTGCGCCACGACTGTTCGCGGCACTTGTTAAGGGGCGGCATGAGCGCCCCTCCAAAACTATAAAAATAAGAATAAAGATATAAATTGAAATAGAATAAATCATAGAAAAATAATATATATATATTTAATATAAAAATCCACCTGTGACGTTTTACAAAAATAATATGTTACCACCGAACGACAAAAATAGAAAATTAGCTGTTTGGAATTTAGTTTTTCATTATAATAGTTTAAAAATCTCATAATAGATAAGTGAATTTTGTTAACAATTGGATTTTAGGAGGGAAAGAATTAAGAAAATCGAAAAAAACATTATTTTTTACCAAAATCAAGTGATTTAATCAATGCCACAAACCTTCTCCTAAAAGATCTGCACACTGCACAATTTCTTAGTAGGCCTATTTGTTCTCCAATTCTTCCAGATTATTATTCAATTGGGAATAAAGTCTTATACGTAATAATTTAACGTATGTAATGTTATTTTTATAGGTTTAGTTAAATAGTTAAGTATATAAATATATTACAAACGAATCTTCCATCAGGATCTGTTAAATAAACGCAAATGTATAAGAAAGGATCAATATTATGAGGTGCTCAATTTAGAAAGAAGAGGAGAAATGAGCAAAGGACTAAGGTAGGCCATCTACTTTTCACTATCATTTATACTGCTATTTTGTGATATAGCTTTTTGAGTCATTTAAAATCTACTATAAAAAATAAATAAATAAATAATATATAAAATCAGATTATAGTATAATAATATATAATAAAATTTAAAAATTAAAATAAATAAATAAAACGTGATTTATACTTACCGATATATCAGTAACAGATTGTTTAATGTAGGGTTAAAATGTGTTGATATTTTCATAACATTGAGAGGAAATTGGTAAAAATGGCAAGTTTTGGGGTATAAATAGTTATAAGGGCTTTTCTTTAGGTTTTATTCAAACAAAACATACAGCACATATCGTGTGCCGAAATAGAATGAAGAAAATATTACATTTTAGATTACAGACTAAAGGTTCGATAAATTATGCTTAATGACATTTTAAATTAATTGTACTAAACTATTCATGCATTGGTCAGTTTTGTTCAATATAACTACAGGGAAGCCTTTTGAAATATTTTGGAACACCCTCTGCCACTAACCAGGATGAGAAGCCGTATATTTCTACAACAAACAGGCCTCTACAGAAATGGTCTTTGAGCCTTCAGGCGAAGAGACATTTGCTTCTACTTCCTCACAGAAAGATTCTTCAAGTGAGTTTGTTTGCACATATGTCTGTGAATGTGTGCATCTATGTGTGTGTATCTCTACAAAGCGTTTTACAGCATTTTAGAACAGTTTATTGTATCATTGAAGAGTATAACAATGGTGAAAATTAATGAAACCCACTACATTAAAAAACTTGGGAGTGGGTTTTGTTTGTATTTAGGCGTTTTTTAATCCCAATCCTGGTCTAGGTATTCTAGGACAAGCAAATCTCTGAAAAATCGGAAAGTAAACTAGTGCCCCATCCCCCCCATGAGTTACACCTATGATTTTCTAACTTATTTGTCTATACTATTTCTCTGGTTTTTCTAATTAGAAATGCCTGGAGCAAAATTTCCTCCTGAGGATGTCTTTGTCCACCGACCCTACCAACTGGCCGTCAATTCTGACTGAGAGAATTCGGACACAAATAGTTTACAGAAGACAAAGTCAAGTGTCATCTGATTTTGTATTCGCTAGGAACAACACTGACGGAAGAAGTTGCTACCATCATTACTTCTGGAATTCATTGGTAGTGGAGAAAATATGACCAGAAGTTGTTTGGTCTATTCCTTAATAAACAACAGCCTTTGTTTTTGTTGCATATTATTTTCCAAGAAGAAAATAAATTTAACAAGTTTGGGACTAACAGACTGGAAGCATGCAAGGTTATTGCTCACAGCACATGAAAACAGTTCAGAACATCTAAATTCTATGAAAATGTGGAAAGAATTATCAGTGAAGATGAGAAAGAGAGAGACCATTGACAAGCTGGAGAGGAAGCTTCTGGAGGCTGAGAAGTTAAGATGGAGAGCGGTACTGATACGCCTCACTGCTATTATGCATTCTTTGACAGTTAGAAATTTGGCAATAAGGGGGAATAAAGAAAGTTATTCTCGCCATCAAATAGTACATTTTGAAAGAAGTTGAACTAATGGCAAAATTTGATCCTATAATCCAAGAGCACATTAGCCATGTCCAAAAAGGTACATCCTGTTACACCAGCTACTTCGGCCACCACATACATACAAAACGAACTCATTGATTTGTTGAGCAGCAAGATTATTATAGAGATGGTGAGCGACATTAAGCAATCAAAGCTTTTTTCAATAATTTTAGATTGCACTCTAGATATCAGCCACACTGAACAGTTGCAAATTGTGATTCGGGTTGTGTCACTGGAGAAGAAACCCCATATAAAGGGACATTTCATGGGTTTCTCGGAGGCAGAGAAGTCCACAGGCCATAATATAGCATTCTTGATTCTGAAGAGACTAGGTGAGCTCAAATTTCCTTTCATGGACTGTAAAGGACAATCATACGACAACGGGGCTAACAGTGGGTTGGTGGGACAAGAGTGTTCAATCCAGTCTCTTACAAATTAATCCCAGAGCGCTGTTTGTTCAATGTGGAACTCACTCTTTGAAGTTGGTGTTGGCTGATGCTGCTAATGGATCTATTGATGCCACAAATTACTTTGGTTTCTTGTAGAAACTTTAAACTTGTTTTCAGCCTCCACACAGCGATGGACCATTTTGAAAAATTATGTGGACATCACATTGAAGATGTAGTCTGATATAAAATGGGAAAGCGAGATCATGAGTGTGGAACCCTTGAGATATGAGGCAGCTGCGGTGAGGGTCAACACCAACAACTCAGTAGTAAAAGTAGAGGCCCAATCTCAAGCCGAGGAGGTTGGGTCGTACTGCTTCGCCATTTGCTCAGTGGTGTGGTATGACCCGCTGTTCCAAATTCAGTGGGTGGACAAGCAGATGTAATTTCCTAGCATGAACATTGACGTTGTAGTACATATTTCAAAGAAAACAAAGAGAGGTCCTTGCAATTACAGAGCAACAGACTTTGTGGCTGCACAAAGGCAGCCTCAGATATATGTGAATAAATGCATGTAGAGGCTGTGTTAAAACAAAAATGGCTGAGGTCCACAGAGCGACACTTCTATGAATAATTTGATGAGCCCTTGATTGATGTTTGAAGAAGCTGGAGGTGTCATTGTTCAATACAGTGGTAGATTATGCAACATTAGCATTTCAGGAAAGATTTTCCGCGTTGAAATTGTGGGAGAGAAGTTTCGAGTGCTGAGACATTTTCAAAATCTCCCATTTGAGGAGTTAACAGAACAATGCGCGTACCTTAGTGCTATGTTACACTTTAGGAGGCAATCTGACTTAGATTGCAAAGAGCTTTCAGGTGAGCTGAAGAACCTGCCTGACTTGCCATCAAAGACCATATCCTTGCCTGAATTGCTGACATTTATCCATGAAAGGGAGGTCTCTTGAATATATCAAAATTTGTGGACTGCTCTCAGAATTGTTTTTACACTTTCACTCATTGTGTCTGAGCAGAGAGGAGCTTTTTAAAGATGAAGCTCATCATATCTTACCTAAGATCATCTATCTCACAGGAGCGTTTTGCTGGTCTTGCCATCATCAGTATAAATCATACAATTTCCGGGCAGATTTCGTATTTCGATTTATTTGATGACTTTTGCATCAAGGAAGGCAAGAAAAGTCAGGTTTTAAAAGGCCGTTGTACTGTGGCGCAATTTGATTTGTTTCTTGTTCTGACTGTAATACAACAACCTCATTTAAGTGTCTTAATTTCATGTGATAGAGCATTTATATAATTTACAAATCAAATTCTTTAGATTAATTATTGCAATTTAATTTAATTTGTACTTTCTTGTTCATATATATATATATATATATATATATATATATTTATATATATATAGATGGTTAAGATAATAGCATAATTAGACAACTGGTCTGCTTCATCCTTAAGTGTTGGCTTCCAGTTCGAGTAGGGATAGGATCACCCGCTGGACCTGAAGCAGAGCAGTAGTTGTCTAATTATGAAATTATCTTAACCGCACCAATATGTCTTTGATATTTTTCCATATATATATATATATATATATATATATAATTGCAGTATGAAGGATACGACCATCAGTGACATTCTTATTTACAAACAAACAAACAACTTTATTCCGGATTTCGGTGATCCATAAAAAAATAAAAATACATTACAATTTTGAAGTATAACTTTTCGATATTACTTATCCAAAAGGCACCAAAAGATTATATTTACCTTAACAACTAAAATTACCACTATCTTACTGCTAATACTTATTCACCAATTTACATGAACTGTCAATCTACTAATATTTAATATTGCTGGATTAATGCAATGGGTAATATTTATCATGTGAGTAGTAATTTCAGAAAGATACCTACAGTCTGAATGAAAAATACCAGACACAATTTTATTTGAGCTGCTTTCTAAAGGGATAAACACAATTTATGAGGCGAACAAATAGATTATATATATATATATATATATATATGTGTGTGTGTGTGTGTATGTGTGTCGTTCCGACCGCTTTTCGTATTTGCACATAAGGAGAAGATGGCGAAGCAGTATTTGATTTTATTCTTAAGCTCCAAAGATTTGTCCAATAAAGTTATTTTGGGCAAGTTATTTATGTTCTTTATTTTACGTCGATTTGAATCTATGTTGGCGAACTGGCGGGGAGAGGGAGCTGGTGAAGGTGAGCCTTGCCCGGGCCGCCATTTACGCCGGGACCGCCACTGATAACTGGTAACCATCTCGTCTACAATAGCATTTATTTAAGACCCTCATAACTTGTAACCCCCCCCCCCCCTCCTACCAAACCAATTAAACAGAGGCTTAGAGTAAAGTCCTCGTCGCCCGTCGAGCTCAGTTGCAATGAAGACCCTTCAATACACGCCCTTATAATGACTGACCACGCACCCACAAACCGGTAACCTACACCACCTCATAAATTGGTAACTTCACCGGTAACTTCAACCCGCCTATAATTCTTTATTTTATGTTGTTAAAAAAATCTCTCTTCAGTCAAGACGACACGCATGCCTCGTTATCACCAATGATAAAATATCGAATCAACCATTTTGATTGAGAACGAATGAAGCTTCCTTTAAACTCATTCAACTTAGTCCTATCGGATTATTATCTTGTAAGGAGGTTAGTGAATTACCTACCTACAGAGAAGGAAGAACTCATCAAAGTAAGGTCAAAATTGCCTAAAAGATCTTTTTAAAATCAAAGTCAAATGATGTTTAAAAACATGCTATTTAGAAGTAGGTAGACAGATAAAGACACGTGGTAGAAACTGTTAGAATTTATATTAATAATTAAATCACTAAACTAAGACGTATATAAAAATAGATAACATCAAAGGGGGAAACTTAGAAAAACTACTCCTTATTTTATGCAGTGTAAACAGTACAAATGGTGTTTGGGGGACATTCTAGTCGTCATTTACAGTTTCAGTTAGGTCTGTGAAGCACTTATTTTTAAGATACTAGTACTCTGAGTAAGACCCTATTTGCAGAGATACATAGTATATGGTTATTAATGAGATTTATTTTCGGTTAATAAATCAGCCGAAATAGCGTTTCAAAAACCATAACCATAAATTGTTTGATGAAAGTTTCGTCTGCTAGTTTTTAGGTCTAAGGCGAAAGCGAAATAAATTTTGAAGTAATGAACTAGGTTTTAAGAAAAACAATGAAACAAATATAAATATATTCATAAAATCATCCAATGTACAATGAGATAAGTTGGATTAGGTATACAATGTAAGATACTGTAAAATATGATTTACAGTAACAAGATGCGAAGAGAATTGAAGTAAGTGAAATAAATATGAAATAATATGGTGACTATGATGGACTGTGAATTAGGGGCTGCAATATGAGAAGAAAATATAATTAGGACCTACTCTCGTATGGTCGTTTGCAGAAATTTGTGAGGATGTGGAATTAACTAAGTATGATTTGTCTGGAGGTAAATGATTAATTGTAGAAGGAATGATTACCGACTTTTATACGGAGAATGGCGAGAGTCGAATGGGAAAAAATAGTGTGCTATTTGGTCGAGCTGAAGGCGTGTGTTTGTTTGTTTGTGTGTGAAGTTTTAAGAGATGATGTTTGAAACAGTAGTACGTTAAATGAATTAACAAGTAAAATAAATGAATTAATTAATTATTAAGTTGTACATAAAATATGATTTAATTTACAAAACTTAAGAAAGGATTGCATGATATAAATTTTACATAGAAATTGATGTACATATATATATTTAAGTTTCCGAGGAGGTTTATATTTTCGAAATGCCCAGAGACATTGCAATACTGAGTAAGACTCTATTTGCAGGGATACTATCTTAGCAATAACATTTCTACTAGAAAATGAAGCCGTAAATGATGACTTAAAAACTCCAAACCACCATTAGTACTGCTTTTACGTACTTACTATTTATTTATATATTATTCGTATATTCTCGTTTAGTTACTGGAAGCTATTAACGAGCCGTTCAATGGGTTGCGCTTATGGAGAAGCTCCGCTCACCATATCCCCTTCACTTACTCCGCTCGCGCCTCAGGAAACAGTAGTACTACGAAACCAAATCTTAAAAAAACTAGTAGTAATAACAATTCGAAAGCCTAGCATTAGGTTAGAATCCAAAGACAAACCAAATTAACTATTTTGTAGCGGTCAGATTACGCATAGGTAAGTTTCTGGTACCCCCCTAAATTGCTGGATTCAATAGGCCCGAAAGATATCTCCCCAAATGGACGCGAATTGGTCCATCAGGGAATTATAAAATCCAAACTTTATTGCGGCGTTCGATAACCGGGAAAGGCTAGCATAGGGCGCTTCAAGTGTTTTTCTTACACAGTCTATTCGGATCCATACATGAGTTGCTTCGCAGAGATCGTCTGGTATGATAAGCTTGGGCACCAGGTGCAGGTGTCCTAAGGATGCTTGCGTGAAGTCTATTTGTGCCTTCGTGGATACCAGTTCTTTATGAATTTGAAGTAGGTCTTCAATGAAGATGATGCCACTAAAGGTTTTCAGCATAAGACTGTGGTTCCCGTGACTGCCGCAAACGGTGAGAATCCTCAATCATTTGGCAAGGAGCGAATTCTTAACAGGACAATTGGGAGTGCCACCAGCCAACCTTTTCTACGGGCTATTATTGAGAACTTCAGAGTCCTGTGTGCCCTTTCCACCAACCCGTTCATGGATGGTATATACGGCGTAGTGCGAAGACGATGGAAACCAACGAGGACAGACAGCTCTTTGAATAGTTCTGATTTGAATTGGGCACCTCTGGTGGTTACCACATAAAGAGGGAATCCAAATCTGGAACTCCAGCTTCCAGGAAAGCTATCGGAACCGTTGTGACACTTATGTCCGGGATAGGTAGCACTTCGGTCCATATTGTCGCTCGGCCGATGCATGATGACAAGTACCGATTGGGCAAGGGGTAGGATTGCCCAGGCAGTCTACACGGTGGGAGTGTTCCAACTATATCGATGTGTACAGTTTCAAACCTCGAGGAATGAACATCAATAGGGAGGATCGGTGATTTTGTGTGGCAATTCACTTTAGAAGACTCACAAGGGACAAGGGAGGCACTCTCTCGTCTAGGAGCGGATATCCTGTCCATGTTTGGCCAGAAGTACCTCGATTGATGAGCCAAAGTGAAGCGTTAATTCCAGGGTGCGACAGATTGTGCAGAGGATTGAAAATTGCACTTCTGCATGCTAACGAAACAAACAGTCGTGCATATCCAGATGATAATTCGAACAAAAGCTGAACATTCTCGGGAAAAGGGTAAGGTTTTTAGGCACGAATGAAATTTCGTAGTCTCTGCATCATTTTCCTGCGCTAGCGCCAACGCTTGGAGATCAAGAGAGTCATTTTGGACCGAATTGACGCTCCTTGAGAGGTAGTCATCAACTACGTTATCTTGACTACGCACGTACGCTATATCACTAATGTATTCCAGAATGGCTGTCCAATGGCGTTGTTGTCTGTCTTGGCACTCAGTGGCGATGCAAAAGCTGAACCCAAAGGCTTGTAATCAGTGCACAAAGTGACGTGGCGACCTTCAATTAGGTGCCTGAACCTCATGGCAGTAAGATACGACGCTAGGAGCTCTCTGTCTTGGTGGAGTATACTTGCTGCTTACGGCCTAGTTTGCACGAAAAGAATGCCACTGGTTTCGCAGATCGGTCAACCACCTGGTGTAGGGCAGCACCTGTTGCGTACTGGGAACAATCTGTCATCAGCTGGTATGGGGCATCATTGGGCAGCGGGTGACAGAGTTTCACGGAGTCGATTAAGACTGACTTTCTACTCTCAAATGCCCTACTTGCCTCTTTCAAAAACAATCTCATGCGAACAATCTCAGTCAGCGGGGCTGCAATTGCGGTAAAGTTGGGGTCATCCTGCGGTAGCAACTTACCATCCCCAAGTAGCTCCAAAGTTCCTTGTAGTCCCTTGGTAGCGGCATGTTTCCAATCTCTTCCATCTTCTTCGCCTGTGATCTCCGAAGCTCTTTGTAGTCCCTTGGTAGCGGTCTGTTTCCAATCTCTTTCATCTTCTTCGCCGGTGGCCAGATACCTTCAATCGAGACGTGGTGTTTTAAAAGTCTATTTCTTCCTTCGCCTACTCGCACTTCTTAGGATATTGTAAGACCATTTTTGACTAGGATTTCAAAGACCTGTTCAAGTGCTTCAGGTGGTCGACCATATTGTCTCAATACATTAGGATGTCATGTATGTGCACAAAAATGAATCGTAGTCCTCGAAACAGGGTGTCTAGGTGGCTAGAAGGGGGCATCTAGCCTTTCGGAGACCAAATGGGAGCTTAACGTACTCCCGCAACCTATATGGAGTCGTGACTGCGATTTTTTTTTTTTTATTTCTGCCTGGTTCATAGTGATTTGGTGGTAAGCACGAATCAGGTACAACCTCGAACATATCCTGTTGCTATTGAGGTGGTCCGTAATGCTTTCACAAAAACTGTCAGGTTTTGTAACGGCATTTAATGCTCGGAAATCGCCGACCACCCGGAACTCACTGGGCGAATTCTTTGGCACCTCCTGATAGGCCAATCCCACGGTGATCTTGATGGGCGAATGACTCCATCCTTTACCATAATCTCGAATGTTGTGTGCGCGGCCCGCAGTTTTTCCATCGAGGAGGCCTTGGCTAGGCGAATGTCAGCGGGGCACTACCACTTTCGATTGTATGCTTCACTGAGATTGGCGGTGACAGGGAGGGTTTGAGCGGGTGCGTACAGAGCCTCATATTTTGCAAGTATGGCTTTAGTTGCTGCAGATCATCGATAATTGTTAATGCTAACGCAGGTTCTCTAGACAATTTCACTTCCGACACGAGTTTAGCAGGATTATCTATTAGCTTGTCGCATGCACAGTCTATTACAAGATCAATATGTCTCTAAAAGACAATGTCTAATAATGAAGAGGTGGTATCTGCTACAACGAACGAACACCTAAATGAACGGTGAAGACTGGAGATCACTATATCAGTATGAATTTCGCCGTGGACTTGATTTTTTTCCGCCATTAACTATTGAAATGTTATTTCCAGAATCGTGTACATCCCTGACCACCAATTTAGCCATAATAAGAGAAACACTTGCCTCCGAAATCAATTAAGTAGAAATTATATATACCCAAGAAACAAATTTGAGATCAATACACAATATTTGGTCATGTTATTTTTAGCTCCCAAAATTCCATTTAAGCTACCTGCATCATTGGTCTTATTTTGTGATGTTACAGGCATTTCATGATTGTCTATGTTATGTTAGGCTAATTCAGGTTGGTATTTGATTACTCTAAACCAGAACCTGATGGATATGAAGAGAAACGTGAAACAGCTTGGTCAGTCTCTTTGATCACTTTATGTAGCTGTTTTAGAGTAGGATTTGCAGCAGATACATTGAGATCAATGTTAGAATTAAGTATTTTTAGTTTAACTAGTGATTCATCCATTTGGGACGTCTCATGTGAAGAATGACCCTGTGCTATAGGGCACAGAGCCTCTCATTGGAAAAAAAATCCTGTCTTAAGGCAATAAGACATGTATAATTATTAAGAGATAGCTAAGTTAGGCATACTTTCTACAGGAAATCCACTAAATAACATACAATAATTGAAGAGTGTAGAGCAATACAACTTTTAGGAAGTCAAAACCATACATGATTTTTAATGTGTGAACTAGTCTCCTATGTGGAACCTTATCAAAAGCTTGGTTAATTTGGGGATTATATCTACCCTTGAATTTTGGGATAATTCATATATATGTCTGTGTGTGTGTTTAAAAATAATTTTCTTTTAATGTAAACTTTTTTTCTTGGGTAAATTCTAAAAAGTGGGAGGGGGGATTTGTTAGGCTATTGCAATCACATCATATTATAAATTATTTTAAGATAATTTCAAGTTGGGGGAGCTTTGCCCCTATACCTTGCAGATAATTGTATGGGTTGCATCTCCATCCCACCCCTCAATTTTTAAATAAACTTGTAGTATTCCAAATTCAAACACCAAACATTAGGCTCAAATTCAAAAGGTGATTATAAATGTAATTAGACTTGTAGTTTTTCTAACGCAATGCTTGACTTCAGACATATGAGCCTACCAAGATTGTGATTTATTTCTTGTCATAACATCATAATTTTAAATTTGCCAACATTAAGTAGTAAAAGTGCTATATATAGTATATCTATGATATATACTATATAACATTTACATATTTTTTTTTAAAGAGATATTTATAACAAAATGCCTACAAAATTCAAGGGCAGGCATAATTAAGAACATAAGAAAAGAAGGAGACTGCAAAAGACCATTCATGGCCTACACTTGGCAGCTCCTGTTCCAGTCAACACACAAAAGATTTCTTACCAGAGAAAAGTCATCAACATTGTCACCCTTTACAGGAGTTCGTCAGATCTAATCTACAATATACATAAAATGCATCCAGAGGATTATGTCCATTCATGCAACCGCAAAATATAATCTCCCCACTCCTTAGAAAAATATATACATATGTACATAAAAAAAAAGTCAGTCCCATCTAGCAGCTTCATCCATATATTTATCTAATCTATTCTTAAAACTACCCAGAGAGGAGGCTTCTATCACATGTCTAGTGAGCCTATTCCATTCATCTACCACACGATTTGTAAACCAATTCCTCCCAATCTCCTTCCTAAACCTATACTTATCAAGCTTAAACCCATTGCTACGTGTCCTGGCATGTTCACTAGGTATAAGAACCTTACCCAGATCCCCTTTATTATATCCTTTTACCCATTTGAAGACTTCAATCAATTCCCCTCTGACTCTTCTCCTTTCCAATGTATGTAGATTTGGTTTCTAAGCCTTTCACCTTAAGGTAAGTTCCTTAGCCCACCAATCATCTTTGTCATCCTTCTCTGCACAGACTCAAGCAAATCAATATCCTTCCTATAATATGGTGACCAAAATTGTACTGCATAGTCTAGATGAGGCCTAACTAGCACCAGATACAGTCTTAGAATGACTTCAGCACTCTTATTGCTTACACTCCTCCTAATAAATCCCAATATCCTATTAGCTTTATTCTTAGCATTTAGGCATTGCTTTCTAGGACGAAGGTCTGAACTTACCAAAATACCCAAGTCCCTCTCACAATCGGTCCTCCCTAAAATTCTTCCATTTAATTTATAACTATTCAATGGATTATTTCTACCTATACTAAGTACACTACATTTGTCTATGTTAAACTTCATTTGCCATTTCTCGGCCCAATTGGACAGAATGGTCAATTCCTCCTGCATTACAACAGCATCAGAATCAGCCCTAATGGCCCTAGTGGTCAGGGAAATTTAATGGCTCAAAGTGAGGCAGGGAAAGGAAGCAAACACAGATTTGTAGAAGGTAGGCAGGCTAATGGAAGTGCTTTAGGGTTAAACTACTTGAGTAGTGATAGTGGTCAGGAAAATACAAGAGTACAGGGTCGGGGAAAGAGAGAAAGGAGATGCAGAGGAGATAGGCCCTCAGGTGCTTCAGGGATAGGTGGGCTGAGTTGTCTTTACACAAATGCTCGTAGTCTTAGAAATAAGAAGGATGAATTATTTAGTTATATCATTCATGAAGATATAGATATAATATGTATAGTTGAATCATGGGTTAATGAAAATATATTTAATGATAATGTCAGTGAATTTGAACTAGAGGGTTATACTATGTACATTAGTCAAAGGAGAGATAGGACTGGTGGTGGGTTGATTATTTATATCAGAAATAGCATTTCTTCAAATCTAAATAACTCTATAAAGCAAGGAGAAGGTGAATCATTATGGATAGATATTAAGGTTGGTAAAAATAGGAAAATACACTTGGGAGCTTTTTATAGACCACCAGGACAGACTGATTGTATCGATGAGTTAATGATTAGGGAAATAAGTAAAGGATGCAAAGAAGATACAGTTATTCTTGGTGACTTTAATTTAACTTCTGTAGACTGGGAAAATATGATAGGAAGAGATAGAGCAAGTTGTAAGTTTATGGAGTGTTTTGAGGATAACTTTTTGATCCAATTTGTTAATAAGCCAACAAGGGGTGCCAATATATTAGATCTAATTCTTTCAAATGATGATCACTTAGTTCAAGGATTGAGTGTAGGGGAATCATTGGGAAACAGTGATCATCAGATGGTTCGGTTTAATTTGCAAATAGTTAAGGGTAGAACAACAACAAACTCCACGAAAATTCCAAATTTTTATAGGGGAGATTACGATAAATTACGCAGCATGCTAAATCAGATTAGGTGGGATATAGAATTCCATGGAAAGAATACTTATGAGATGTGGGATATTTTTAAGACTATATTAAACATGGTTCAGGAACAGTGTATTCCGATGAAGTCTATTAGGAAGAAATGTAGGAAACCATTATGGTGGAACCAAGAAATAGCTAATAAAGTTTCAGAGAAAAAAAGGGCATACCAGAGATTACAAAGTGAGAGTAGTTTAGATAATTTAAACCATTATAGGTCAACCAGAAATGAACTAAATAAGATTATTAAGAAGACCAAAAGGACAGCAGAAATTAATTTAGCTAAAAATAATAATAAAGATCCTAAAAAATTCTTTAGCTATTATAGAATCAATAATCAATCTAACAGTGATAAAATAGGGCCTATTAAATATGAAGGGGTTTTGAAAGAATCTGATGAGGAAATAGTAGAGGTCCTTAATGTTCATTTTGCTTCAGTATTCACAGAAGAGAAACCAGTTAGATTAATTGATGATAATTCTAGGTCAAGGGAAGTAGTGATAAATTCTATTAATATAGACAGAGAAGAAATTAAAGGGCTTATAATTCAGTTAAATACTAGTAAGGCATCTGGCCCTGACAACATTCATTCTAGGATACTCAAAGAAGGTGTAGAAAGTATTGCAGTAGCTCTCGAGAAGATATTTATTAGATCACTAGAGTCTGGAGAAATACCAAATGATTGGAAATTGGCAAATGTAGTGCCAATTTTTAAAAAGGGAAGCAAAGAGGACCCAAATAACTTTAGACCAGTAAGCTTAACTTCTATAGTCTGTAAAATTCTTGAGAAGATGGTTAAGAAGGGAATTTCTGATCATCTAGAGAGTAGCAGGTTAATTAATGATGCTCAGCATGGTTTTAGAAAAGATAGATCGTGTTTAACTAATTTACTGGATTTTATGGATTATGTAACTAAAGAATTAGATAGGGGTGAGAAAGTTGATGTGATCTACTTAGATTTCAGCAAAGCTTTTGATAAGGTTCCACATAGAAGACTAGTTCATAAATTAAAGCTGCATGGGATATGTGGGAACGTTTTAAATTGGATAACTGAATGGCTGAAAAATAGGAAACAGAGAGTTGTACTGAATGGAGTGAGGTCAGAGTGGAGGAATGTTATTAGTGGCGTACCTCAGGGATCAGTTTTAGGCCCTTTATTATTTATAATCTATGTAAATGATCTTGGGCAAGGTGTAAATAGCAAAGTGTCAATTTTTGCTGATGACACTAAATTGGCAGCTGTAGTCAAAGAGGTTGAGGGTAGCTTTAAAGTGCAGGGTGACTTAGATAAGCTGTTAGCTTGGGCTCAGAAGTGGCAGATGACTTTTAACCTTAATAAATGCAAAGTTATTAACATGGGGAGAGATAATAGGGAATTTAGCTATGAGATGGATGGATATTGGCTTAATTCAGTTGAAGATGAGAAAGACTTAGGAGTGGTAGTAGATAGGTCACTGAAATTTTCAAAGCAGTGTATTGAGGCAAAAAATAGAGCAAATAGGGTACTAGGTTACATTAAAAGAAATGTTAGCTACAAGAGTAAGGAGGTCATCCTTAAACTATACAACTCTTATGTCAGGCCACATTTAGAGTACTGTATACAGGCATGGTCACCACATTTTAGACATGATATAAACTTATTAGAGTCAGTACAAAGGAGGGCAACAAAAATAATACCATCCCTGAAGCACCTTGAATATGAAGATAGACTGAGGGTATTAAATATGTTTTCATTTGAAAGAAGGTGTGTGAGGGGAGATATGATTGAGCTTTTTAAAATCTTTTCTGGGATGGATAAATTAGATTTCAGCAAGTTATTTGAGTTAGAAGGTAGTAATAGAACTAGAGGCCACCACTTAAAGATTAAAAAACAGAGGTGCAGACTGGATGTTAGAAAATATTTTTTCACTAACAGAGTGGTAGATTATTGGAATAGTTTGCCACCTGAGACTGTAGACAGCCCAAACTTGAATGTTTTCAAGCGCAGATTGGATGATTATATGGGGATGGAGGGTTAATTTCTTACTTTTTGGTATGTGGATATGTTTCTTGACTCATTCCTGTGGATGCAGTTTCTTTTTATTGTATATTTTGGGGGATTTTGATTTTGTTTTTGACAGACTCCTATGGAGGCTTTAAATTATATATTGTAGATGCATGGTTGGACATTCCTATGGATTGTTAAATTATATATTGTAGCTGCATGATCTGACAAAATCCTATGGATGCATTATATGGGTGGGATTTGATGGATACGGATGACCTTTGATAGGCCCTTGTGGCTTTTGTCATCCGTTAAATTATGTTATGTTATGTTATCTTACCTAGCTTAGTATCATCAGCAAATTTACTCAGGTCACTACTTATACCTATGTCAAGATCATTAATATAAATTAAGAATAGCAAGGGACCCACAACAGATCCTTGCGGAACTCCACTGCTAACACACCTCCACTCAGATTTAACTCCATCTATACTAACTCTTTGCTGTCTGTCACCAAGCCATGACTGAATCCACCTAAATATACTGCCATCGATCCTGTGTGCTTTAACTTTGCTTAGAAGCCGTAAGTGTGGCACTCGATCAAAAGCTTTACTAAAGTCCAAGTATAAAATATCATAGTTTTCATCATTATCTGCTGCTTCATACACCTTACTATAAAAAGACAGCAAATTAGTGGGACAGGATTTACCCTTACTAAAGCCATGCTGTGATTCTTTTATTAACTTATGCTTATCCAAGTGATCTCTAATATTCCTTGCTATAATAGATTCCATCATTTCCCCTACCACTGATGTAAGAACATAAGAAAAGAAGGAGACTGCAAAAGACCATTCATGGCCTACACTTGGCAGCTCCTGTTCCATTCAACACACAAAAGATTTCTTACCAGAGAAAAGTCATCAACATTGTCACCCTTTACAGGAGTTCGTCAGATCTAATCTACAATATACATAAAATGCATCCAGAGGATTATGTCCATTCATGCAACCGCAAAATATTATCTTCCCACTCCTTAGAAAAATATATACATATGTACATAAAAAAAAGTCAGTCCCATCTAGCAGCTTCATCCATATATTTATCTAATCTATTCTTAAAACTACCCAGAGAGGCCGCTTCTATCACATGCCTAGTGAGCCTATTCCATTCATCTACCACACGATTTGTAAACCAATTCCTCCCAATCTCCTTCCTAAACCTATACTTATCAAGCTTAAACCCATTGCTACGTGTTCTGTCATGTTCACTAAGTATAAGAACCTTACCCAGATCCCCTTTATTATATCCTTTTACCCATTTGAAGACTTCAATCAATTCCCCTCTGACTCTTCTCCTTTCCAATGTATGTAGATTCAGTTTTCTGAGCCTTTCACCATAAGGTAAGTTCCTTAGCCCACCAATCATCTTTGTCATCCTTCTCTGCACAGACTCAAGCAAATCAATATCCTTCCTATAATATGGTGACCAAATTTGTACTGCATAGTCTAGATGAGGCCTAACTAGCGCCAGATACAGTTTTAGAATGACTTCAGCACTCTTATTGCTTACACTCCTCCTAATGAATCCCAATATCCTATTAGCTTTATTCTTAGCATTTAGACATTGCTTTCTAGGACGAAGGTCTGAACTTACCAAAATATCCAAGTCTCTCTCACAATCAGTCCTCCCTAAAATTCTGCCATTTAATTTATAACTATTCAATGGATTATTTCTACCTATACTAAGTACACTACATTTGTCTATGTTAAACTTCATTTGCCATTTCTCGGCCCAATTGAACAGAATGGTCAATTCCTCCTGCATTACAACAGCATCAGAATCAGCCCTAATGGCCCTACCTAGCTTAGTATCATCAGTAAATTTACTCAGGTCACTACTTATACCTATGTCAAGATCATTAATATAAATTAAGAATAGCAAGGGACCCAAAACAGATCCTTGCGGAACTCCACTGCTAACACACCCTCACTCAGATTTAACTCCATCTATACTAACTCTTTGCTGTCTGTCACCAAGCCATGACTGAATCCACCTAAATATACTGCCATCGATCCCGTGTGCTTTAACTTTGCTCAGAAGTCGTAAGTGTGGCACTCGATCAAAAGCCTTACTAAAGTCAAACTTACTGGTCTGTAATTAGACATATTTGTGTTATCACCTTTCTTAAATATAGGTATCACATTGGCTTTCTTCCATGCCACTGGCACAATGCTACTCTCCAATGATTTTCTAAAGATGCATGCTAGGGGCTCACTTAACACATCCTTACATTCTTTCAAAATTCTAGGAAAGACCTCATCAGAACCGGGTGCTTTATTACTTTTGATTTTATCAATTTCCTTTGTCACTATCTCCTTTGTGATCAAGATATCCTTTAATTTCTCTTCATCATTGCCCCAAAAGATCATTGACACCTCAGGTATATTTAGAGTATCCTCCTGTGTAAATACTGAGAGAAAAAAGTAATTTAGCATTCCAGCCATTGAGTCCCTATCACTCACTAATTCTCCATTGGAATCTATAAGTGGGCCTATTTTATCTCCAACCTTAGTTTTGTATAATTGATAAAAACTTTTAGGATTTTCCTTTGCCCTATTTTCCACTTTAATTTCATAATTTTTCCTTTCTACTCTAACTAACTTTTTAACATCTCTTACTAGTTCATTATATCTCTGCCTTAAGTGATCCTCTCCATTTTTTATTTTCCTATAAATGCCCTTTTTGATGCCAATATAATGCTTAATTTTATCTGTCATCCATTTTGGGTCATTATTTTTAGTCATAATCTCCTGATATGGAGTGTTAATCATCTGACCTGTAATTAATTGCTCAATTATTCTTTCATACTCCTTATCAATTGTAATCTCTTCCTCCTGGTGATTATTGTCTCCACTAACTGATATCATTGAATCTATTCCGGAATTGATTTCATTTTCTGGTTTCTATGCAACTGCCTCCAGGTAAGTCCTTAGCCCATTATAATTTGCTCTTCTAAAGTCAGGAATTTTAAAATTGTTCATGCTACATAAGAACATAAGAAAAGAAGGAGACTGCAAAAGGCCTATTCATGGCCTACACTTGGCAGCTCCTGTTCCAGTCAACACACAAAAGATTTCTTACCAGAGAAAAGTCATCAACATTGTCACCCTTTACAGGAGTTCGTCAGATCTAATCTACAATATACATAAAATGCATCCAGAGGATTATGTCCATTCATGCAACTGCAAAATATAATCTCCCCACTCCTTAGAAAAATATATATATATGTACATAAAAAAAAAGTTGGTCTCATCTAGCAGCTTGATCCATATATTTATCTAATCTCTTCTTAAAACTTTCCAGAGAGGAGGCTTCTATCACATGTCTAGTGAGCCTATTCCATTCATCTACCACATGATTTGTAAACCAATTCCTCCCAATCTCCTTCCTAAACCTATACTTATCAAGCTTAAACCCATTGCTACGTGTCCTGTCATGTTCACTAGGTATAAGAACCTTACCCAGATCCCCTTTATTATATCCTTTTACCCATTTGAAGATTTCAATCAATTCCCCTCTGACTCTTCTCCTTTCCAATGTATGTAGATTTAGTTTTCTGAGCCTTTCACCATAAGGTAAGTTCCTTAGCCCACCAATCATCTTTGTCATCCTTCTCTGCAGACTCAAGCAAATCAATATCCTTCCTATAATATCGCGACCAAAATTGCACTGCATAGTCTAGATGAGGCCTAACTAGCGCCAGATACAGTTTTAGAATTACTTCAGCACTCTTATTGCTTACACTCCTCCGAATGAATACCATTCCATTGAATCTAATTTCACAATGGTCACTATTACCCAAATTTCCTCCTATCTCAGTATCCCTAATAACTTCTTTCCTATTTGTTAGAACTAAATCCAGTATATTATTACCTCTAGTGGGTTTGTTAATAATCTGCCTCAGAAAATATCTTGGACAACATTCAAAAATTCCTCAGCCTCCTGATCACCCACAAGAGCTTCCCAGTCTATTTCTGTAATTAAAATTGCCTATTATACACACATGCTTACTTCTACAAAAGCTCTGCTAAATCTAAATAAATTACATCAATATTCTCTCTCTTATTTAATTATTTAGTTATCAAATCTAGTAAATTTGTTAAACACAATCTACCTCTTCTAAACACATGCTGAGCAGCATTTATTAATAGTCCCAGAAATTCCATTCTTAACTATCTTAAGAATTTTACAAACTATAAAATATTTGCACTCACACTATCTTATAAATAAGTGCTTTCCATGTACTTTCTGCACAAAACCGAAATAATATATGACAACTACATTGCCCCAAATCATGCTTAGTACTGTTTTTAATACTACAAACACTGTGTAGTCTTATATAGTTTCACATGTATTTGGACTGCAGCTGGTATTTCACATTTAGTTAACAAGAACCAGAGCCAGAATGTGTCTCACCAGAAAATGCTCTTGAGAGAGGTGAATCTCATAGCAAACGCTACTGTTAAGCAACTACATGAGTAAAATGAATAAAGCCACATGGTTGGCCTTTGTGAGTTATCATGTCTTGTGTAGTCCTGAGAAGCAAGAAAGTTTTTTTCAGCAATGACTTACATAGATGTCTTCTGGATGTAGGCTTCTTGTTAAGCCTATTTGTCCAGCGCTATACTCTCAAAGCTAATACTTTGGTCAGTCTGGTGATCTGGGTCTCTATTATATTTTCACAGTGATTATATTTTCTTTGCTGATTTCTCCACAATTTATTTAAGTTCTTTTCAAATTATGTCACTGAATTTACATTAGTCACTGTTGCCGGGTATCACAAACTGGGATCATGTGACATGCCCAGATTCTTTAAACCAAAAAGTTTTTATAGCTAAGGATAGAAGACGCGTCGACTTATAACAAAACTTTATTTACAAAAAGGGATATAATGAAAAAAAAGGGATCTATCCTAGGTTGAGTTTCACTCCTGAAGGAAATAATAATGCCCAAAATAAGGAAATTTACCGATTAAATTGTTAACTTAATTACTAACTTAAATCTGACGGGCAGCTACAAAAATTACCTATTATGATTCCAAATAGTTGTATATCCTTCTCTCAAACTAATAAATGAATACTTACAGATGTACCTTAAACCCCAAAATGATATCTATATACATACATCACATTAATAGTATTAAAAAGTGCAAGTTTGACTAATTATTTTAAAGTATGAACTAGCTTGTCATAGGATTATTATATAGACCACCAAATCTTAGTAAGGGATCTTCAAATCTTCTGTGGCAGGAGATAGAACGGGCATGTAGAAGTAAGCATGTGTGTATAATGGGCGATTTTAATTACAGAAATATAAACTGGGAAGCTCTTGTGGGTGATCAGGAGGCTGAGGAATTTTTTAATGTTGTCCAAGATAATTTTCTGAGGCAGATTATTAGCGAACCCACTAGAGGTAATAATATACTGGATTTAGTTCTGACAAATAGGGAAGAAGTTATTAAGGATACTGAGATTGGAGGAAATTTGGGTAATAGTGACCATTGTGAAATTAGATTCAAGATGAAATGGAATGGTATTGATAGTAGCATGAACAATGTTAAAATTCCTGACTTTAGAAGAGCAAATTATAATGGGCTAAGGACTTACCTGGAGGCAGTTGCACAGAAACCAGGCAATGAAATCAAATCAGGAATAGATTCAATAATATCAGTTAGGGGAGACAATAATCACCAGGAGGAAGAGATTACAATTGAAGAGGAGTATGAAAGAATAATTGAGCAATTAATTGCAGGTCAGATGATTAACATTCCATATAAGGAGATTAGGATTAAAAATAATGACCCAAAATGGATGACAGATAAAATTAAGCATTATATTGGCATTAAAAAGGGCATTTATAGGAAAATAAAAAATGGAGAGGATCACTTAAGGCAGAGATATAATGAACTAGCAAGAAATGTTAAAAAGTTAATTAGAGTAGCAAGGAGAAATTATGAAATTAAAGTGGCGAATAGGGCAAAGGAAGATCCTAAAAGTTTTTATCAATTATACAAAACTAAAGTTAGAGATAAAATAAGCCCACTTATAGATTCCAATTGAGAATTAGTGAGTGATAGGGACTCAATGGCTGGAATGCTAAATGACTTTTTTCTCTCAGTATTTACACAGGAGGATACTCTAAATATACCTGAGGTGTCAATGATCTTTCAGGGGAATGATGAAGAGAAATTAAAGGATATCTTGATCACAAAGGAGATAGTGACAAAGGAAATTGATAAAATCAAAAGTAGTAAAGCACCCGGTCCTGATGAGGTCTTTCCTAGAATTTTGAAAGAATGTAAGGATGTGTTAAGTGAGCCCCTAGCATGCATCTTTAGAAAATCATTGAGAGTTGCATTGTGCCATGGCATGGAAGAAAGCCAATGTGATACCTATATTTAAGAAAGGGGATAAAACAAATATGTCTAATTACAGACCAGTAAGTTTGACATCAGTGGTAGGGAAAATGATGGAATCTATTATAGCAAGGAATATTAGAGATCACTTGGATAACCTTAAGTTGATAAAAGAATCACAGCATGGCTTTAGTAAGGGTAAATCCTGTCTGACTAATTTGCTGTCTTTTTATAGTAAGGTGTATGAAGCAGCAGATAATGATGAAAACTATGATATTTTATACATGGACTTTAGTAAGGCTTTTGATCGAGTGCCACACTTACGGCTTCTGAGCAAAGTTAAAGCACATGGGATCGATCGCAGTATATTTAGGTGGATTCAGTCATGGCTTGGTGACAGACAGCAAAGAGTTAGTATAGATGGAGTTAAATCTGAGTGGGGGTGTGTTAGCAGTGGAGTTCCGCAAGGATCTGTTTTGGCTCCCTTGCTATTCTTAATTTATATTAATGATCTTGAAATAGGTATAAGTAGTGACCTGAGTAAATTTGCTGATGATACTAAGCTAGGTAGGGCTATTAGGGCTGATTCTGATGCTGTTGTAATGCAGGAGGAATTGACCATTCTGTCCAATTGGGCCGAGAAGTGGCAAATAAAGTTTAACATAGACAAATGTAGTCTACTTAGTATAGGTAGAAATAATCAATGAATAGTTATAAATTAAATGGGAGAATTTTAGGGAGGAACGATTGTGTGAGGGACTTGGGTATTTTGGTAAGTTCAGACCTTCGTCCTAGAAAGCAATGCCTAAATGCTAAGAATAAAGCTAATAGGATATTGGGATTCATTAGGAGGAGTGTAAGCAATAAGAGTGCTGAAGTCATTCTAAAACTTTATCTGGCGCTAGTTAGGCCTCATCTAGACTATGCAGTACAATTTTGGTCACCATATTATAGGAAGGATATTGATTTGCTTGAGTCTGTGCAGAGAAGGATGACAAAGATGATTGGTGGGCTAAGGAACCTACCTTATGGTGAAAGGCTCAGAAAACTAAATCTACATACTTCAGAAAGGAGAAGAGTCAGAGGGGAATTGATTGAAGTCTTCAAATGGGTAAAAGGATATAATAAAGGGGATCTGGGTAAGGTTCTTATACTTAGTGAACATGACAGGACACTTAGCAATGGGTTTAAGCTTGATAAGTATAGGTTTAGGAAGGAGATTGGGAGGAATTGGTTTACAAATCGTGTGGTAGATGAATGGAATAGGCTCACTAGACATGTGATAGAAGCTTCCTCTCTGGTAGTTTTAAGAATAGATTAGATAAATATATGGATGAAGGTGCTAGATGGGACTGACTTTTTTTTTTACGTACATATATATTTTTCTAAGGAGTGGGGAGATTATTTTGCGGTTGCATGAATGGACATAATCCTCTGGATGCATTTTATGTATATTGTAGATTAGATCTGACAAACTCCTGTAAAGGGTGACAATGTTGATGACTTTTCTCTGGTAAGAAATCTTTTGTGTGTTGACTGGAACAGGAGCTGCCAAGTGTAGGCCATGAATGGTCTTTTGCAGTCTCCTTCTTTTCTTATGTTTCTTACTCTAAATCAAATTAATTAAAAAACAGTGATTTAAAACTATCACAGATGAACATTAAAAATGTTTGATAATGAATCCACTTGAAAATGCCAATATATTCAAAGACTAGATTATCATAGGAAAGACCTTAAAATTAATTACAACTTTGATAGATCGAGCTAAGGAATGTTATTTTGCAATATGTAAATAGATTTAGAGTATGGAAAAGACAAGAACTCAAATATGTAGACATAAGAATAACGTATATATGATATTCCTATCTATTAGGTTGAGGAATAAGTTGCAGTTTTATCAAATTTATTCATTACTATTAACAATTTTAGAAAAACTTCATTTTTAATTGATGACAATATGCAATTTAATCAATAATGTATTCTCTGTTTTATTTACGACTTCTTCCCAATGTTCAACTAGTTTTTTGATGCTTCTGCAATATAAATCTCTGGATTTTGACTTGAAGAATTCGTCTAACCAGATTCTTAATTTCACGTCAGTATTGAACAAAACGCTGCACAAATTGTTGGAGAGTGATTGGAATAGATGGAAATCTGATGGAGCCAAGTCTGGCGAATATGGAGGATGCAGCAGGATTTCCCAATTAAGCATTTGGATGGCGTCTTTTATAATATTTGCAATTTTGAGGACCAGCATTGTCATGTTGCAGAAGGACTCCATAATGTTGATGAGTTTGCTTTTCATGAATAGCTTCGGCCAGTCGATACATTTGTTGAACATATATAGAGTTCTGCATTGACAATCTTGTTGTTCGCAAGGAGCTCATTAAAAATGATGCCTTCACAATCCCACTACACACACATCATCATCTTTCATGGATGAAGTCCTTGCTTTAATTGCGGAAGTGTTTTTTTATTGTGGCTAAGCCATTATTTTTGATAGTTCATGTTGACATAAACATAGCACTTTTCGTCGCCAGTGATGATGCTGTGAAGAAATCTGTCCTTATATCCATGAGTAGCCTTGGGATGAGCAAGCAAACCTGTGGCAATCGTGGAGCATTGAAGCTTGTTGCTTTCGCTCAAAGCGTGCAGAACCCATGCACCAAGTTTTTGAATTTTGCCCAATTGTACAGCCAATTCTCTAGTCGATTGATGGGGATTTTCATGAAGAAGGTCGTTTAATCAATCTTTATCCAACTTAATGGGGCGACCAAAACGTTCTTTGTCATTAAAATTGAAATGACCATTTTTGTAACGTTAAAACCACCATTGACTGTCCTTTCTGATAAAGCATTTTCTCTGTATACAGCACAAATATCGTGACAAGCTTTGGCTGCATTTGCATTGTTCCTGTCTTGATTTAAAATGAATAACAAGAAGTGTCAAAAATGCTTTCTTTCAACTTGACATTCCATTTTGAGGTTACAGAACAAAAATTAAATTAACACAACTTTTAAATAAACCACAATGACTCAATACTTCAACTTCAAGACATAGCCTAAGCAAAAGCCTAATAGTCTACACTGTTAAGAGAGGTAGCCTAACCTTTGCAAATTTTGCCTCATTATTTATTAGTTTCTTAATATGTGCACAAATCATGTCAATATTAAAAAAAACCCTAAGAACTTATTCTTCAACCTAATATATGAGACCATGGAGAAAGAAGGTTGCGCCACAAAGGGAAAAGGGAAGCACTCTCTGGTAATGTGACCACAATGCACCAATGTGCCATGACCGACCATATACATAGATATGAAGGCTTATACAAAAATAAGGGTCACTCATGACCACCAAAATCAGGCCTCATATGGGCCATACATAACAAGGACACTACACACAGTTATCCTACTGCACAAGAGGTACAGCACTCACGGTAATCCCACACTAAAATACAATAAGGAGTATAACTCTGCCGGTTGTCTTACACTAAGTCAATAAATCACAATAGCCTTCCGAGATGTACAAAACCGGAAAATAAGTGCACAAAATCCACTCTGCTCCTGAACACAACTTTCTTCTCCAAACACGAAAAAATGGTCTGTCTTCTGTGAAGAATGAAGGCCTCAACATTGAATTCCATGGAACAATAATAAATATGGATCGTTTAATACCCCAATGCTATATCAACATATAATGAAAATTCTTAACTCTAGATATCAAATAACTTTCATAACAAAATTGCAATGATTCTTAATCCAACTTTAATATTCAATTAAATAATTAGGAGGGAACGGCTGATCAAAGCAAACGAAAATTCTAGAATTTTTAGGATTCTGTCTTGGCCTCAAAATAATCAAATGAAGGTCCTACGAAATTACATCATAGCCCTCCTCCGAAAAAAATGCAAACTATCAGATATTATGTGTGTGACTCTTCCAGGTGTTCACCACTCTATCGCTTAAAGCATACTTTCTGATGTTTAATCTTAATTGTTATTTATACATTTTCTTAATATGGCTTTTATTCTTGATTCTTATTGTTTAGAGTTGCCTCCGCACACATCCTGGTTGTAAATTCCAGCCATAATCTTGTAGACCTTGATGATGTTTCCTCTTGTTCTTCTGTATGTCAAAGTGGGAAGGCTGAGTCTTCTGTCTTCCCTCATATGATAGGTTCCTAAACACTGGTATCAGCTTCCCTGTAAGGGGCGCAGCAATTTGCCTTCCTGGCTGCCGTGCTGATTGGAATCAGCGCCCAATCCAGCCCCAGCTTAGCCTCTTCTCCTTCCATCATTCAGCCTGTTTCTCCCAACTTCCTCACTTTCCCTACAACCTCTCCCACAACTTTCTCTGGTCAGCCTATATTTTCACAGGGTAGATGCTGACCTCCTTCTCAGCCAACTATCCTGGATCAGGGCTGAAGGGGGAGGGAACAATGTTTCCTAACCCCTGAGCTCTGGTTTGGGATGGTGGGTTTTTAACAACCTGCTTCATCCCCACCCATAACTTCCTCAAATCCCCATTTCCTTCTCACTTCACTATCTATCTTTTTACACCATGCCCAAGGTGGAGCCACCTTGCCGAAGGGCTGCTAGGTCCCCAGGCAGGAAGGGTTTGCTTCCCACAGAAAGAATAAGGTCCCTATGCCCGATGATGAAAACCCCCCCAATAAAACTCTTTCCCTTTCCCCCTCTACATCAACGGAGCTGCCTTCGCGCAGCTCCATTGAAAAAATGAACGTCCACCCCCTCCTGTGATCTTGCAGGTGACCATCCAAATCTCTTTAACCAGAGAGGAGGCTTACTCCTCTCATTTGCCTATCAGTCCAGGGGACTCCCCTCTACCCCCTTGTCTGGAGGTGCCAGCAAGTGCCTCCCTGTTTCCAGCGGCAGTCCCTCTTTTACTCTCCAAGGGGACTGCCAAGAAAGCCAGCAGGCAGCCCATAACTGACCACTCCCCATTGAAGCAGCTCAGTAGGGCAAGCCCCCTTAGGGGGGAGAGGGAGACAGGGCCCATTGGCCGCTTCTATCCATGACAATGGGACCTGTGATGTCCTAGGGGTGGGGGATGGCCAATTGGACCCCCACACCCCCACCCAAGATAGACATGATCCTTGAGGCAACCCAGCCTCAGACAGTAGGGCCTTCCATGGGGTCGAATCCAAGTTCAGCGCCAAGCATCAACCCTGAGTCCGCCCCTATGCAAAGTCCTTCTCAAACAGCTTGGGTCTCCAAGGCAGTACAAAGAAGGGGGGGATTTCCTCCTCCAACAGGTGCCCCTGTGACCGCTAGGGCATTCTCCATCTCAGAGAAGGACCTTGCTGAGGCCAGTCCATCTGGGCCGGGTGCTCTTGCCACTGGAGTGAATGTGAGTGTGTTTGTAGGGCAATTCTAGCAGACCTCTCCCTCCCTCTCTAAGAATGTGTGTGTGAATGGGGAGATGTTTTTATATGTATATATATTTATTGGGTTTTGTGTTATATTTTGTTAAATTTGCTTCTCTTTCCATAAGCCACTCTATTTATTACTCTGATAGTTTTTTTTTATATATTCCTTTTGTAAGAGTGGCTGATATTACAAAATTTTTCGATTAATTTAAATTGAATATACAACTAGTCCTACTTAGTGTAGGAAGCGGGTTGGATAGATTAGGACTAGAGTGTAGGTTTGGGGCCTGTTACAATAGTTTGGGTTTCCAAGGTAGTACAAAGGAGGGGAGGGATCTTCTCCTCCAGCTGGTGCCCCGGCGACTGCCAGAATCTTCTTGATCTTGGAGAAGGATCTTGCTGAGGCCAGTCTATCTGGCTTGAGGGGCTCATCTCCATCTGTGGGAGCTGCGGAGATGGATGGGTCTGCTGCCACTTCGGTAAGTGACCTCAATTACATCGGGCCCCCCCTCATTCAGAGACTACGTGGCGCTTTTGAGCCCGCTGGCTTCAAATGCTTTCTGGTTATTCATTCCACTGATGGCACCATGTTGGCTAAGGGCAACATGATCCATCAGAGGAGAACTTTAGCTAGTGTGATTGGTATAGAGCCAAAGGTGACCTGTTTGTTGGACTGGAGCCTTTTGGTGAATGTGTGGCACACCTGTGAGTGTGATGTCACACTCTAGCATGAACTTGGTGAAAGGAGTAGTTTATGCGAGGGAACTCGTGAGCTACTCCATAGATAACATCACTTTAGAGCTGTCCGACCATGGGGAGGTCAAGGTCGAATGTGTGATGAGAAAAGAGGGAGGGGCCTCGAGACCCAACCCTACACTCTTCATCACGTTCGACTGTGACAAGCTACCTGAGTCAGGATGTGCCGGTTGGTATCGCTACTGCATGAAGGCACTCGTGCCACTGCTGTGGGGAAGCTACTACTGCCACTGCTTCGACCATACTAATCGCTCTTCTCTATGTGAAAAGTTGTGGTGACCCCAAATCTGTGTAAGTTGCTCCAAAGCTACACACAATAAGTCGAAATAGTTTGTGGCCAAGTGTGTCAATTGCAGAGAGCGGTACCCCACTTCTTTGAATCAATGTGGTGCGCATCTCTTGAGAAGGAAATCCTGGCCGTTCAGACTCAGGATCGTCTCTCATTTCACGAGGCTAAGGACTTCAGCCTGGCGCACCCATTGCTGCCCGGGATGTCCTTTGCCTCAATGTTGAGAAAGACACCCTCTGCTCCTGCCCATTCAGGCCTATGAACACGGGAATGGGTACCCTTCTTCTGTTCCTACCCACACTGGGTGCTTTTCCTGGTAAAGATGGTGGCACAAATGGTTTACACCAAACCAGATACCCCCGTCTCCCCCTCCCCCAGCGTGACAGTTTTCCCTAAGGCAAAACAGCCACACGTCTCCACCAAGTCATTACATTCAGAGGAGGCAACCCCCCGAAGGGAGGACAGCACTAAAGGAGCTTCTGCTCCTACCCTCACAGCCACTGGTAAGCTGGATGGCTTGGAGACAGTGGATCCTGCAAAGGGGGGACTACCGCCTTTGAAGACCCCCTACTCACCTAAGATTTTGAGGTAGAGGTAGGAAAAGACTCGCATGGTGAGCTCAACCTCCCCCAATAAGTCCTCGAAGGAGACAGCGCATTGTCCGACCAACAGCGCCCGGAGTTCTGCCCCCGGGAAGCATTTGCTCATGCCCGTGAGGGTCTTCTCTTCAAAGAGGACCCTGCTTCTCCTCCGAGCTAGGCCTGGAGGGCCTATTCCTTCAATGGAATTGCCGCGGACTCCGGGCCAACTAGGAGGAGTTGTGGAAGCATCGTCTCCTCCCATTCCCCATTAGCTATCTTTTTGCAAGAGACCATGCTGAGCGCATGCCCCCGGCCCACCCTCCCTGGGTATAAGCATTTTGCGACCCTATCACCGAGGGATTGGGGCTGGGCGGGAGGATGTGCGATTTACACCCTGCATGATGTCTCCGTTGTTCTAGTGGCCCTAGATACCTCCTCTCAGGCAGTAGCTGTGCAGCTGCACCTGGATTAGAAGTATACCGTTATTTTCGCTTACATTCCACCGTCAGTCAACTTTAATGAGGGGCACTTCCACCGCATTGTGGCATGTTGCCAATGCCCTTTCTCTTGCTCTGAGATCTAAACGGTAGACCCCCCTCCTCTTGGGAGACTACTCGATTAATCCAGCCGCTCTTCATGGCAGGCATACGTGTCTTGACTTAACGTTGTGGTGGAGCGAATGTGAGTGTGTGTAAAAGGGCCATTCTCCCACCTCTTTTCTCAGTACCCTCTCCCTCCCTCTGTAAGAATGTGTGTGAATGGGAATGGGTTTGTTTTATTTTTGTTTATTTTATGTATAAAATGATTACCATGTTTTTCTTTCTTTCCAGGCGTCATATTCTGGAAAGATAGTAGCTAATTTTGAGATATCAATATAATTAAAATAATATTGTACTTTGCTTAAAATAAACTTTTATCAAAAGATTATATTTTGAGGATTGTTTGGATATACATTTAGAGGTAAGCTAGTCGATAAATTTACTCGGGTAATGCCCACTTATTAGTTTCGCCATCCATGTATAAATAAATGGGTCATAAAAGGAGGATATATCTCTTCTACAGAGAGTGGAAGTGTGGACTGATAGCAAGAGGGGTTCTCTAGACGAGTGCTCCACCCAGCCCTGAGACGGAGGGCTTTCGTGCCTCTCTAACCACCTGAACCGCCATACCCGCCTTCGTTGACAATCCTGCCTCCTTCTAAGTTAGCCTACTACAACCCACCTCCAGCACACAAGTGATAGCGCGTGCCTTCTTTTCGTTCGGTTGTGGTTGTGTTTTTTTTGTTTTGTGTAGAATATAAGTAAATTGTTGTATTCGCCGGTTATAAAATTCTCGTTTGGTATCGTATTTGGATTGGGAAATCCAGCCTCATTTTGAAGTGTGCACACTTCCCTTGTGAATATAAATTGCTGTAAATATAACTGTAACTATCATTGTACTTTTTTTTGTAAGTAAAGGGACTGTATATACAATCCGTTTTATTCTCCCTCGATTTGTCACGTCCGGACAGTGTAGGAAGCGGGTTGGATCGATTATCGATTGGGATTAGAGATATATTTTCGGCCCGCTACAATGTGAAGACTTCTCTAGCCGAGGTATGGAAGCGAGTCAAAAGGATTCGGGGCAAGTTCTGCAGGACCCCCTTCCTATTCTCCAGGAGAATGGGGCCGCAATCTCGGACTCCGCATTCTCTAGCCGGGTGCTGCTCTGCCACCATTCAATGTGTGCCATGATGTAGCAGAAGGTCGCCGGCTGGACATTGCCTCCAGAGGCAGAGAACCCTTCAATGACATGTTTACTCTTGAGTGAGTTGCATTCCACTCTTGCGTCCCTGCACCATGCATTGACACCTGGGTGAGCGAGGCATGGCCTTTCTGTTAGATTGGCTCAACAGGATCTGGGTAGAGAGTTTCCCAGATTCCTGCTAAATCGCTACTGTGCTCGTCTTTTGTACCTGGGGAGAGATCATTCTACCCCGGCCGGTTTCCACCCAATCTCTCTAACCTCTTGTATGTGTAAATTGGTGGAGAAATTGGTAAATATCTGATTGGCTTTATTTCTGGACAGCGGAGACCACCTATCTTCTACACAGTGGGACTTAGGCAAGTTCTACTCCATGTCGGATGCTCTGCTCTGACTGGAAATGGCTTCTGTGAGGCCTTCTTTCATAGACAGCACTATGCCATGGTGTTTTTCGATCTAGAGGAGGCCTCTGATACCGCATTGTAGCGGGCCGAAAACTTTAGACTAACCCCAATCGATCCAACCCGCTTCCTACACTAACCCGGACGTGAGAAATCGAAGGAGAATGAAACGGATTGTATGTACAGTCCTTTACTTAACAAAAAAAAATACAATATTTACAAAAAATATGGGTAAATATGCACCCAATGAGCCTATTTATATATATACTAAAACAATCCTATCTTGGAACCCAATCAATCAAAAAAAATATATATTAATACTAAGAGTCAGCATATACAAAAGGGGACAACCAAAACAAGAGACAAAAAAAAGAGGAGTTTTCTTACGTGGTACCACGGTTTACGATTTGCCGGCCTCCCCGGGGGAAAATCTTGTCGGCAGTCACTCTTGTGACAAAATTGGGTGTGCGGGGCTTATGGTGCCTGCCACCTCTGAGCTTAGTTTTCTTTAAGATCCAGTCAAGTACTATTAGAAGACTTCTTATATCTTCTTTAAATATCTCCAAAATATTTTTGTTAAAGTCGCTCTTGCAAAATGCAGGCAATGTTTTTGTTTGTTTTTGTTTTTTTTTATTCTGGTACTTGAACGCTGTCTCATAAAATCTTTAACATTTAGTAGCTAATAAAAAAACATGAGATGTTAAATAACCTTATTCATACAACATGAAATCAAATACATATGTACAAAAGAAAATATAATAAAAAACCCATTCCCACTCACACACACATTCTTACAGAAGGAGGGCGAGAGTATGGGAAAAAGGGTGGGAGAATGGCCCCTTCATACACTCACATTCGCTCCACCACAGCATGACGATATGGTATCATCGAGACTCTCCACAAGATGGGGGTGAGGGGACGCCTACCAATCTTTATATGATTTTTTGCAAGATCGCCGATTCTGCATATGGGTGGGGGGAAGCCCTCTCTGGTTCATTGGAGCAGGAAGAGGGTTCCCGCAGGGAACTGTCCTCAGTGTCACACTCATTGCCCTGAGCATCAATTGTGTCACCTCAGTGCTGCAGAAGATGTTCTCACTACACTCTACGTGGATGACCTTTCGATCTCTTTTGGTGCAGCCCAGATGCCAACTCTGGAGAGTCGACTTCAACAGGCATTGAACCGTGTCTCTCGCTATGCCGAAGCGCACAGGCTTCGGTTTTCCTTGGCCAAGAGTAAGGTGGTGCAACTCTGCCACCATTCATGGCTCCACCCTGACCCAGACTTGTTTCACAATGGGGTATGCCTGGAAGTGGTTGAATCGTCCTATTTCCTTGGACTTGTATTTAACCGATGCCTCACCTGGGAGGATCATTTTCGCAGCCTTAGGTTCTCTTGTATGCGCCCCATGGATATTCTTCATTCTGTGACATTCAGTTCTTGGGGCACTGATACGCCTAAGTCCTTCTCATCCTCAACTGAATTCAGCCGATGCCCATCCATTTCATAGCTAAATTCCCTATTATCCCTTCCCATGTTAAGAACTTTGCATTTTTTAAGGTTAAATGTCATCTGCTACTTCTGAGCCCAAGCTAATAACTTATTTAATTCATTCTGCACTTTAAATCTACCCTCAACTTCTTTGACTACAGCTGCTAATTTAGTTTGATTAGCCAAAATTGACATTTTGTTATTTACAGTCACCCTAAGATTATTTATATAAAGTATGAATATTAATGGGCCTTAAACTGATCCCTGAGGTATGACATTGATAATTTCCCTACCCTGTGACCTCACCCCAGTCAATAAAACTCTGTTTCCTGTCTTTTAGCCATTCAGGTATCCAATTCAAACTTTACCACATATCCCATCCCCTTTTTATTTTTGAACTCCTTTCCTATATTGAACCTTATCTCAAAAGCTTTGCTAAAATCTAAGCATAAAACTTCAACATTCTCTCCATTATCTGTTCTCAGTGAGCTCTGTATTAAATGATGGGTTTTTTTGTTTTTTCTTTTGTAATATGTTTAAGTTTTCAATGATGTTAAAATAGGCCATATTTATATTCAAGGAATTTTTAATTATATTTAAAATTAAATCATGAAATAGCTCCAATTTTTTTAACATTTCAGACCAGCGTAATTTAGTTTCCTTTTGTTTATACTTTTCTTGATTGCTTAATTATGGGGTTTTGAAAAGTTTTCTCTGTTATGCTGTCTTTTTGGATGAAGTGAATATACCCTTTGATATAAGTAGTTTTTATGTACATAATTTGTGCTCCACCAGCCAGTCAGCTTTCAAGGCTATGACATCTTTGGTGTACTTATTCATTTCTCAAACAATTTGGAAATTATATCATTGGTCAAAAATAGATCAAGATACTTTATCTGGTGCACATTCCTATCAGGAACATTAACAGGCCCTGTATGGCTTTGTAAAAGATTAAATTTTATTCCAGAATCACAGTTTTCAGGAGCATATACACAAGACCACAATGGCACCGTAGTGCCTTTACTTTCACTTTCAGATGAACAGTCAATTGACAATTCACTTACATCAGAGCCTCTATCACTATCGACATCTAAGTCAGCTTCCAAATCTGATTCACTGCTAGAAGTCATTATGTTGTCACTTATTCCTACAAAAAAATAGTATAATTAATTATATAAACAAGTAAAATGGTCAATGTGACACTCGATCACACATCAGACTGATGTAATCCCATCCATCAATTATATAAGTAATTATATAAGTAATTCTAAAACGCTTTCTCATTGGTTCCTTTATAGGTGACCAGAGGCTATTTCAGTCAATCAGTGACATTTGCTTAGCTGTTTTGGTTTGAAAGTGAACCAACTCAATTTGAGCTTCCGCACTCACACACCACAAAAAGGAGCTATTTTGGGTTAATAGAACCAGATCATATATATTGGCCTCCCTTGTTGGCTTATTAACAGATTGTGTACAAAAATTATCCTTAAAGCATTCTATAAACTTAAACATTGCTCTATCCCTTCCTAACATATTTTCCCAGTCCACAAAATTTAAATTGAAGTCACCAACAATAACTGTATCTACCCCACCTTACCTAATTTAACATGACCTCAAAGAATTTCCTCAGATTCTCGCTAAAACAAAGTTTTGCACAGAAAACAGTTTATAGACAAGAGGCTAGGCCTTGGTCGAATATGGGCATTATAAAGCCATATTCCCTTAAATGCACTAACAGAATATTTACATGTGTTTTTATCAGCCTTTCAAATCCTTTGCAATTAATTAATTTACAGTAAAAGAAATTTTGATCTTTCCTAAATTTTCAATTCCTGCAGCATGTAGGGAATTTTATAACTTGCTAAATTATACCTTGAGTCCTATATATTTCTAAGGCCTGAATATCATCCTCAAAGACTTCATGTATTATTTGGTATTGTGACTTATAACAACCAATGCGCACCATTATAACAATTATCAAGTATTATTTGGTATTGTGACTTATAACAACCAATGCTCACCATTATAACAATTAAACTGAAGATACAGCCATGCACAAACTGACCAAAATATAATGAAGCTTGGTATTGGCTAATCAGTCAGAAAATGCATGCACAGATCATCTGCAGATATAACATAGCAAATATGAAAGTTTTAGAACGTTAGGTTGAAAAATAAAAAAGAGATCATACATTTCTTAAGATTGATATGGTAAAAATTAAGATCGGCGGCGCCAACGATGGGACGCAAAATATTTCGGTAAATATGTAGATTAGCAACTCGGCCGAAAAAGTGTTTTTTTTTTGTAAATATTTTTGTTCACCCCTACCGGAATATTCATACACCTTTGAGTCGTCTGACGTCAGACCCCACCCCCATTATAATTCGCAAAATGATTAAAGGCACTGACATGATTTGGTTACCCTTTCTTCAATTCCCATTTTGGTAAAAGGGAATCTTTTGCACAAAATGGTGGATTCTTAAAATAATGGCAATCACTTGAGTCAGGTTTAGTTTTAGAACATCTAAATTCAAAATTATCGTTAATCTAATGCCTGGCTACAAACCTTGCAATCTATTTTAATCTTAAGTAAATGGTAAACCTTACCCTCCATACCCTCCTTCCCTGAGGCACCTCGAATATATAGATAGACTGAGGGTATTAAATATGTTCTCGTTCGAAAGGAGGTGTGTGAGAGGGGATATGATTGAGCTCTTTAAAAAAATTTCTGGGATAGATAAATTGGATGTTAGTGAGTTAGATGATGGAAATCGGACTAGAGGTCACCACTTGAAAATTAAAAAGCAAGGGTGTAAGTTGGATTTAAGAAAATATTTTTTCACCAATAGAGTGGTAGACTTCTGGAACAAATTGCCATGGAGGGTAGTAGGTAGTCCAAATTTAAATGTATTTAAGAGTAGGTTGGATGAGTTTATGGGGAGGGAAGATTGTGATGGTTCCTAAGTTTTGTATATATTAATATTGTTTGTATATATCTATAGCTGCATGATTTAGTTCTTGACAAGTCTTGATTGGTGATACCCTTGTTTCTGGACGCAATCCTCTGGATGTAGTTTTCTTGGGAGTTTGGGTGCCTTAAAAAAGAGGCCGTTTGACTTGGATGACCTATGATGAGCCCTTGTGGCTTTTGTCATCTGTTATATTGTGAGGGACTTTGATTTTGTCTTTCCCTGTTGATGGTGCTTTTTTGTGGTTGGGTTTTGACGGATGCGGATGACCTTTGATAGGCCCTTGTGGCTTTTGTCATCTGTAAAGTTATGTTATGTTATGCTATTGGCTAACTACTCAGTTCAAAAGTTGAAGAAAATATGGCTAGTGGTACAGAAAGATTCAAATTTAGCAAAAAATTAACATATTTTTGAAAAAATAAATAATGCCATTATTATTAAGTTCTGGAAAATGAAAATGGCATTGGTGAATATTATTTGAAGAATTAAGAACATTTGTCTCTGAAAATTTAAAAATCATTAAAGTTTTAAAGTGAATATTATTCCAAATCAGTTCTTAGATGTTGACAATATCTTCGGGATGAACTAAAGATGCAATAAATTGGTGAAGATGTGCTCAAGTCATTCAGAGCAAAGGCTAGCATACTTGTTTGTGATATTTTGTTCAATTATCTGAGATATGTTTTCTGGTCATGTCTACATTTATTTCTATTATTATTTAGTTTTATTTATTGATTATTATTTAGTCTTCAAATACCTATTAATTATCTTGTATATTTTTAGTCTCTGTTCTATGATATGAGACATACTTTCATGGGCAAATTTCAAAGATTATTTATTCAATATAATTTTCATGGATATTAAAAGAGTATTGGGAAAATAGATAATTTAGTTTTGATTGTATCATGTGTTTCAGAAAGTACACAAAAAGTTTGTTATGTGAATAAACACATTATTTTTGCATTCACTAAGGTTATGTAAAAAGACAAAAGCTGAAAAAAAATTGTATATAGAAGCTTAAAGTAGTTTGGTATATGAAAGTTTATTTAACAGAAACATATACTAAACTAATAGAATACCAATTTTCAAATTAGGCAGCAAATATTGATATAAAAATGGTGAGTTATGATTTTGTTATTTACTGTGTATTTAAGAAAGAATAACTTATTTATTTCTCTATTTCATTGATTTTCTCTTTGTTATGAAAGTTACTTTTCTCTGTTTTATTGATGAATGTTATGATATTAATTGATCTGGAATCTTTTAATTAAAAATTGCAAACAAACAAAATTAACTGGTAAGTTTGAATACCTCATGGTAAATTTTGTATTGGTTTTTTTTTTCAATCCTGGTTTCCTATTTTATTGCCTGATGTTGTAAAACTGACTGAGAATTTGGATGTGGAATCATTTTATTGGTATTCAAATCTAGATAATTTGGAATGTTCTATCCCTTCAAGGGGCTGCCCCATAAAGACTGCTAGACCTACTACTTGTAGGAGTTGCAGACTCTCCCAGCCCATGCCCCCCGGGGTACACAAACTAGTAAAAGATTATGGTTTATTTTTTCAAGACATTATCATACTTTTTTATACTAATTGCCTTAGAGGTCTCCTTTCAAATGTATACTTGGGAGGAAGCTAATTTCACAGGCTAATCACTAGCCAACAATCATCCATACATGCATAAATTTTTAACACGACATGTTCCATTTATAGAGTGAATAAACCCCAAATCATTCCAGACTATTGCCAAGCCCACATTATCCAGCTTTAACATTTTCATCTAGTGCCACTGCACTTACTTGGACTACACTATGCCCATACCTGTTTGCAGTTACATTTGCTTCATGTTAGCTCTGTATAGGGAGGTCAATGTTGCTCCCGTAAATTCAAAATTATCTAAATTATTCAATGGATATTTATTCAATTCAAGGAACTAATAATGGTCCTTGAGGCAACCCAGCCTCAGATGGTAGGGCCTTCCATAGGGGGAAATCCTAGCTCGGCGCCAAGCACTGAACCTGGATCTGCCACCTTAGAGCTGGCCGACCATGGGGCGGTCAAGGTTGAATGTGTGATGAGAAAACAGGGAGGGGGCTTCGAGACCCACCCCTACACTCTTCATCACGTTCGACTGTGACAAGCTCCCCGAGTCAGTGCATGCCGGTTGGTAACACTACCGCGTGAAGGCATTCGTGCCACTGCCGCGGCGGTGCTATTACTGTCACCACTTCAGCCATACAAATCATTCTTGTAGACATACAAAGTCTGTGTAAATTGCTCCAAGACGGAACACAATAAGTCTAAATCGTGTGTGGCCAAGTGTGTCAATTGTGGAGAGCCGCACCCTGCTTCTTCAAAGAAATGTGGTGCATATTTCCTTGAGAAATAAATCCTGGCCGTTCAGGCCCAAGATCAACTCTCATTCTGCGAGGCTAAGGACTTGGTCCTGGCGCGCCTGGCTTTGCTTGGGATGTCTTATGCCTCAATAGTTAGAAAGGCACCCTCTGTTCTGGCCCATCCAGGCCAATGAGCATGGTTATTTGTGCGCCCATTTGGAGCCCTTCTGCAGGCTCTACTCAACCCGGGCGCTCCCCTGGTAAAGCTGGTGGCAAAAAGAGTTCATAGCCAACCCCGGCTAAAACTAGGGCTCTTCCCTCCTTTCCCAGCATGACCGTATCCCATAAGGCAAATCGGTTATGCGCCTCCAACGAGTCGTTAGACTCACAGGAGGTAACACTCTCCATAGCAGGTACGTCAATAATAGTAAACACACTCCTCAAAACACTAGCATCTTTCCCTACATACAACTTATACGCCCCATTTTTACCAATCTTTCTCTCAATCTGATCACTCGCAGGATGCACAACCATACGATTCATTTTCATAAAATCATACCCCAAAATCATACCATACTCACTACTCACCTTATGAATCACAGAAAATTCACTTTCATTCATCAAAATACCATGCATTCGAACAGGTGACCTTATCATTCCAATCACAGGCACTCTCCTATTACCAATACCTACCAAACTACCCTTGCACTCAGACAGGAGGGCTTTATCACTCACCTTATCATACACATCATTATACACCAAGCTCATCTTGCATCCAGAATCTATTAAAGCTAAACACTCAATTCCATTCAATTCCACCTTCATACTCAGACACTCATACTTCCTACCAGACAGCACTTTAACACTAGACAGACTTACCAACACATTACTCACACTCATGCACCCAGAGGATACTTCACCAGGTACCCACTTACAATTTAGTTTCCCGCTTCAGACTTTCCATTAAAACCTTGCGCTCTCAGTTCAATCCAACACTTTTCATTAGAATATACTTCCATCGCACAATAGCTACACATACATTCCTCTAGTCATGATACATCCTCGCATAATGAGCAGCCTTTCCACAATTACCACATGCATATTTCATACTTTCCCCACCAGTTGCTCCACCATTCAACTTCGGACAATCTTTCTTCAAATGGCCTATTTCTTTACACTTGAAGCACTCTTTCACAGTTTCCTGGCAATCCTTTATCATATGGCCTTTCTTACCACACCCAAAACATGCACCAGATGTCCACCTACATTCTGCCAACATATGACCTTTCCTTCCACACCGACAACATTCCACAATCTTTCCCCCACCATTCGGTCTCTCATTTGCTGGGACATACCTCGGCCTTTCTCTCATATACCCATTCCCACGCTTGACATTCATCTGCCCCCTGCCATTCGACCATCCTCCATTTACCCATCCATTCCGGCCCAGGAAGCTCGACATCACTCCAGCAGGTGCAGCCTTCAGGCCATCCCTGTAGCTGACAAACTGCTGGGGTGGAGGAAAGCTCCTGGGCTTCTTACCCCCAACATTCACACTGTACCACCCATCCTCTTCTAGATCGCTTTCATTATCGAATCGTTCATCTTCCAACAGTTCTAACACATCCTCCCACATCAACCGTTCACCTGTCAGTCTCATTCTCTCCTTTTTCTTTCCACTCAGCTATTCACTCACCTTTCGTGGGATTGTATCCAAAAACTTACTCAATAGTGGTTTATATTCATTTACATCATCATCCCTATACCTCGTTCTTACCATACTCTCAAGCCTATGTGCATACATATTCACCCCTTAGTTCCTACCCATACGCGCCTTCTCAAATTCATTCACTCTCTTATATTTCACACTCTCTTTCATTCATTTCACCTGTCCAATCATCCGTTTCTAAACTACATCTTACTTTGGCTCTCCCACACTCGTTATCACTTGAAAGAACTCCAACTCTTTCCCATCCAAAAAATCTCCCAGAACACTCACCCAGTGACCTTTGTTCTGCGGGTACTTGAGCTTGCAATACCGCTCAAAATCCCCGAAGAACTCATCCATACTCTTTCCCCCATGCAATCTAACCATATCAATCCTTGGCACTTCCCTAATCAAAATTCCTTCCCCCACATTCACTTCACTCTCCGAAGAGCTACTCTCGATCTCATTCATTCCAATCATATCGTCACTCTCTCCCTCATCTGAGTATAGCGAATCCACATTCTTCCCTCTCGCATTCCTATCCTTAACCTTAGAACCATGCTTCCTTCCTCTCTTACTTTCCACTCTTCCATTGTATATACAGTCCCTTTACTTACAAAAAAAATGTACAATGATAATTACAATAATATAATTATAATTTATATTTACAAGGGAAGTGTGCACACTTCAAAATGAGGCCAAATTCCCCAATCCAAACAAGATACCAAAAGAATTTTATAAAGGGTGAATAGAACAAATTTACTAAATATATCTACACAACCAAATGAAAAAAACAACAACAACCGAATGAAAAGGGGCACGCGCTATCACTTGTGTGCTGGAGGTGGGTGGTAGTAGGCTAATACAAAAGGAGGCAGGCTTGTCAGCCAATGCAGGTGGGCAGTTCAGGTGTCTAGCAAGGTATGAAAGCCCTCTGTCTCAGGGCTGGGCGGAGCACTCATCTAGAGAACCTGTCTCGCAGTCCGTCCAAGCTTCCACTCTCTAAATGTATATCCAAACAATTTTCAGCATTAATAATTCTTTAAATATTTATCTTTAAAACTTTTCTGTTTCAAAATATAATCTCTGAAAAGAGAATACAAACATCAATAAAATTAAAAACAAAACAAAATTTAAATTCCAGTTATTCACACACATTCTTACAGAAGGAGGGAGAGGGTATTGGGAAAAGGGGGTGGGAGAATGGCCCATCATACACACTCACATTCGCTCCACTACAACACAATCCTCTGGCTTGATTAAATTGTATATTGTAGATACATGATCTGACACAATCCTATGGATGTATTTTGTGGCTGGATTCTGACAAATGCAGATGACCTTTGATAGGCCCTTGTGGTCTTTGTCATCCATGAAATTATGTTATGTTGTTAGGGTGGGGGAGGGAAAGGAAAGAGATGAATAAGTTCTGGGATGGATAAGGTGGATTTTAGTAAGTTATTTGAGTTGTAAGGTAGTAATAAGAATAGGGGTCACCACTTAAAAATTTTAAAAATAGAGGTGCAGGTTGGATGTTAGAAAATATTTTAGATTATTTTCACCAATGGACTGGTAGATTACTTCAATAGTTTGCCATCTGAGATGGTAGACAGTCCAAACATGAATGTATTCAAATGCAGATTAGATGATTATATGGGGAGGTATTCTGGACTCATTCTTGTGGATGCAGTTTTTATTATTGTATATTTCGATTGATTTGGAATTTAACGAGTCTTGAAGATGATGCTTTTTGTTTTCTACACATTCCTGTAGGTGACCTTTTTTAGGCCCCCATGGCTCTTGTCATCCATGAAATTATGTTCTGTTATGTGCAGCATATTTAGTTTTCCAGAATATATTCCAGATACTTAGAGGAGCTTATTTAGCTGACTTGGCATACTGTATGCACCTTTACCAGCTGGACTGGGGGTGAGTTACATTCGAGATTGCTACAACTAGTAGCTGTAGGGGTGCCTTGAACTATAACCTTATAACTGGGTCTGAATAATTAATTGCATTCTCCCTATCCTTCTAAGCATCCATTTTTTTTCAGGAATATTCCCTCACTAATCCTTCCCAAGACAAACTATATTGGCTACCAACACTACCCAAACGATTTAATTAAACTACTCTCTCTGATATGCCATGAAACTTTATTATATTTTTTTTAGAGCTCTATGTATCAGGAATATAACTCCTTGTAGAAGATCAAAGTAAGCATGGAGTTGGTATCATGATACATAGAGAGCTAAAAATAATTATAATAAAGTTTCATAGCATATAAGAGAGAGTAGTTCATGTAAACCCAAGGATCTCTAAAAAGTACAACCTAAAAATAGTCCATATATATATATATATATATATATATATATATATATATATATATATATATATATATATATATATATATATATATATATATATATATATATATATATATATATATACAGATATTTGCTAGTACACAGGATGAATTTGATGATTCTATGATGATAAGGCTTAATAAAAACAAAGCCCATTTTAACATGATCTCTTAAAGTAACAAATACCAACAATTAAATTAAATTAGCAGAACTAAACAAGCTCATTAACAAAAATCAGAGCTAACTTCAGGAAATATAATATAACCATTGTTGAAGATGCCATCAAAGAAAGAAAGTGGTTACAAAATGGTTAAAATTTTAGCAATAGCATGGGCAACCATAGGACCTTATGCCATCCCAGCCATGGATACTATCATTAGTCAGGTTGATAGCTTGTATGTCATGCATGTACAGATGGATATGGATGAGTGAGTTAAGGGGATACCAAATTCATTTTTTCAACTTTTTACTACATTAGATTATCATATATAAAATTAAAGATCATTAAAAGCCCTTTTATTCCTGCCAAAACCATAATAACCTACAGCGCCATTTTTTAAATACAGGAAGTTCTTTCAGAACCCCCCCATGGAGCCTGATATCATATAAATGGCTATAAAATGACTAAAAATTAAGCATTCAAACTCAATTCATGGCCAAAAGATGCAGATATGATTTAGTTATCATTTGAAATCAGTTTTCTTTAGTTCTCTTAAAATTTATGTTAATGGTGGACTAAAACATATTTTGGGGATAAGATCAACTATAGGCTTTGTTCTTAGTTGGAGGGGGTGGTAGGGTTAGGCTATAGTTCTAGACATGTTGCTAAAAGAATAATTATACCATAAAAGTGCATAAAATTTGCAATAAAATGATATACAAAACCAAAAAATATGAATTTGTATGAAACAACGTGAAAAGTAACTCATGAAGAAATGTGTTATCCCCTTAAAGTCTTTCGTTTAACTCAGCTTAATAGGATTTGGATGAATGATATCATCCCAGATTCTTGGAGAATGGCTACCATGTTTGGTTCCGCATGCCATTGAGAGACCACTCCATCTTGTTTTCTAGCTAAATTTGTTAACCTCTTGCTTGTGCAAGTTAAATCAACAAAATCAGAAATCTCAGCTTAGTGTATTTCGTTTTTAATGGTCACCCAATTATTGACTAACCTCTCAACCTCACTGAACCAGAAAACTATAAAATACATACATACCCACTTGATCTGCATAGATTGTCTAAACAAGCTGAAAAATGTTCTATTTCAAAGCTAGCTCCCTTATTTCCACCAAACCAAAGCCACCCTAGATTATTAAACTAGTTTCACTGGCCTGCTTGCATCAGGACAATACTGTACTGTAAATGAATAAATATAAAGTTAAACCCTGTTCTCTCTGACTAACCCCAGTGCAATCTCTACTAGCCAGAAAACGTTTTCCATCTCATTCTTTTCTGCCCACTCTTAGCTCTCTCAGAACTTCTTGTAATATAACTGCTCTGAGACATTTGCTATAAAAATTATTCATTTAAGCACTAGCGCTGAATATATATGTTGTTTCTTCGCCTTTATTTTAAATTATCTTCAACATAGGGTTTTCATGTACTTTTGTTAGCTGTGCTCTCGTTGCATTCATCAATGAGTACTGTAAAATATCTAAAAGAAAACTTATTTATAAACTCAAATACCCATTATTATGTATCTGTATTGCAGTCTAATTAGCCATTTTATTATTCTTTTAACCATAAAAGAAGTTAGTTTAAAAATAATAATGAAAAAAAGTACCTACTTAAAGGATGTATTGGGATATTTTTTAACCAATATAGGCATAAGAATGGGCTAGGAATATTCAATAAGAGGCAGATAATTTTTTTTTTTTTTTTTAGGAATCCAAAGAGATTTCAATCAAAAAAGAAATTAAAAATGAAATTTTTGAAATTGAAGAAGAATATTTTGCTGAGCCAAATGAAGGAGGACTTGATTGTAAAAAAGAAAGCTGTGAAGTAAGAAAAAATAATGAAATATTGCGACTAGGAGAGGTAATATTACACATTTGAATTTTAATACCTTCTAAATAATTAATTGTGGTGAATATTTTTTATCCCTAAAAATTTTTTTCCTAATTTGTCCAAAATCTGTGTAGAAAAGAAGATCTACCCAAGCATACTGAGGTATCAACCAACTTTCTCAATCTGAGTAAATCAATGTGTTAGTCCACATATCTGGGCTTAAAAACAAAAATTCTCACATGTAGACAGGCTTCTAGAATTGCTTTGCTAGGTTGATTGGAAAGTTTGAAAGAGAGAGAAAATTAACTAAGAAATTAAACTGCATGTAAGAAACATAGTTAATTGCTCAGCAAATAAGCATATATATATATATATATATATATATATATATATATATCTTTCATAAATGCGAAAGAATGATGAAAATGAATCCAACAAACCCCAAGAAACAGAAAACAGGAAACCTTTCTTCAGGAAATATTATTTCTTTATTCACAAAAATTACATACAGGGAAGGGGGGGGGGGATCCAAACCATAGACACTAAGGCAGTGAGCATCTGCTTTGATCTCAATTAAATCATCTCTTAGGCCACTTCGTTATGCGGAATACCAATTTTTGCAAATTAAGAAATAATATTTCCCAAGAAAGTTTTCCCATTTTCTGTTTCTTGTGGTTTGTTAGATTCATATAAATATATATATACATATAGTTGCAGTAGGAAGGATATGACCATCAGTGACATTCTTATTTATTCCAAGCAATGTTTTGGATTACATAATCCATCATCAGGCTCCAGAAATTATGAATCAAGTGAGCATTTGCTAAGCTTCCGCGAGTTTTTACCGAGTTGACAGAATCTACCAAGACCATTGGATCCATATCTTGATGTAATATATTCAACAAGGTTGCTTCCAAGAAGGCATAATTTTAATTGCAGGAGGAAGGATACAACCATTAGTGACATTCTTATTTATTCTTAGCAACGTTTAACATTACTTAATCCATCATCAGGCTCCAGAAATTCTGAATCAAGTGAGCAATTGCTAAGCTAACTTGAATTGTTTTTGTATTGATGGAATATATATATAGATAGATAGATATATATTTTGAAGACCATTATGTATTTTGCCTTAATTAATTTCCTTTGGCAAATTTCTCTTCTTCTATCTTATTTATTTAATCTTATAGATGGTGGATTACTTGTCCAGTATTCATCTCTTTTTTTTTAATAAATGTGTTTGGTAAAAACAAACTAAATTGATAAGCTTTCAATCTGATTCGAACATCTTTGGAGCGTTTTGAAATGTTCTTGATTCCTTTACCGATGTAATTAGTAGAGTGAGGATCTGGCAGAAAGTAAAGTGAAAGAAAACAATTTTTTAAGATAGATATAAATAAATAGATATATATAGATATATATATATTATATATATATATATAGATATAGATATATATATATATATATATATATATATATATATATATATATATATATATATATATATATATATATTTAAATACATATATATATATATATATATATATATATATATATATATATATATATATATATATATCATTTATATTTATATATATATTTATATTTATATATTTATATTTATATATATTTATATTTATATATTTATATATATTTATATTCATATACATATATATATGATAAATAACATCCACAAGGAAAATGGAAAAATGATTCTGAGCTCTTTCGTCTTCCTTCTAAAAGACCTCTTCATGGAATAACGTAGGTCAGGACAGACAATGTCTTAAATAGTAAGGAGTGGGGGATTAAAATGGCTACCTGCATCAAAACCCTAACTAGGGCGTATAAATTCTTTAAATACTTTAATTTGTGATTTAATATAATTAGATATGATAGGATCTAGGCTAAACAAAACAAACCAGGGCTAATATTAGAATAAAGGAAAGTATTAATAGAGATACATTCCAAAATATTTCTTGAAATGTAGTTTGTATATTTAATAATAGGTTTACCACTATTCCAATTAACAATATGATCCTGACTATAGTTATGTAAAAATAATGCAGATTGTATACAGGATTGTATAGTCAGGATCATAGTATTAATTAGAATAGTGCTAAACCTATTATTAATTTTACAAACTACATTTTAAGTAATATTTTGGAATGTATCTCTATTAATACTTTCCTTTATTCTAATATTAGCCCTGGTTTGTTTTGTTTAGCCTAGATCCTATCATATCTAATTATATTAAATCACAAATTAAAGTATTTAAAGAATTTGTACCCACTAGTTATGGTTTTGATGCAGGTAGCCATTTTAACCCCCCCACTCCTTACTATTTAAGACATTGTCTCTCCTGACATATGTTATTCCATGAAGAGGTCTTTTAGGATAAAGACGAAAGTGCCGGAATCGTTTTTCCATTTTTCTTTGTGGGTGTTATTTATCATAATTTTGACTCGCGTTTAAGTTGTGAGTTTCTTTTCATATATATATATATATATATAGGTTGAGTATAAATCCCAAAATGAGACATGTAAAATTTCTCATTTAATTAAATACAACATTTCGGGTACCTTACTCATCTTCTAGTCTATAAGATAGATTTAGAATAAGTTTAAAATTATGAAAATTATAATGCATACAAGGATTAGAAATAAATTATTTAGTTAATTGAAATTTTGACATAAAATTTCAAAAAGATTTAAACTTTAGATATGGATCAATTATGGGTATTTTAAATATGGATAAATATAACACTAGTGGATACAATTATTGGTTGACACAGATATTATTCACTTAATGAAGCAGAAATAGTTACAAATTATTTAATTAATTGAAAATGTGAAAAAATCATTTGAAAACTGTTGACCTTAAATATAGATGCTATAAATATAGATAAATATATAATACTAATTGGGGTAATTGATTGGTACACAAAAATATTAGTCACCTTTAGTGGACAGCAAAAGCGGAGAGACTGAGGAAAGATTATAGAAGGAACTGATTAAAGATTGGTAGGTTGTGAATAAGTTTGAGTGATTTATGAAATGAGAAGGGAAAAAGCAAGTGACTCTGAATTTAAACTGGGATTTAGTTGTTTAAGAAATAATGATTCAAGAAGCGCCAAGGAAGTGGAGTCCATTGCATGTCCTATAATTTGAAAGTTTTTGTGGGAAATTTCTGTCTTACATTTAATTAAATGATCTTGAATAGGAGAATTTCTTTTTTTTTGGTCAAGGTGGAGCCAGTGCGAGAGCTAATATCAGGATGAGAACAAACCCTAGCCCCAAGTGAGCGAACATTGCTGCCAATGTAGATCCCCTGGTGGCACCTAGCCCCATAAGGGGCGCAAGCATTTGCCGTGCTGACAGGATTCAGCACTCCATCCGACCCGAGCATAGCCTCTTCTCCTTCCTTCAAAACACTTGTGTTTCCCCCCCGATTTCCTCGCTTTTCATACAACCTCTCCCACAACTTTCTCTGGTCAGCCTCTAATTTCACAGGGTAGATGCTGACCTTCTTCTCAGCCAACCGTCCTGGATCGGGGCTGAGGGGGGAGGGGACAATGTTCCCTAACCCCTGAGCTCCTGTCTGGGGTAGTTGGTTTTTAACAACCTGCTTCATCCCCACCCATACCTTCCTCACATCCCCTTTCCTTCTCACTTCAAACTCTATTATTTTTTTATGTCGTGTCTAAGGTGGAGCCGCCATTCTGAGAGACTGCCAGGCCACGAGGCGGGAGGGGTGGTCCGAAATGGCGGCACCTGGCTCTGCCAGGTCGTGTACGCACCCCTTGCAGAGCGGGCTACTGCGAGGGGTGATGAGCTATTGCATCCCGTGAGACAAATAGGGTCACCATGCCCAATGATGAGAAACATAAAAATCTCCCCTTAATTACCCCTGTGTCATCAATGGAGCCACCCTCGGGCAGCTCCACCAAAAAAAGGGAGGTCCCCACCCCTGTGCTTGCGCAGGGGACCCTCCATATTTCTTTAACCGGAGAGGAGGCTTACTCCTCTCCTACGCCCACAGGTGTAAGGGACTCCCCCTAACCCCCTTCTCTGGAGGTGCTTTTGGGCACCTCCCTTTTTCCAGCGGCCGTCCCCTCTTTTCGTTCCAATGGGACTGGCAAGAACGCCAGCAGGCAGCACATTGCCGGCCGCTCCCCATTCAAGCGCTCGGTAGGGCAAACCCCTTTAGGGGGGAGATGGAAGCCAGGCCCCTTCAGCCGCTTCCCTCAAAAGACCTGCTGGCAAGAATATTTAACCTTGCCGGGGTCAAGGCTTGTGCCTCCCCATACATGACTGGTGACGCTACCAACGGGACCTGGGATATCCTGGGAGGGGATGGCCAACTGGAGGCCCCTCCTGTGATAGACATGGTCCTTGAGGTAACCTAGCCTCAGACGGTAGCGCCTTCCATGGGGGGGGAAGAATCCTGGCTCGGCGCCAAGCGCTGAATCCGCCCCTATGCAAGGTCCTCTTCAAATGGCCAGGGTTTACGAGGCAGTACAGGGAGGGGAGGGATCTCTTACAACTGGTGCCCCTGCGACTACGTGAACCTTCTCTATTTCAGAGAAAGACCTGGCTGAGGCCGGTCTTTCTGGCTGCTATCTGATGGAGCGCTCGCCTGCGCCCTATTGCAACGACTCCTTCGTCCCCCAGACTGTTCGGCACATTCTTGTCGAATGTCCCAGTCTGGGTGATCTTCGCGCACGATACCTGTCCCAGTACCGGGATGGGCGGGGTCGCTACCGCCTGTCCCTTGTGCTCGGGACAGATTCGTGCACATTGACTTGTGGACTTATTGACTTCTTGGGAGAGGCCGGCCTTCTCCCTATTATTTAAGCAAGGTTTGCTTGTTTGTTTGTTTGTTTTTTGTTTTTTTTGTTTGTTTTTTTCCTTTAGTTGCACGCTCCTGCGCCGGGGGGACCTCTCCCCGACGCACCAGCTTGCTTCCTTTCCCCATTTTGGGGTGTTTTGTTTTGTTTTTTTCTTTAATTTTATTTTAAAGTAGCCTAGAACTAGGCCAGTTTTAATACGGCGACTAATGCCCAAGTAGGCAGTCGCCAGATGAGCCCTTAAAAAAAAAAAAAAAAAAAAAAAACGGTCTTTCTGGCCTAGGGGCTTCCACCGGCGGAGGTGAGAAGCGAGTTCATTCCCCGCGCTCCTCTCCAAAAAAGAAAAAGAACAAAAAAAAAGCCTAAGACGACTCCGGGCTCCTCTCTCCACCCGCGGGTGCTGCGGGGACAGATGGGTCTGCTGCCACTTTGGCAAGCGACCAAGCAAAAGATCAGCACATCCGGCCCCTCTACCCCCCCCGTTTGCGGAGCCCCTGACTAAGACTAAGACCAAGAGTGCACAGGTCGGAGCCTCGATAACATCGGGGCCCCTTATTCAGAGGTTACCTGGCGTTTTCGAGCCCGCTAGCTTCAAATGCTTCCTCGTTATTGGCTCCACTGATGGCAGCATGTTGGCCAAGGGCAACATGATCCATCAGAGGAGAGCGTTAGATAGTGCAATTGGTAGAGAGCCGAAGGTGACCCGTTTCTCGGACGGGAGCCTTCTGGCAAATCCCTTCGAGGCGGCTAAGATAAGTGCTCTTCGGACACTTCATAGCACCCCGGTGAATGTGACGCCGCACTCTACCATGAACTTTCTGAAAGGAATAGTTTATGCGAGGGAACTCTTTGACTACTCCATAGAGGATATCACCTTAGAGCTGGCCGACCATGGGGCGGTTAAGGTCGAACGTGTGATGAGAAAACTGGGAGGGACCTCGAGGCCCACCCCTACACTATTCGAAACGTTTGACTGTGACAAGCTTCCTGAGTCGGTGCGTGCCGGTTGGTACCGCTACCGCGTGAAGGCATTCATGCCACTGCCGCGGCGGTGCTATTACTGTCACCGCTTCGGCCATACAAATCGTTCTTGTAGACATGCAAAGTCGGTGTCACCCGAAGTCTGTGTAAATTGCTCCAAGGCCGAACACGATAAGTCTAAATCGTGTGTGGCCAAGTGTGTCAATTACGGAGAGCCGCACCCAGCTTCTTCGAAGCAATGTGGTGCATATCTCCTAGAGAAAGAAATCGGGCCGTTCAGGCCCAGGATTGACTCTCATTCCGCTAGGCTAAGGACTTGGTCCTGGCGCGCCCGGCTCTGCCTAGGATGTCTTATGCCTCAATAGTAAGAAAGACACCCTCTGCTCCTGGCCCAACCAGGACAACGAGCACGGTTGTTTCCGCGCACATTCTGTGCCCTTCTGCTGGCTCTACTCAACCCGGGCGCTCCCCTGGTAAAGCTGGCGGCAAAAAAGGTTCATACCCAGCCCCGGCTAAAACCAGGGCTCCCCCCTATTCCCCCAGCTTGACCGTTTCCCGTAAGGCAAAACGGCCACGCGCCTCCACCGATTCGTTAGACTCACAGGAGGCAACACCCCTGAAGATGGTCGCTAGGCCATCTTCCGGGGTTCCTAAAGCTGTCCCCCGAAAGGAAGACAGCAACAAAGGAGCTTCGGCTCCTTCGCCCACGCCTAGTGGTGGACCGAGTGGCTCGGAGAGGGTGGTTCCTCGAAAAGAGGGACCCTCGCCTCCGAAGCCACAACAGCCGCCTAAAGTTTCGAGGCGGAGGGAGGAAAAGACTCGCATGGCGAGCCCAACCTGCCCCAATAAGTCCTCGAAGGCCACAGCGCCTTCAGGGCTTTGTCCGGCCAACAGCGCCCTGGGTTCTGCCTCCGGGAAGCGTACGGCCATTCCCGTGAGGGTCTTTTTTCGAAGAGGGCCCCCGCGTCTCCTCCGAGCTACGCCTGGAGGGCATATTCCTTCAATGGAATTGCCGTGGACTCCAGGCCAACTGGGAGGAGCTGCGGATGCTCCTCCTATTTTTCTGCAGGAGACCATGCTAGGCGCGTGGTCCCTGCCCGCCCTCCCGGGGTATAAGGGTCTTGCGACCCCACCACCACGGGCTGGCCGGGCTGGGGGATGCGCGGTTTACACCCGGCATGATGTCAACGTTCTTCCTTTCACTTTAGATACCTCCTTTCAGGCAATGGCTGTGTAGCTGCACCTGGATAGGAGGTATACTATCATTTCTGCGTACATTGCACCGTCAGCTGACCTCGACGCGGGGGACTTCCGCCGCGTCATGGCACGGTTGCCGAGGCCCTTTCTCTTGCTTCGAGATCTGAACGGCAGGCATCCTCTCTGGGGAGTTTACTCAATAAATCCGAGGGGACAAGTCTTCCGATCTGATCGAAGAGCTTGAGATGGGTGTCCTAAACGTGGATGAGTTTACGCATCACTGTCCGAGAACCGCTTCATTTTCTTGCCTTGACCTATCTTTGTGCTCTTCGGATGCACATCCTGAATTTGATTGGGGGATGGTCGATGACCTCCATGTTAGTGATCACTTTCCCATTCAAATATCATTTTCAGGGCAACTGCCGCTTTAGAGCCCACCTCGGTGGTGCTTGGCGCGGGCGCGGTGGCCTGCATTTCAGGAAATGACTGAATTCTCTATGTTAGTCGAGGAGTTTAGGTCGGTAGATGAGGCCGTTGAGTTCTTCTCCGGTAACCCCATCGCTGTGGGCCTGACTACTATTCCTAGAACGTCTGGCCGTTTTGCACGCCGACCACTCCCATGTTGGTCGGCTGAGTGTGAGACGGCCCTCAAACAGAAGCGTTATGCCTACATGCGCTATAAGCGTCGCCCGAACGATTTCACTGTCAGTGAATTTCGTCGGGCTAGGGCTAGGTTCCAGTATATTTCGAAGCACGCCTGCCGCTCTTCTTGGAGGGCATACGTGTCTTCACTTAACGGGAAGACCCCTCTAGCAGAGGTGTGGAAGCGAGTCAAAAGGATTCGGGGCAAGTTCTCGCAGGACCCCCCCTCCCGTTCTCCAGGAGAATGGGACCGCAATCTCGGACCCCGCGTCCGTGGCGGAATCCTTAGCGACCGCTTTTTCGCATTCTCTAGACGGGATGCTGCTCCGACAGCATTCAATGCACGTCGTGGTGTCGCGGAAGGCCGCCGGCTGGACTTTACCTCCAGAGGCGGACAACCCTTCAACGACAGGTTTACTGTGAGTGAGTTGCGCTCCGCTCTCGCTTAGGGCGCGGATACCGCCCATGGTCCGGATGATGTCCCGTACGCCATGATTCGACACCTGGGTGAGTGAGGCATGGCCTTTCTGTTAGATTTTTTCAACAGGATCTGGGTGGCTTGTCTCCTCCCAGATTCCTGGTGACTCGCTACGGTGCTCGCCTTTTGCAAACCGGGAAGAGATCACTCTATTCCGGCCGGTTTCCGCCTAATCTCTCTAACCTCTTGCGTGTGCAAGTTGATGGAGAAATTGGTAAATGCTCTCATCTGCACAGTTCGGCTTCCGCAAGTTCCACCCCACGTCGGATGCTCTGCTCCGACTGGAAAATGCCATCTGCGAGGCCTTCCTTCGTAGACAGCACTACGCCACGGTGTTTTTCGATCTGGAGAAGGTCTATGATACCGCATGGCGATACGGTATCATGGAGATTCTCCACACGATGGGGGCGAGGGGACGTCTCCCAATGTTTATATCTGAATTTTTGCGAGATCGACGATTCCGAATACGGGTGGGGGGGGAGCTCTCTCCGGCCCAAAGGAGCAAGAAGAGGGTGTCCCGCAGGGAAGTGTCCTAAGTGTAACACTCTTTGCCCTGGACATCAACGGCATCACCTCGGTGCTGCCGGAAGATGTTCTCGCTACGCTCTACGTGGACGACATATCGATCTCTTTTGACGCGGCCCAGGTGACAACTCTGGAGCGTCGACTCCAACAGTCATTTAACCGCGTCTCTCGCTATGCCGAAGCGCACAGGTTTCGGTTTTCCTTGGACAAAACTAAGTTGATGCACTTCTGACGCCATCCACGGTTCCACCCCCACTCAGATTTGTTTTTTAATAGGGTACGCCTGGATGTGGTTCAATCGCACCGTTTCCTTGGTCTTGTATTCGACCGACGCCTCACCTGGGAGGCTCATATTCGCAGCCCTAGGGTCTCATGTACCCGCGCCATGGATATTCTTCGTTCCGTGTCGTTCAGCGCTTGGGGCGCTAATAGGGCTACTGCCCTATTTTTTTTATCGATCCTTTGTTAGTTCGAAGCTCGACTACTGATGCGAGTTTTATGCATCCGCAGCCTCGCGTTTATTGCGGAAGATGGACTCGATCCACCACACCGCCCTTCGTCTTGCGACCGGTGCATTCCGCACTTTCCCCATTGAGAGCCTTTTGTTCGATGCTGGGAAGATGCCACTCGTTCTATGCCACGTGCAGTGCATCACTCGCATGTACGTGCGAGCCCGGCTTCTCTCTCATTCGCCAACAGCTCTCACTGCATCCACAGCTTATCTCGACGGTGCCTCTGCCGCCGAGAGACGCGAGTCATACCCTAAGCCCTTTGGGCAATACACCACACGGTACCAGAGATCACGCGACGTGTCCGGTTCGGAGACCGGATTGTGATCTATAGCGACTCACAAAAGCGCCATGAATGCTCTCGGGGCATTGGAATCTCCGCATCCCTGCTCCGCGATATCCGTGACACCACGGTTTTGGTGAGCTAGGCGGATGTTGAGATTATCTTCTGCTGGGTTCTTGGACATGTAGGAATTGCGGGGAATGAGGGCGCTGAAGAGTCCGCGAGGACTCTGCGACCGGACCAGCGTTTCGCTCTTCCTCACACCTACTACATGGCAGGAATAAGGGCAGATCTTCGGACTCTTTGGCAAAGAAGATGGGAGACGATCGAAGGGAACTTTAAGTTGCGTGCCATGTCCCTGCGACTGTTCCCATGGACCTATCCCCCAATGCCGCGACGGCTTCAGGTCGCTTTCTGTCGTCTCCGAATCGGACACACTCTTGTGACGCATCGCCATTTGATGGAGCGCTCGCCAGTGCCCTATTGTGACGACCGCGTCGTCCCCCAGACTGATCGGCACATTCCTTTCGAATGTCCCAGTCTGGGTGATCTTCGCGCACGACACCTGTTCCAGTCTGGGTGATCTTCGCGCATGACACCTGTCCCGGTACCAGGATGGGCGGGTTCGATACCTGCCTGTCTTTTGTACTCGGGACGAGTGCGTACAAATTGACTGATGGACTTTTTGACTTTGGGGGGGAGGCTGGCCTTCTCCCCATTATTTAAGCAGTTTTTTTAGGGGGGGGGTTGCCTTATAGGTTGCACGCTCCTGCGCCGGTAGCCCTTCCCTTGACGCAGGAGCTTACTTACTGATCGCTTCCTTTTCCACTTTTTTTTGGAATCTTCGCATCCCTTGATTCGAGATATCCGTGACGCCACGGTTTTGGCGAGCCGTGCGGATGTCGAGATTATCCTCTGCTGGGTCCCTTGACATGTGTTGCGGGGACTGAATCCACCGATGAGGATTTCAGACCAATGTTTCGCTCCTCCTCACACCGAGGGCATGGCAGGAATATAGGCTGCTTAGCAACGAAGATGGTAGACAGCCAAATGATACCTAATGTTGCGTTCCATTGCGCCGCGACTGTTCACATGGACTACTCCTCAATCCCGCGATGGCTTCAGGTTGATTTGTGTCATCTCCGAATTGGACACATTCTCGCAAGGCACCGCCAATTGCTGGACCGCTAACCTGCGCCATATTGTGATAACTGCGTTGTCCCACCGACTGTTCTGCACATTCTTGTTGAATGTCCCAGTTAGGTGATCTTCGCGCACGTTACCTGTCCCGGTACCGAGACGAGCAGGCTTGCTCCCGCTTGTCCCTTTTTATCGGGACTAGTTCGTGTACACAGACCTGCCGATTATATGACCTTGAGGTGGGAGGGGGGGGGGGAGGCTGGTCTCCTCCACTTTATTTGACTCGTTATCGTAGGTCGCATGTTCCTTCCTGAGGGAAGGCGGGCCTACCCCGGACGCCGGAGCGCGCTTCCTTCCTGTTGCTCTTTTCCTTATCTTGTTTGTTTTTTTTTTGTTTTTTTTTGCCTTTGTTCTTTTTTATCTTTAGTATTTGTTATATATTTGTGTTTTTTTTATCTAGCCTAGTATTAGGCCTTAGCGTGAGTACGGCGACTTTTGCCCTAATAGGCTTTCACCAGATGTGCTCTTAAAAAAATCAATTCAATTACATTTGAAATTTATTTTAAAATCAATATTGTCACTCCTATTAATCTGTTATTAACCATTTGGATGCAGTCAATTTTCCAACATAATTCCTTAATTCTCTTGAGTTATCTAAATTGCAACCACATAGACTAGATGTTAAAATTGATTCTCCAATAATTCTACCACGAAATCTTGATCCTCCCAAACTCTGCAACGGCACAAGACTCGTAGTGAAAAGAATGAGGCCGAATGTTATTGAAGCAACAATTCTCTTTGGTTGTGGGAGAGGAGAAAATGTCTAGATACCAAGAATTTTGACTGCAATTTCCAGTCAAAATTAGCTTTGCAAGGAGAATAAACCAATCAAGGTCAAACACAGTCAGCGGTTGGATTACAGTTGGAATATCCCTGTTTTTCACATCGTCAATTGTATGTTGGATGCTTTAAGAGTTGAATGCAATACAAAACTTTACATTTATGCACCCACTCAAAAAACTAAGAATATTGTGTACACAGAAATACTTTCTTAAAAGTCTAATACTTAAAATTATGGGTTCTTATTTCTTTTCTATATGATCCTAGATGTTTGTTAATTTTATGAGATATTTATATTCCTGAAATATATAGAACCAAGTTAGAAATAATTTCAATTTATTCTGGGCAACGCCAGGTAGTTTTGCTAGTAACTATAAAAACCTAAGCATAGTAGATTCGCATAAATACAGATCTGACACCATTAACAAATAGGAGTTCGGTACCTGTTCCTAATGTCGCTCTTCACTTTATTAAGAGGGTTGAGTATGATAAAATAGAATGGACAATCATTATCGCATTTTACTGTCATATTCTTCGGATTTGAATAAAAATTAACTTCATACTTTATTTTCAGTTGGAATGTCTACCTTCAAATGTCATGAGATTGGCTCCATCTAACTCTAATTTCCCTTTGTGTGATAGAGGAGTAAAGCTTGAGAAGCTGTCATCTGATATCAATCGTTTCAAATGCGGTTACTGTCCATATCAAGCAAAAAAGAGAGGGATTATTAAGATACATGAAAGGATGCACACGGGTGAAAAGCCTTTCAAATGCAATTCTTGTCCCTATCGAACCGCCGGAAGAGGGAATCTTAATAAACATGAAAGAATCCACAGTGGTGAAAAGCCTTTCAAATGCAGTTCGTGCCCTTATCGAGCATCCGTGAGGTCGAGTCTTTCCAAACATGTAAGAACCCATACTGGTGAAAAGCCTTTCAAATGCAGTGCATGCCCTTATCAAGCAAACAGTAGTGGTAGTCTTAAAATCCATGAAAGGATCCACGCAGGTGAAAACCCTTTCAAATGCAGTTCATGCCCTTATCAAGGAAAATCTATTGGGAATCTTAAAGGACATGAAAGGATCCACACTGGGGGATCCTTTCATGAAAGTATGAACACTGAAAAGCCTTTCAAGTGCAGTTCTTGCCAGTATAAAGCATCCGACAGGGATAGCATTCTGAAACATGAAAGAACCCACACGGTTGAAAAGACTTTCAAATGCGTTTCGTCTTGCTATCAAACAGCCAGTACCAGTCATCCTCAGCAGCATGAGAGAATATCGCACATCGGTTCATTATTCAAGTGCAGTTCCTGCCCCTATAGCTCATCTGAAATAGGGAACCTTAAGACACACGAAAGAACTCATATAGTTATAAAGCCTTCCAAATGCAATACAAGGTCTTATCAAGCAACTAATACAGTTGAAAAGCCTTTCAAATGCAGTTCCTGTTCCTATCAAGCAAAGTGGAGCTGGCATCTTGAACGACATGTAAGAATTCACAGAGAATCCTCTTAAATGCAGTTGTCTCTTTGAAGCAACCGAGAGAGAGCATCTTTAAAAACATGAAAGAATCTACACCGCTGAAAACTCTTTAAATGTATTCTTGCTCTTAGAGATCAGAATGTCGACTCGTAGTCTTTAACTTAATTTAGTTATGAACTCGAATATAAAACTTTTCAAATTCAATTGTAGTCATAATCAGTCCAATTCAAATGTATTAACTTAATACGGAAACACACTAAGACATTTTATATATCTACGAGGCGAGTTCTTTAAACTGGAGTTATCCTTCCTTAAAGAATGGGGAAACTCTCCATCGTGTAAAAGATAATGCAAAACAGAAAGTCCCTAGCATCCTAAGACTTGGCGCTAAATACTGGCAATTTAATAATGGGTAGTTTCGCCTCAGCTGGAATGTTAGTGTGTTCGTAAGTTTTCACATGCAGATCTACCATGTAAATGATGATTTTAGCAATACTTCATGCTCAAGAATTTTACTCCCATACCTACTCGCAATATAAGGGGGATTTTAGAATTCATTTTTTTTTATCTCCCGAGTTAGATCACGAAGTGTACGCTACCAAAGAACTAGCTCTTATCCCGCTTAAGTGTTCCAACTCGGCCTTCTGGGTACCCATGTTTCTTGTATAATTCGCTCCCACATAGTTCCAGGATTCTCCTGCAAATTCAGGCGGGGGTGGGATCTGGTGTAAAGGCCATTGATTTAGGTAGCTCGCCTCACCTCAAGTGCTTTTATCGTTTTTTGCTTTGTTTTTTGGTTTAATATCTCCAGTAATTTAAACTTATGATATTATAACGGGAAATTTATATATCAGAGGACTTACGGTCTTGTTAAGTGTTATTTATAATAATTAGTATATTTCAAATTGTCTATTTAAAGATAATATCTTCATCTCTACATTGTATGTTTATTTTGATTTCGTGGCGGAAATAAAATTTGTGATTGTCCCACGTCTCCTTTCAAGAATACCAAGAGAAAAAGATTGGTGGCCGGGTGTTTCTGGCACCCATCATATTATTATTTCCTATATGTATTATTATAATTATAACAAATTTAAGTTTTAGAAACTGAGAGGTGAAAAAGGCCCTGCAAGCTTGGAAAGTTGAATTAAATCCAGTGAGTTACAAGGAGTTACAAGGAAAGATAGTACCTCAGAAGACTAAGTTAGTCCATACCGAGGAGGTACTCATTTAATATTGCTATTCAATCTACTCGTCATAGAAATAGTATAGTAAAGTTCAAGGCTCTCCCCTCCCACCTCTCCCGCCCGATCGTTCGGGCAATGAAAGATGAAAAGATACCCGCTGTGCTAGAAAAAAAGTACACAAACAGGAATTTCGACAGGAAAGCAGAAATGCATTTCTACATTATTATTTTTCTTTTAATATTCGTAATCTTATGTTTTTAGTATGTAAGCGTATTTATGATTTTATCTAACCTCCTTTTAAACGCCTCGACACTGGGGCTCGAAACGACCTCTTCCGTTAACTGATTCCAAATATTTACTATTTTATACGAAAAGAAATTACCGCATACATTCAATTTGTATTTTGGAGGGATTAGATTCATACTGTTATTCATTGTTACATTTCTGTTGAACTCGAACCAGATTGAGTAATCCACATTATCAATTCTATTTACTATTTTATATACTTGAATCAACTGACCTCGTACACGTCTAGTTTCCAACTTGTAAAGGTTTAGCTTGTCTATTCGTGTTTCATAACTATAATTTCTTAACGAAGGTATCATTTTAGTAGCTGTGGCCTGAACTCTTTCTAATCTTTCAATGTCTTTTCTGAAGGAGGGTGACCAAGCCTGCGCACAGTATTCCAAATGGGGTCTCACTAGGGCGTTATACAGGTTGATTACAGTTGTATCGCTTTTATAAGTGATTTGTCTCTTTATATAACCTAGTATCTTCCGCGCTTTCTTTTCAACATTGACGCACTGTCGAGTGAACTTGAGATCGTTTGTGACATAGATACTGAGATCTTTTTCGATTTCTGATTCTGTTATTGTTTCGCTCTCGAGTTTGTAATCTGCCTTAGGATTTTTGTGACCAATGTGCATTACTTTAGATTTCTCCAGGTTAAGGGGAAGTTTCCACTTCCTAGACCATTCACTTATGTGATCAATGTCACTCTGAAAATCTAGTCTATCTTGCTCGGTGACTATGCTTTTACCCAGTTTACAATCGTCGGCGAATTTTGAGATTTTAGAAATTATTCCAACGTCTATGTCATTCACATATATAATGAAGAGCAAGGGTCCCAAGACCGATCCCTGGGGAACTCCACTAGTTACAGCTTTCCAATTGGATGTGTTATGGCAAAAGGAGAGAGAATATACAGATAAGAGAAGAAAATATAAAAGAACCAAACAATAAACCTATTCTAGTTACTCCATCTCATAACCTTTATTTCAAATGTCTGATCTATGTGACTTTTAAAACAACAATTCCTACGTTTTACCGTGGATTTTATGTTCTCTTCGAAGTTCTAATGATTTTTAGCAAATGGTGGTAACAAGATTTATTGATTATTTTTATTAATCTGTAGACTTACCAAATGAACATATTAAAATTACTTACTATCCCTAACAATCTCCATCTAGGTTAAGAATAATTACACCAAAATTCACAAACCTTAAAAACAAGCCTCTGGGTTCGCTACTTCACACGGGAGAGAGTAATTTAGACAATTTCCCCCAGCATTTAAGGATTACGTCACAAGAAAAAGAATGGGTGAATATTGACGCTTCGAGACTTTATAATAGGTAACTTAACTTATAAGACAGAAAAAGCTTTATTGTGGTGGGAAAGATCAGCAGCGGCCACGAGAAATTCGTCAAAGCGCTACTTCCAAATAGTAAATTTCTGCATAAAATTGTCGTTGCAAGATAACCGTCTTCTTTTTGCACATGAAAAACTATGCGCTGAAGCCGATTTTTAAAACCAAGTCGATGTGCACTTTTTTTTAATCCCTAGTAATACTGGTTTTGCCACAACCAAGATGTTCATTAATTGTAACTCCACTCTTGCACGTTGGATACCGGTTCTTTATTAATTTATGTTCTAAAAGAAAGTCATAAACTTGGACTTATATTTACACAAAAGGGTTAGATCCCGACCGTTGAAACAACTTTTGCAAACGATTTTCATAATGAAACGCATTCGGTCGGTGATAAAAGAAGGCAAAAACTCCCATACAACTTTTATTTCCACTAATGGCACCAAGAAGACACCCGAAATTTTTTTTTAAAAAAAGAAACCCATGGGTTTCTTTATACTCACGCTATTACGCTAAACCTAGTTTAAGGATAAGCAATCTTCAAACGAACGACAGCGACTTAGCGATATAAAAGTATTCCGGTGCAAAATCAGGATTCAAATATTGACTTCTTGTGACTTTACGCGGGGTGATGCAGCCTCTCCACCATCAAAATAATAGCCCTAGAATATTATTAAAACGATCCGAAGAACTATAACATGATTTAGAAGCCTAAGACGCGTGCCCTTGTTATTGAAAATTACTCTCGTGTGACTCTTCCTGTGGGGCTTGTCTATCAAGTAGGGAGGCCTCTGGCACCAAAGTCCTTGATTTAATCGGCCCAGCAAGAAAATCCACAAATGGAAGCTCGGTAGATTTATCAAATACAAAGAAATTTTTATGTATGTAATTTATGGAAATAATATGCCAAGTGTAATAAATAAAAAACAAATAGAATTAGGAGTAAAAACTTATATATATATATATATATATATATATATATATATATATATATATATATATATATATATATATATATATATATATGTATATATATATATATGTATATATATGTATATATATATATATATATATATATATATATATATATATATGTAAAACTGTACAAATTGATCTGAGTCAAGCGGTTTAAAGTCAAGTTGAAACTCACGAACATACAAAGATATCAAAGGTCACCACTTGAACAAATACGAGATCGCTTACAAACAAGCATACGCGCGTCGGGAATATTTACCAGCATCTGAACTAATATAGGCGCAGACCGGAGAAATTTTAGAGATTGCTAACAAGCCATTCCTTATAATAAAGTTAAATCCATGGGAAATATGTAGGCACAAGAGGTACACACAACTGTCGGAAACTCTGCCAAAGGGCTGGAAATAACGAACGAACTAGATCACTGTGTGCGCCTCACGGACAAATGGAAACTATATATATATATATATATATATATATATATATATATATATATATATATATATATATATATATATATATATAAACACACACACACACACACACCGGTGATGGAGTCGTTCCTTGGGAACCTTATTAGTAGCAGGAATATGAAGAGATATGCGATGGTTACGAACATTTAATTTTCCGGACGTTTCGGCCATTAACGATGACCCTCATCAGCGAATTCTTAAGCGGAATACAAGAAATTCACTATAAACCACACCAAGAAAGAATTATAAGGGCAGGGCGAACAATCAAAAATAAGTTAGATCAAAATAAGTTACATTGAGGAAAAGATACAATGACCTCTGAGAAGGTCGTTCCAGGAGTGACACGGGCGTTCTGGCGTACGTCCGCCCTCACTCTGGGCCAGATGCTCCTTTGGGTCCTCTCTACGACATCCTGGATCATGTTCGACAGAAAGGCCTTTCCTGTAAAGGAAAGATGTACCCCATCCCTTTGGTAGTGATCATTTCTCCTATAAAAGGTGCGGAGAGAGAGAGTGTGTGTGTGGGGGGGGGTGAGTGTGTGTGTGTGTAACGAGGAAAATAAGTACTCTAGAAGAACTTACGGTCCATTCAATGAGGGTAACTTTGGACTAGCTTTCACGCGGGCACAACTCCGCTCAATTGCCTTACGTCCTCCCTAAAACGCCACTTTTCAAGTCTTTGTCTAGTCTTGTCTTGAACTGGTCAACAGAATTGCTGTTGACAACCTCCATCGGAAGTGCGTTCCAGCTACTGCAGATACTGTACGTGAAAAATTTGCTACACGAAGTATTCCGAGATAGAAAGTGTTCAGGATGACTGGAAAGAAAGGATCAGGTGCGCTAAAATATACGTGCTCTACATGCCAAAAGGACAAGTGGTGCGTGGATTTCCGGGAGGGTTGTTTCTCAAAATGCCACCCTGGAATTAACTGCACGGACTTCCTTCTAAGGGCAGAACTGCAGGAGATTAAAGATCTGTTCAAATCTTCTGAGGAAAAATAGAATTGGAGAGGAAGCTGCAGAACTTAGAGTCTGAACACGCGCGTCAGCTTCGCCGTCTCGAGGACAGGATCGTCGAGTTGTCCTCAAGACTAGAGGGTCATTCGGTTACCGATGCATCTCCCACCGGCGTGGGTGTATCCGCCGACGAGACCCTCTCCCAAGAAGCGAGCACTGCATCGGAAGTGCCACGCCAGCCTTCCAATGTCCCAGAGCTGGAGTCAGCTGCTGCGGGACTGACTCAACGGGCCAAAAAGAAGAGAAAGGAAAGAAAAAGGAAGAGAAGGTAGAAACAGAAGAAGAGAAAACAGAAACAGAAGTTAAACCGGAGTAAGATAAGAAAAAGAAAGAAGAAGAAAAAGAAGAAAAATATGAAGAAGAAAGAGGAAACAGAGAAGTCGCTTCCGAAAGGGAAGACTCTGTCCTCTGCGAGGGTCGTTCTTATCGATGATTCTCAATTAAGGGATCTGCAACTCATGCTAGCGGCACGCCTTCGCACTAATATGAGGGTAAGCTGCCTCCCCGGATGCGTATACCAACAGATAAGAGTAAAGGCTGAGAAATCTCAGATTTCTGAGAGTTCAGTCGTTGACCTGATGGTAAGTGGCAACGACCTCTACCTCAGAGGAGGTAGGGTAGGCCCTACAGGCGAGATCCTTCAGACGGTCATGGAGGCTGTGGATGAATGTGGGTTGAAAACCTGCAGACGTGTCGTGGTCGGGATGCGCCCGAGAAGAGGTCCAAGCCAGATCGCTCACTCGAGGAACGTCGCACTGAACCGTCGACTAGCAGATTTATGTACGGCGGAAGGGGTGTTTTTTGTCGACCCCTACCGCATCTTTTATGGTAGGAACGATCTGTAACAAAGGCATGGGGTGCACCTTCAAGAGAATTGAAGTATGTGAATAAATATGAAATAATATGGTCGAATAATATTGTGAAATAATAATATAGTGACTATGATGGACTGTGAATTAGGGGCTTTATACGAAGAGTGACTTGAGTCGAATGGGAAAGAATAGTGTGCATTTGGTCGAGCTGAAAGCGTGTGTTTGTTTGTGTGTGTGTGAAATTTCAAGAGATGTTGTTTGGAACAGTATTACGTTAAATGAATTGACAAGTAAAATAAATGAATTAATTAATTAATTATTAAGTTGTACATAAAATGATTTAATTTACAAAAGTTAAGAAAAATAATTGAAAGGTTAAATTGACAAAGTCAAGTAAAATAATTGCATATGAATTTTACATAATAATTGAGGTATATATATATATATATTTAAGTTTCCCAGGAGGTTTTTATTATAGGAATACCCAGATGCATTGCTATAACGACACACGGCAGGGGCGGTCGGACGAGGTAGTTGTACATACACAGTACTATCTACTTGTTCCGATATCCAAACTGTAGCTTTATATACCCTAACTCTTTTGAGCTTTCTTCTCCACCTCAATACACTGTTTCGAGAATTTAATGGCACTAGGGATAGTTACACCCAAGTCTTTCTCAGTGTCACTCGAATCAAGAGCAGTGCCCTTAAGGATATAGGGTGACTGGTGATTTCGGTGGCCGATATGCATCACTTTGCATTTGCTCACGTTGAAAGGCATTTGCCACGTATCCGACCACTCCCCAATCTTCCGAAGATCATCTTGCAGGCGAGCAGTATTTCCATCCTTTGCAACGTTCATACCAAGTTTGGTATCGTCGACAAATTTAGAAATCTTGGCAACCATGTCACCATCCATGTCGTTGGCGTAGACGATGAATAGTAGTGGTCCCAGGACAAAACCTTGAGGCACCCCGTTAGTAACGGGCACCCACTCAGCAGCCTGCTTATTCAGCACCACCCTTTGCCATCTGCCACTTAGCCAGTTCTCTATCCAGCCTGCTACTTTTCCGTCTATGCCCAGCGCTCGCACTCTCCGGAGAAGGCGGCGGTGTGGTACCTTATCAAAGGCTTTCTGAAATTTTAAATAGACCACATCCACCGCCTTGTCCTGATTGTGCTCACTGAAGACGAAGTGGAAGAATTCCACAAGGTTCGTAGGGCATGACCGTTGCCTTCAGAAGCCGTGCTGGGAACTTCTCAGTACCAGGTTTGACTCTAAATGTGACGTCATTTTTTCCACCATGATGCTTTCCATGAGTTTACCGACTATCGAAATCAGACTGATAGGTCGGTAGTTCAACGGTTTGCTACGGTCTCCTTTCTTAACGATATGAGTCACCTCCGCTTCACGCCAATCTCTAGGAACGCATTCGGTCCGGATTGACATGTTGAAGATTGCACTCAGGTGTCGTGACACTTGATCGTGTACTTCTTTCAACACTTTAGGTACAAACCCATCCGGGCCAGGTGACTTACTCGTCCTTAGGTCAGTGATCTTCTTTTCTATTGCTCCTTCGGTGGTCTATATCCGCCAGCTTTTCCCCCCGAATACGAATCCGTTGGCTGGGGGATGGGATCACACGCTTCAGTAAACACTGAAGAGAAGTAGTCGTTGAGGGGGCTAGCAATTTTCTGCATCTGAGTGCTCTAATGTCCCCTCCTCATTCCTCAAAGGGCCAATCGTTCGACGGATCGGTTTACGACTGTTTACGTAACCAAAGAACTCCTCGGGATTCTTTATACAATGTCTCGCCACTCGGCTCTCCTCGGCATGCTTTGCCGCTTTTATGCTGGACTTCACTCTCCTAGCTAGCCTACTGTACTCGTCAAAGTCTCAAGAAATCTTTGACTGCCGGTACATAGTTATCTTCTCCTTCAGCATTTGACCAATATCTCGATTAAACCACTTTAGTTGAACAGAAGACTGACGGAGGGTTTTCAAAGAGATGAAGCGTCATTGAAGACTCATGAACTTAGTTTCGAATATATTCCACGAATCTTCCACATTCTCGCATCAGTCAAGCTAGCACGAAGAACTGCAAAGTCTGCTCTTCTCAAATCAAGTTTCCTCGATTTACCTGTCGCAGACTCTACCTTTGGGTCTTTGACTATAAATCTGACTAGTCGATAATCACTGCCACCGAGCTCTTCGCCTATCGAGAGATCCTCAACGATGCCATCCTCAGAGGTGAAAACCAAGTCGAAGGTATTATTGCCTCTCTTCGGCTCTCTTACTCATTGAGTCAGGAACTCGTTGTCCGCGAATTCCAGGAGTAGCGCATTCTCGCCACAGGGTTTTCTGGTTTCCCTGTCAACTTGTGTTTTGAAATCCCCGATGACGATACACACTGTGTCTTCCACAAGTTCTCATAGTAGCTGGTACTGATCTCTGTTTTTTTCAACGAGTTGGGCAGGAGGTCTATAAAGCATCAGGGTCCTGTATTTGGCAGGGCCTATTTCTAGGTCTACACCTAGGAGCTCGTAGTGGGATACGATGTTGCATTTTGTCGAGTTGAATGTATCGTTAACATACAACATCATACTGCCACCCTCTCTGCCAGGCCTATCTTTTAGGAAGAGTCGGTAACCTGGAATCGTGAATTCACCTTCAAAATCTCGGTTTAAAGTTTTTTTCCACGACTTTATATTGGTTACCATCTCTGGTTCTTCCTTCACTATGAGGCCACGAAGTTCAAGAAACTTGTTTCTGATAGACCTCGCATTAAGCAGAAGAACTTTGAGGGAGTCCCCGACTGTAGGACTCCCTACGTTCTTCCGTTTCCCGTCTTACTTGTCTCTCTGTTCTCTTTTGGTAGTGTGGTGGCACCCTTTCGAGCAACCTCCGCGAAGCTCATTCCAGGGGGTGACTTTGGAGTACTGGCACATATCCGCCCTTACTCTGGGCCAGACAGTCCTTTGAGTCCGCTCAACGACATCTTGTATCAGGTTTGAGAGTACAGACTTTCCTTTAAAGGAAAGGTGCAGCCCATCTCCCGTTTCTTGGACGGGAGCCTTTTGGCGAATGCGTCTAATCCCTCCGAGGCTGCCATGATTAGTGCCCTTCAGACACTTGATGGCACGTCTATCAGTGTGATGCCGCACTTTAAATTGAGTTTTGTGAAAGGTGTAATTTCTACGAGGGACATCGTGGACTACTCCATAGATGACATCATCATAGAGCTGGATGACCACAGGTTGGTAAAAGTCGAACGTGCGATGAGAAAACAGGGAGGGGCCTCGAGACTCATCCCTACACTCTTCGTCACGTTCGACTGTGACAAGCTCCCTGAGTCGGTGCGTGCCGGTTGGTACCGCTACCGCGTGAAGGCATTCGTGCCACTGCCGCGGCGGTGCTATTACTGTCACCGCTTCGGCCATACCAATCGTTCTTGTAGAAATGCAAAGTCGGGGTCACCCGGAGTTTGTGTAAATTGCTCCAAGGCCGCACACGATAAGTCTAAATCGTGTGTGGCCAAGTGTGTCAATTACGGAGATCAGCACCCGCCTCTTCGAAGCAATGTGGTGCGTATCTCCTTGAGAAGGAAATCCTGCCGTTCAAGCTCTGAATCGTCTCTCATTTCGAGAGGATAAGGAATTGCTCCTGACGCACCCGGCGATACCCGGGACGTCCTCTACCTCAATGTTGAGAAAGACACCCTCTGCTCCTGGCCCCTCAAGGCCTACGAGCACGGTTGTTTCTGCGCCAATTCGGAATCCTTCTGCGGGCTCTACCAACCCCGGGTGCTCCCCTGGTAAAGCGGGTGGCAGAAAGGGTTCACATCCAGCCCCGGCTAAAACCAGGTCTCCCCTCCCTTCTCCCAGCGTGACTGTCTCGCGTAAAGTGAAACGGCCATCTTCGGTAACTCCTAAATCTGCTCACCGAAAGGAGGACACTACTAAAGGAGCTTCGGCACCTTCTACTACACCCAGTGGTTCTCTGGGTGGAACGGAGACGGTGGATCCTCGAAAAGAGGGCCCACCGCATCAAAAGCCGCTTCGCTCGCCTAAGGTTGCGAGGCGGTGTGAGTAAAAGACTCGCATGGCGAGCCCAACCTCCCCCAATAAGTCCTCGAATGCGACAGCGCCTTCATCAAATAGCACATTTTGAAAGAAATTGAACTAATGGCAAAATTTGATCCTATAATGCAAGAGCACATTAGTTGTGTCCAAAAAGGTACATCCTGTTACACCAGCTACTTCGGCCACCACATACATACAAAACGAACTCATTGATTTGTTGAGCAGCAAGATGATTATAGAAATGGTGAGCGACATTAAGCAATCAAAGCTTTTTTCAATAATTTTAGATTGCACTCCAGATATCAGCCACACTGAACAGTTGCAAATTGTGATTCGGGTTGTGTCACTGGAGAAGAAACCCCATATAAAGGGACATTTCATGGGTTTCTTGGAGGCAGAGAAGTCCACAGGCCAACATATAGCATTCTTGATTCTGAAGAGACTGGATGAGCTAAAAATTCCTTCATGGACTGTAAAGGACAATCATACAACAACGGGGCTGACAGTGGGGGGGGGGGACAAGAGCGTTCTATCCACTCTCTTAGAAATTAATCCTAGAGCTCTGTTTGTACCATGTGGAACTCACTCTTTGAATTTGGTGTTGGCCGATGCTGCTAATGGATCTATTGATGCCATAAATTACTTTGGTTTCTTGCAGAAACTTTACAACTTGTTTTCAGCCTACACACAGCGATGGACCATTTAAAAAAATTATGTGGACATCACATTGAAGATGTAGTCTGATATAAAATGGGAAAGCAAGATCAATAGTGTAGAACCCCTGAGATATGAGGTGGCTGAAGTGATAGATGCACTGATGAAGGTGAGGGACAACACCAACGACTCAGTAGTAAAAGTAGAGGCCCAATCTCTAGCCGAGGAGGTTGGGTCGTACTGCTTCGCCATATTTGAAGAGCCCTTGATTGATGTTTAGAAGAAGCTGGAGGTGTTATTGTTCAATGCAGTTGTAGATTATGCAACATCAGCATTTCAGGAAAGATTTTCCGCGTTGAAATTGTGGGAGAGAAGTTTCGAGTGCTGAGACATTTTCAAAATATCACATTTGAGGAGTAAATAGAACAATGCGCAAACCTTAGTACTATGCTACACTTTAGGAGGCAATCTGACTTAGATTGCAAAGAGCTTTCAGGGAAGCTGAAGCACTTACTTGACTTGCCATCAAAGACCATATCCTTGCCTGAATTGCTGACATTTATCCATGAAAGGGAGCTCTCTGGAATATATCCAAATTTGTGGACTGCTCTCAGAATTGTTTTTACACTTCCACTCATTGTGTCTGAGCAGAGAGGAGCTTTTTAAAGATGAAGTTCATCATATCTTACCTAAGATCATCTATCTCACAGGAGCGTCTTGCTGGTCTTGCCATCATCAGTATAAACCATACAATTTCTGGGCAGATTTCGTATTTCGATTTAATTGATGACTTTTGCATCAATGAAGGCAAGAAAAGTCATGTTTTAAATGGCCGTTGTACTGTGGCGCAATTTGATTTGTTTCTTGTTCTGACTGTAATACAACACCCTCATTTAGGTGTCTTAATTTCATGTGATAGAGCATTTATATAATTAACAAATCAAATTCTTTAGATTAATTATGGCAATTTAATTTAATTTGTACTTTTCTTGTTCACACACACATATATATATATATATATATATATATATATATATATATATATATATATATATATATATGGTTAAGATAATGGCATAATTAGATAACTGTTCTGCTTCATCCTTAAGTGTTGGCTTCCAGTTCGAGTAGGATAGGATCATCCGCTGGACCTGAAGCAGAGCAGTTGTCTAATTATGCAATTATCTTAACCGCACCAATTTGTCTTGGATATTTTTCCATATATATATATATATATATATATATATATATATATATATATATATATATATATATATATATATTTATATATATATGTGTGTGTGTGTGTGTGTGTATGTCGTTCCGACCGCTTTTCGTATCTCCGCATAAGCAGAAGAGGGCGGAGCAGTATTTGTTTTTCTTCATAAGCTCCAAAGATTTGCCCAATAAAGTTATTTTTGGCAAGTTATTTATGTTCTTTATTTTACGTCGATTTGAATCTATGTTGGCGAACTGGCGGGGAAGGGGGAGGGAGCTGGTGAAGGTGAGCCTTGCCCGAGGCGCCATTTACGCCCGGACCACCACTGATAACTGGTAACTTTCTCGTCTACAATAGCATTTACTTAACACCATCATAACTGGCACCCCCCCTCCCTTAAACCAATTAAACAGAGGCATAGAGTAAAGTCCTCGTCGCCCCTCAAGCTCAGTTGCAATTAAGACCCCTCAATACACGCCCTTATAATGACTGACCACGCACCCACAAACCGGTAACCTACACCACCTGATAAATTGGTAACTTCAACCCGCCTATAATCCTTTATTTTATTTTGTTAAAAAAATCTCTCTTTAGTCAAGACGACATGCATGCCTCATTATCACCAATGATAAAATATCGAATCAACCATTTTGATTGAGAACGAATGAAGCTTCCTTTAAACTCATTCAACTTAGTCCTATCGGATTATTATCTTTCATGGAGGTTAGTGAATTACCTACCTACAGAGAAGGAAGAACTCATCAAAGTAAGGTCATAATTACCTTAAATATCTTTTTAAAATCAAAGTCAAACGATGTTTGAAAACATGCTATTTAGAAGTATATAGACAGATAAAGACACGTGGTAGAAACTGTTGGAATTTATATTGATATTTAAATCACTAAACTAAGACGTATATAAAAATAGATAACATCAAAGGGGGAAACTTAGAAAAACTACTCCTTATTTTATGCAGTGAAAACAGTACAAATGGTGTTTGGGGGACATTCTAGTCGTCATTTACAGTTTCAGTTAGGTCTGTGAAGCACTTATTTTTAAGATACTAGTACTCTGAGTAAGACCTTATTTGCAGAGATACTATCTTAGCAATAACTTTTCCACGCCAAAACGAAGCCGTAAATGATGACTTACAAACTCTAAAACACCATTAGTACTGCTTTTACGTACTTACTATTTATTTATAGATTATTCGTATATTCTCGTTTAGTTACTGGAAGCTATTATCAAACTGTTCAATGGGTTGCTATTATGGAGAAGCTCCACTCACCCTATCCCCTTCACTTACTCCGCTCGCGCCTCAGGAAACAGTAGTACTACGAAACCAAATCTTAAAAAACTAGTAGTATTAACAATTCGAAAGCCTAGCATTAGGTTAGAATCCAAAGACAAACCAAATTTACTATTTTGAAGCGGTCAGATTACGCATAGGTAAGTTTCTGGCACCGCCCAAATTGCTGGATTCAATAGGGCCGAAAAATATCTCCACGAATGGACGCGAATTGTTCCATCGGGGAATTATAAAATCCAAACTTTATTGCGGCGTTCGATAACCGGGAAAGGGCTAGCATTGGGCGCTTCAAGTAGGTTTCTTACACAGTCTATTCGGATCCATACATGAGTTGCTTCGCAGAGATCATATGGTAAGATAAGCTTGGGCACCAAGTGCAGGTGTCCTAAGGATGCTTGCACGAAGTCTACTTGTGCCTTCGTGGATACCAGTTCTTTATGAATTTGAAGTAGGTCTTCTATGAAGATGATGCCACTAAAGGTTTTCAGCATAAGACTGTGGTTCACGTGACTGCCGTAAACGGTGAGAATCCTCAATCATTTGGCAAGGAGCGAATTTTTAACAGGACAATTGTGAGTGCCACCAGCCAACCTTTTTTACGGGCCATTATTGAGCACTTCAGAGTCCTGTGAGCCGTTTCCACCAACCCGTTCATGGACGGTATATACGCCGTGGTGAGAAGACGATGGAAACCAACGAGGACAGACAGCTCTTTGAATAGTTCTGATTTGAATTGGGCACCTCTGGTGGTTACCACATAAAGAGGGAATCCAAATCTGGAACTCTAGCGTCCAGGAAAGCTATCGGAACCGTTGTGACACTTATGTCCGGGATAGGTAGCACTTCGGTCCATCTTGTCGCTCGGTCGATGCATGATCACAAGTGCCAATTGGGCAAGGGGTAGGATTGTCCAGGCAGTCTACACGGTGGGAGTGGTCCAACTATATCGGTGGATACAGTTTCAAACCTCGAGGAATGAACATCAATAGGGAGGATCGGTGAGTTTGTGTGGCAATTCACTTTAGAAGACTCACAAGGGACAAGGGAGGCACTCTTTCGTCCTGGAGCGGATATCCTGTCCATGTTTGGCCAGAAGTACCTCGATTGATGAGCCAAAGTGAAGCCTTAATTCCATGGTTCGACAGATTGTGCAGAAGATTGAAAATTACACTCTGGCTTGCTAACGGGACAAACAGTCGTGCATATCCAGATGTTAATTTGAACAAAAGCTGAACATTCTCGGGAAAAGGGTAAGGTTTTTAAGCGCGAATGAAATTTCGTAGTCTCTGCATCATTTTCCTGCGCTAGCGCCAATTCGGTCCAAAATGACTCTCTTGATCTCCAAGCATTGGCGCTAGCGCAGGAAAATGGTGCAGAGACTACGAAATTTCATTCGCGCCTAAAAACCTTACCCCTTTCCCCTTTCTCCAGTGACACAACCCGAATCACAATTTGCAACTGTTCAGTGTGGCTGATATCTGGAGTGCAATCTAAAATTATTGAAAAAAGCTTTGATTGCTTAATGTCGCTCACCATTTCTATAATCATCTTGCTGCTCAACAAATCAATGAGTTCGTTTTGTATGTATGTGGTGGCCGAAGTAGCTGGTGTAACAGGATGTACCTTTTTGGACACAACTAATGTGCTCTTGCATTATAGGATCAAATTTTGCCATTAGTTCAATTTCTTTCAAAATGTGCTATTTGATGGCGAGAATAGCTTTCTTTATCCCCCCTTATTGCCAAATTTCTAACTGCCAAAGAATACATAATAGCAGTGAGACGTGTCAGTACCGCTCTCCATCTTAACTTCTCAGCCTCCAGAAGCTTCCTCTCCAGCTTGCCAATGGTCTCTCTCTTTCTCATCCTCACTGATAATTCTTTCCACATTTTCATAGAATTTAGATGTTCTGAACTGTTTTCATGTGCTGTGAGCAATGACCTCCCATGCATCCAGTCCGTTAGTCCCAAACTCGTTTAATTTATTTTCTTCTTGGAAAATAATATACAACAGAAACAAAAAAAAGGCTGTTGTTTATTAAGGAATAGACCAACCAACTTCTGGTTATATTTTCTCCACTAACCAATGAATTCCAGAAATAATGATGGTAGCAACTTCTTCCGTCAGTGTTGTTCCTAGGGAATACAAAATCAGATGGCACCTGACTTAGTCTTCTGGAAACTAGTTGTGTCCGAATTCTCTCAGTCATAATTGACGGCCAGTTGGCAGGGTCGATGGACAAAGACATCCTCAGGAGGAAATTCTGCTCCAGGCATTTTTAATTAGAAAAAACAGAGAAATAGTATACACAAATAAGTTAGATAATCATAGGTGTAACTCATGGGGGGATGGGGCACTAGTTTTCTTTCCGATTCCTCAGAGATTTGCTTGTCCTAGGATACCTAGACCAGGATTGGCCTTAAAAAACCGCCTAAATACAAACAAAACCCATGATAAGTTTTTAAATGTAGTGGGTTTCATTAATTTTCACCATTGTTATACGCCTCAATGACACAATAAACTGTTTTAAAATGCTGTAAAACGCTTTGTAGAGATACACACACATAGATGCACACATTCACAGACATATGTGCAAACAAACTCACCTGAAGAATCTTTCTGTGGGGAAGTAGAAGCAAATGTCTCTTCACCTGAAGGCTCAAAGACCATTTCTGTAGAGGCCTGTTTGTTGTAAAAGTATACGGCTTCTCATCCTGGCTAATGGCAGAGGGTGTTCCAAAATATTTCAAAAGTGCTCCTACAGTAAAATTGAACATAACTGACCAATGCATGAATAGTTTAGTACAATTAATTTAAAATGTCATTAAGCATAATTTATCGAACCTTTAGTCCGTAATCTAAAATGTAATATTTTCTTCATTCTATTTCGGGACACGATATGTGCTGTATGTTTTGTTCGAATAAAACCTAAAGAAAAAGCCTTTTAACTATTTATACACCAAAACTTTTGCCATTTTTACCAATTTCCTCTCAATGTTGTGAAAATATCAACACATTTTAACCCTACATTAAACAATCTGTTACTGATATATCGGTAAGTATTAATCACGTTTTATTTATTTATTTTATTTTTTAAATTTTATTATATATTATTATACTATAATCTGATTTTATATATTATTTATTTATTTATTTTTTATAGTAGATTTTAAATGACTCAAAAAGCTATATCACAAAATAGCAGTGCAAATGATAGTGAAAAGTAGATGGCCTACCTTAGTCCTTTGCTCATTTCTCCTCTTCTTTCTAAATTGAGCACCTCATAATATTGATCCTTTCTTATACATTTGCGTTTATTTAACAGATCCTGATGGAAGATTCGTTTGTAATATTTTTATATACTTAACTATTTAACTAAACCTATAAAAATAACATTACATACGTTAAATTATTACGTATAAGAATTTATTCCCAATTGAATAATAATCTGGAAGCAATGGAAACAAATTGGCCTACTAAGAAATTTTGCAGTGTGCAGGTCTTTTAGGGGAAGGTTTGTGGCATTGATTAAATCACTTGATTTTTGTAAAAAATAATGATTTTTTCGATTTTCTTTATTCTTTCCCTCCCCAAATCCCATTGTTAACAAAATTCACCTTTCTATTATGAGATTTTTAACCTATTATAATGAACAACTAAATTTAAAACAGCTAATTTTCTATTTTTGTCGTTCGGTGGTAACATATTATTTTTGTAAAACGTCACATGTTGACCTTTATATTAAAAATATATGTATTATTTTTTTATGATTTATTTTATTTCAATTTATATCTTTATTCTTATTTTTATAGTTTTGGAGGGGCGCTCATGCCACCCTGTAACAAGTGCCGCCACGGCATTGGAGGGTATGTCCAGGGGAACAGTCGTGACGCAATGGCACGCAACTTAAAGTTCCCCTCGAACGTCTCCCATCTTCTTTGCCAAGCAGCCCGGAGACCTGCCATTATTCCTGCCATTTAGTCGGTGTGAGGAAGAAAGAAACGCTGGTCCGGTCGCCGAGCCCTCGCGGACTCTTTGTCGCGCTCACTCCATGCAATTCCTACATGTCCAAGAACCCAGCAGAAGATAATCTCGACATCCGCCTGGCTCGCCAAAACGGTGGCGTCACTGATATCGCGAACCAGGCAATGTGGAGATTAAAATTCCCCGAGAGCACTCAGGCCGCTTTGTGAGTAGCTATAAATCACAATCCAGTCTTAGAAACGGGCAAGTCACGTAATCTCCCGTACCGAGTGGTGTACTGAGACCAGCTCGGCAGTGAAGACAGACGCAGAGCCCCGCTGGCTTCAAACAGAGTGGGTATGGTGTGGAAGCTGACCCCTTGTTGGGACTTGGACCCATACATATACACTAGGACGGTTCAAGCGTGACACGAGGTGTGCTCCAAAAAGGATCAGCGCAATACTCCCAGCGCTGTAGAAGCTTTGGGAGCAGAGGCGTGGCGACAAATGGTCAAAGTGGTGTCCTTCGTAGAACCAGGATGGCTACCGGCCCGAGAGCTATACCTAGTTATCGAAAGAGTTTCCGGGTCCTAAAACCAAAGGGCTTAGGGTATGACTGGCGTCTTTCGGCAGCATAGGCACCATGAGAGCTGTTGGCAAATGAGGGAGTAGCTGAGCTCGTGCGTACAGGCGAATAATGCACTGTGCACGGCGTAGAGCAAGCAACATCTCCCCGACGTGGACAAGTAGGCTTTCAATGGGGGAAGTGCGGGAGGCACCGGTCACCAGGCGAAGGCAGGTCTGGTTGATCTAGTCCACCTTCCGCAATACACGCTTGGATGCAGATGCATAAAACTCGTATCCGTAGTCGAGCTTCGAGCGAACAAAGGTTCGATAAAAAAGTAAAGCAGTAGCCCTATCTGCGTCTCTTGCGCTAAACGTCACGGAACAAAAAATATCCATGGCGCGAGTACAAGAGACCCTAAGGCTGCGAATATGAGCCTCCCAGGTGAGGCGTCGGTCAAATACAAGACCAAGGAAACGGTGCGATTCAACCACTTCCAGGCGCACCCCATTCAGAAACAAGTATGGGTTAGGGTGGAGCCGTAGATGGCAGAAGAAGTGCACAACCTTAGTCTCGGCCAAAAAACCGAAACCTGTGCGCATTCGGCATAACAAGAGACGCGGTTTAATGTCTGTTGGGATCGACGCTCCAGAGTTGGCATCTGTGCCGCACCAAAAGTTCGAAAGATCGTCCACGTAGAGCGTAAAGAGAACATCTTCCGGCAGCACCGAGGTGATACCGTTGATGCTCAGGGTAAAGAGTGTGACACTGAGGATATTTCCCTGCGGGACACCCTCTTCCTGCTCCATTTTGCCAGAGAGGGCTCCCCCACCCGTACGCGGAATCGACGATCTCTCAAAAATTTAGATATAAAAATTGGGAGGCGTCCCCTCGCCCCCATCGTGTGGAGAGTCTCCATGATACCGTATCGCCATGCGGTATCATAGGATTTCTCCAGATCGAAAAACACCGTGGCATCGTGCTGTCTACGAAGGAAGGCCTCGCAGACATAATTTTCCAGTCGGAGCAGAGCATCTGACGTGGAGTAGAGCTTTCGGAATTCGTACTGTGTAGAAGAGAGATGGCCTCCGCTGTCAAGAAAGAAAGGCTAATCGAACATTACCCATTTCTCCATTAACTTGCACACACATGAGATTAGAGATGGGGCGGAAACTGGCGGTCGTAGAGTGATTTGAAAAAATATAACAGAAAGGCGATGCCTCGATCACAAACGTCTCGAGGCATGGCGTACGAGACATCGTCCGGATCATGGGCGCTGTCTGCGCTCGAAGCGAGAGCAGAACGCAACTCGCTCAGAATCAACATTTTGTTGAAAGCTTCTCTCCCTCTAGAGGTCAAGTCCAGTAGACATCTTTCCGCAACATCAAGACGTTCATTGAATGCTGTCGGAGCAGCATCCCGTCTAGAGAATGAGGAGACAGCTTTCGCAAAGGATTTCACGACGACAGTGGGTGCGAGATTGTGGTGCCATTCTCCTGGAGAACGGGGGGGGGGGGGGGTTCTGCGAGAAATTGCCACTAATCCTTTTGACTCGTTTCTACACCTCTGTTAGAGGAGTCTTTCCGTTAAGTTAATGCACGTATGCCCGCTAAGAAGAGCGGCGTGCGTGCTTCGAAATATGCCAGAACTTAGACCTAGCCCGACGGAATTCACCGACAGTGAAATCGTTCGCTCGGCGCTTATAGCCCATGTAGGCATATTGATTCTGTTTGGGGGCTTTGTCACCTTTGGCTGACAACCATGGGAGTGATCGGCCAGCAAAACGGCCAGACCTTATAGTAACAGTAGTTAAGCCCGCGACAATGAGGTTGCTCGAGAAGACATCAACTGCCTCATCTACCGACCTAAACTCCTCGACTGAGATAGATAAATCAGTCATTTCCTGAAATGCACACCACCGGTGCGGGCTCTCGGGCGGCAGCGGCCCAGAAAATGATATTTGAATGGGAAACTGATCACTACCATGGAGGTCTTCGACCACCCCCTAATAAAAATCAGGCTATGCATCCGGAGAGCGCAAAGATAGATCGAGGCAGGCAAATGAAGTGGTTCTTGGCCAGTGATGCGTAAACTCATCCACATTTAGGCCACCCATCTCAAGCTCTTCGATCAGGTCGGCAAGTACTTGAGCATGGGGATTAATCGAGTAGTGCCCCCAGAGGGGGTGTCTACCGTTTAGATCTCCGAGTAAGAGAAAGGGCATCCGCAATCGTGCCACGAAGCGGCAGAAGTCTCCCGCGTCGAAGTCGGCTGACGGTGGAATGTACGCTGAAATAACAGTATACCTCCTATCAACGTGTAGCTGCACAGCTACTGCCTGAAAGGAAGTATCTAAAGCGAAGAAAAGAGCGGAGACATCATGCCGGGTGTAAATCGCACAACTTCCTGCCCGGCCCAAATCCCGTGGTGATGGGGTGCAAAACCTTTATACCCGGGGAAGGTGGGCAGGGGACATGCGCCCAGCATGGTCTCCTGTAAAAATATAGCTAACGGAAAACGGGATGAGACGAGCCTCTGGAACTCCCCCCAGTTGGCCCGGAGTCCGCGGCAATTCCATTAAAGCAATATGTCCGCCAAGCCTAGCACGGAGGGGACGCAGGGTCTCTCTAAGAAGAGAGAACTCTCCATGGAATAGCCTTACGCTTCCCGGCGTAGAAGTCCGTGCGTTGTTGGCCTGGCAATTCGCTGAAGGCGCTGTCGCATTCGAGGACTTATTGGGTGAGGTTGGGCTCGCCATGCGAGTCTTTTACTCACACTGCCTCGCAACCTTAGGCGAGCGGAGCGGCTTTTGATGCGGTGGGCCCTCTTTTCGAGGATCCACTGTCTCCGTTCCACCCAGCGAACCACTGGATGTAGTCGAAGGAGCCGAAGCTCCTTTAGTACTGTCCTCCTTTCGGTGGGCAGATTTAGGAGCCACCGAAGATGGCCTCACGACCCTCTTCAGGGGTGCTGCCTCCTGTGAGTCTAATCTCTCGGTGTAGGTGCGCGGCCATTTCACTCTACGCGAGACAGTCACGAGGGGGAGAAGGGAGGGGAGACCTGGTTTTAGCCGGGGCTGGATGTGAATCCTTTCTGCCACCAGCTTTACCAGCGGAGAGCCCGGGGTTGGTAGAGCCCGCAGAAGGATTCCGAATTGGCGCGGAAACAACCGTGCTCGTAGGCCTTGAGGGGCCAGGAGCAGAGGGTGTCTTTCTCAACATTGAGGTACAGGAAGTCCCGGGTAGCGCCGGGTGCGTCAGGAGCAATTCCTTATCCTCTCGAAATGAGAGACGATTCAGAGCTTGAATGGCAGGATTTCCTTCTCAAGGAGATACGCACCACATTGCTTCGAAGAGGCGGGTGCTGATCTCCGTAATTGACACACTTGGCCACACACGATTTAGACTTATCGTGTGCGGCCTTGGAGCAATTTACACAAACTCCGGGTGACCCCGACTTTGCATTTCTAAAAGAACAATTCGTATGGCCGAAGCGGTGACAGTAATAGCACCGCCGCGGCCGTGGCACGAATGCCTTCACGCGGTAGCGGCACCAACCAGCACGCACTGACTCAGGGAGCTTGTCACAGTCGAACGTGACGAAGAGTGTAGGGATGGGTCTCGAGGCCCCTCCCTGTTTTCTCATCGCACGTTCGACTTTTACCAACCCGTGGTCATCCAGCTCTATGGTGATGTCATCTATGGAGTAGTCCACGATGTCCTTCGTAGAAATTACTCCTTTCACAAAACTCAATTTAGAGTGCGGCATTACACTGATAGACGTGCCATCAAGTGTCCGAAGGGCACTAATCATGGCAGCCTCGGAGGGATTAGACGCATTTGCCAAAAGGCTCCTGTCCAAGAAACGGGAGATGGGGTGCACCTTTCCTTTAAAGAAAGGTCTGTACTCTCAAGCCTGATACAAGATGTCGTTGAGCGGACTCAGAGGACTGTCTGGCCCAGAGTAAGGGCGGATGTGTGCCAGTACTCCAAAGTCACCTCCTGGAATGAGCTTCGCGGAGGTCGCTCGAAAGGGTGCCACCACACTACCAAAAGAGAACAGAGAGACAAGTAAGACGGGAAACGGAAGAACGTAGGGAGTCCTACAGTCGGGGACTCCCTCAAAGTTCTTCTGCTTAATGCGAGGTCTATCAGAAACAAGTTTCTTGAACTTCGTGGCCTCATAGTGAAGGAAGAACCAGAGATGGTGGCCAATACAAAGTCGTGGATAAAAACTTTAAACCGAGATTTTGAAGGTGAATTCACGATTCCAGGTTACCGACTCTTCCTAAAAGATAGGCCTGGCAGAGAGGGTGGCAGTGTGATGTTGTATGTTAACGATACATTCAACTCGACAAAATGCAACATCGTATCCCACTACGAGCTCCTAGGTGTAGACCTAGAAATAGGCCCTGCCAAATACAGGACCCTGATGCTTTATAGACCTCCTGCCCAACTCGTTGAAAAAAACAGAGATCAGTACCAGCTACTATGAGAACTTGTGGAAGACACAGTGTGTATCGTCATCGGGGATTTCAAAACACAAGTTGACAGGGAAACCAGAAAACCCTGTGGCGAGAATGCGCTACTCCTGGAATTCGCGGACAACGAGTTCCTGACTCAATGAGTAAGAGAGCCGAAGAGAGGCAATAATACCTTCGACTTGGTTTTCACCTCTGAGGATGGCATCGTTGAGGATCTCTCGATAGGCGAAGAGCTCGGTGGCAGTGATTATCGACTAGTCAGATTTATAGTCAAAGACCCAAAGGTAGAGTCTGCGACAGGTAAATCGAGGAAACTTGATTTGAGAAGAGCAGACTTTGTAGTTCTTCGTGCTGGCTTGACTGATGCGAGAATGTGGAAGATTCGTGGAATATATTCAAAACTAAGTTCATGAGTCTTCAATGACGCTTCATCTCTTTGAAAACCCTCCGTCAGTCTTCTGTTCAACTAAAGTGGTTTAATCGAGATATTGGTCAAATGCTGAAGGAGAAGATAACTGTGTACCGGCAGTCAAAGATTTCTTGAGACTTTGACGAGTACAGTAGGCTAGCTAGGAGAGTGAAGTCCAGCATAAAAGCGGCAAAGCATGCCGAGGAGAGCCGAGTGGCAAGACATTGTATAAAGAATCCCGAGGAGTTCTTTGGTTACGTAAACAGTCGTAAACTAATCCGTCGAACGATTGGCCCTTTGAGGAATGAGGAGGGGACATTAGAGCACTCAGATGCAGAAAATGCTAGCCTCCTCAACGACTACTTCTCTTCAGTGTTTACTGAAGCGTGTGATCCCATCCCCCAGCCAACGGATTCGTATTCGGGGAAAAAGTTGGCGGATATAGACCACCGAAGGAGCAATAGAAAAGAAGATCACTGACCTAATGACGAGTAAGTCACCTGGCCCGGATTGGTTTGTACCTAAAGTGTTGAAAGAAGTACACGATCAAGTGTCACGACACCTGAGTGCAATCTTCAACATGTCAACCTGGACCGAATGCGTTCCTAGAGATTGGCGTGAAGCGGAGGTGACTCCTATCGTTAAGAAAGGAGACCGTAGCAAACCGTCGAACTACCGACCTATCAGTCTGATTTCGATAGTCGGTAAACTCATGGAAAACATCATGGTGGAAAAAATGACGTCGCATTTATGTAGAGTCAAACCTGGTACTGAGGAGTTCCAAGCACGGCTTCTGAAGGCAACGGTCATGCTTGACGAACCTTGTGGAATTCTTCCACTTCGTCTTCAGTGAGCACGATCGGGACAAGGCGGTGGATGTGGTCTATTTAAAATTTCAGAAAGCCTTTGATAAGGTACCACACCGCCGCCTTCTCCGGAAAGTGCGAGCGCTGGGCATAGACGGAAAAGTAGCAGGCTGGATAGAGAACTGGCTAAGTGGCAGATGGCAAAGGGTGGTGCTGAATAAGCAGGCTGCTGAGTGGGTGCCCGTTACTAACGGGGTGCCTCAAGGTTTTGTCCTGGGACCACTACTATTCATCGTCTACGCCAACGACATGGATGGTGACATGGTTGCCAAGATTTCTAAATTTGCCGACGATACCAAACTTGGTATGAACGTTGCAAAGGATGGAAATACTGCTCGCCTGCAAGATGATCTTCGGAAGATTGGGGAGTGGTCGGATACGTGGCAAATGCCTTTCAACGTGAGCAAATGCAAAGTGATGCATATCGGCCACCGAAATCACCAATCACCCTATATCCTTAAGGGCACTGCTCTTGATTCGAGTGACACTGAGAAAGACTTGGGTTTAACTATCCCCAGTGCCATTAAATTCTCGAAACAGTATATTGAGGTGGAGAAGAAAGCTCAAAAGAGTTAGGGTATATAAAGCTACAGTTCGGATATCGGAACAAGTAGATAGTACTGTGTCTGTACAACTACCTCATCCGACCTCCCCTGGCGTGTGTCGTTATAGCAATGCATCTGGGTATTCCTATAATAAAAACCTCCTGGGAAACTTAAATATATATATATATATACCTCAATTATTATGTAAAATTCATATGCAATTATTTTACTTGACTTTGTCAATTTAACCTTTCAATTATTTTTCTTAACTTTTGTAAATTAAATCATTTTATGTACAACTTAATAATTAATTAATTAATTCATTTATTTTACTTGTCAATTCATTTAACGTAATACTGTTCCAAACAACATCTCTTGAAATTTCACACACACACAAACAAACACACGCTTTCAGCTCGACCAAATGCACACTATTCTTTCCCATTCGACTCAAGTCACTCTTCGTATAAAGCCCCTAATTCACAGTCCATCATAGTCACTATATTATTATTTCACAATATTATTCGACCATATTATTTCATATTTATTCACATACTTCAATTCTCTTGAATGTGCACCCCGTACCTTTGTTAAAGATCGTTCCTACCATAAAAGATGCGGTAGGGGTCGACAAAAAACACCCCTTCCGCCGTACATAAATCTGCTAGTCGACGGTTCAGTGCGACGTTCCTCGAGTGAGCGATCTGGCTTGGACCTCTTCTCGGGCGCATCCCGACCACGACACGTCTGCGGGTTTTGTACTCACATTCATCCACAGCCCCTATGAACGTCTGAAGGATCTCGCCTGTAGGGCCTACCCTACCTCCTCTGCGTGAGACAACGCGACCTGCGCACTTTGGAGACCGGATTGTTATTTATAGTGACTCACAAAACGCCCTGAGTGCAATCAGGGCATTGGAATCTCCACATCCCCTGGTTTGCGATATCCGTGAGAACACGTTATGAGAACTTGGGTGGATGTCAAGATTATCTTGACTCTTAATTGATTTCGGGGGCAAGTGTTTCGCTCATAATGGCTAAACTGGTGGTCAGGTGATGTGTGCGATTCTGGAAATAACATTTCAATAGCTAATAGCGGAAAAAAATCAAGTCCACGGTGAAATTCATACTGATATAGTGATCTCCAGTCTTCTCCGATCATTTAGGTGTTCGTTCGTTGTAGTAGATACCACCTCTTCATTATTAAGCATTGACTTTTAGAGACATATTGATCTTGTAATAGACTGTGCATGCGACAAGCTAATAGATAATCCTGCTAAACTCGTGTCGGAAGTGAAATTGTCTAAAGAACTTGCGTTAGCGTCAATAATTATCGATGACCTGCAGCAACTAAAGCCATACTTGAAAAATATGAGGCTCTGTACGCACCCGCTCAAACCTCCCTGTCACCGCCAATCTCAGTGAAGCATACAATCGAAACTGGTAGTGCCCCGCTGACATTCGCATAGCTAAGGCCTCCTCGATGGAAAAACTTCGGGCTGCCCACGCAACATTCGAGAGTCTGGTGAAGGATGGAGTCATTCGCCCCTCAAGATCAATATGGAATTCGCCTATCAGGAGGTGCCAAAGAATTCGCCCAGTGAGATACGGGTGGTCGGCGATTTCCGAGCGTTAAATGCCGTTACAAAACCTGACAGGTATCCACTACCACAGATTGAAAGCAATCCGGACCACCTGGATGGCAAAAGGATATGTTCGAGGTTGTACCTGATTCGTGCTTACCACAAATCACTATGAACCAGACATACGTGCGTAGTCAGGATAACGTAGTCAGCAACTACGTTATCCTGACTACGCACGTATGCGATACCACTAATGTATTCCAGAATGGCTGTCCAATGGCGTTGTTGTCTGTCTGTCTTGGCACTCAGTGGCGATGCAAAAGCTGAAACTAAAGGCTTGTAATCAGTGCACAAAGTGACGTGGCGACCTTCAATTAGGTGCCTGAACTGCATGGCAGTAAGATACGACGCTAGGAGCTCTCTGTCTTGGTGGAGTATACTTGCTGCTTACGGCTTAGTTTGCACGAAAAGAATGCCACTGGTTTCGCAGATCGGTCAACCATCTGGTGTAGGGCAGCCCCTGCCGCGTACTGGGAACAATCTGTTATCAGCTGGTATGGGGCATCATTGGGCAGCGGGTGACAGAGTTTCACGGAATCGAGTAAGACTGACTTTCTACTCTCAAATGCCCTACTTGACTCTTTCAACAACAATCTCATGCGAATAATCCCAGTCAGCAGGGTTGCAATCGCGGTAAAGTTGGAGGTCATCCTGCGGTAGCAACTTACCATCCCCAAGTAGCTCCGAAGCTCCTTGTAGTCCCTTGGTAGCGGCATGTTTCCAAACTCTTCCATCTTCTTCGCCTGTGATCTCCGAAGCTCCTTGTAGTCCCTTGGTAGCCGTTTGTTTCCAATCTCTTCCATCTTCTTTGCCGGTGGACAGATACCTTCCATCGAGACGTGGTGTTTTAAAAGTCTATTTCTTCCTTCGCCTATTTGCACTTCTTAGGATATTGTAAGACCATTTTTGACTAGGATTTCAAAGACCTGTTCAAGTGCTTCAGGTGGTCGTCCATATTGTCTTAATATACTAGGATGTCGTGTATGTGCACAAAAATGAATCCTATTCCTCGAAACAGGATGTCCAGGTGGCTGGAAGGTGCATCTGGCATTTCGGAGACCAAATGGGAGCTTAACGTACTCCCACAAACCATATGGAGTCGTGACTGCGGTTTTTTCTATGTCTGCCTGGTTCATAGTGATTTGTGGTAAGCACGAATCAGGTACAACCTCGAACATATCCTTTTGCCATCCAGGTGGTCCGTATTGCTTTCAATCTGTGGTAGTGGATACCTGTCAGGTTTTGTAACGGCATTTAACGCTTGGAAATCGCCGACCACCCGGATCTCACTGGGCGAATTCTTTGGCACCTCCTGATAGGTGAATCCCATATTGATCTTGATGGGCGAATGACTCCATCCTTCACCAGACTCTCGAATGTTGCGTGGGCAGCCCGAAGTTTTTCCATCGAGGAGGCCTTAGCTATGCGAATGTCAGCGGGGCACTACCAGTTTCGATTGTATGCTTCACTGAGATTGGCGGTGACAGGGAGGTTTGAGCGGGTGCGTACAGAGCCTCATATTTTTCAAGTATGGCTTTAGTTGCTGCAGGTCATCGATAATTATTAACGCTAATGCAGGTTCTTTAGACAATTTCACTTCCGACACGAGTTTAGCAGGATTATCTATTAGCTTGTCGCATGCACAGTCTATTACAAGATCAATATGTCTCTAAAAGTCAATGCCTAATAATGAAGAGGTGGTATCTACTACAACGAACGAACACCTAAATGATCGGAGAAGACTGGAGATCACTATATCAGTATGAATTTCACCGTGGACTTGATTTTTTTCCGCTATTAGCTATTGAAATGTTATTTCCAGAATCGCGCACATCACCTGACCACCAGTTTAGCCATAATAAGCGAAACACTTGCTCCCGAAATCAATTAACAGTCAAGATAATCTTGACATCCACCCAAGTTCTCATAACGTGTTCTCACGGATATCGCAAACCAGGGGATGTGGAGATTCCAATGCCCCGATTGCACTCAGGGCGTTTTGTGAGTCACTATAAACAACAATCCGGTCTCCAAAGTGCGCAGGTCGCGTTATCTCACGTACCAAGCTATGTATTGCAACCAGCTTGCTCGTGAAGACAGACGCACAGCCTGGCAGACCCTCACTGACTTCAAAAAGAGTAATTACGGCGTGGAGACCACCGCCTCTTGGGACTTGGAGCTATCCGTATGCAATGGCACGGTTCCCGCATGATGCGAAGTGTGCTCCCAAAAGGGCGAATGCAATACCCCTGGCACTGTAGAAACTTTGCAAGCAGAGGCGTAGCTACAAATAGTCAAAGGTAGTATCCTCCAGAGTGGCGTCGTGGCCAGATCCAGGGGCGCCACCGGCCCGAGAGCTATAACTAGCCCTAAACCCAAAGGGCTATGAGTATGACGTGCGCCCCTCGGCAGCATAGGCACCGTCGAGATCAGTTGTGGCTGCAGTGAAAGCTTTTGACGACTGAAGGAGGCGACTGACTCGTGTTGCAGGTGAATAGTGCACTGTGCATGGCGCAACCTAATGACATCTCCCTTGGATCGACAAGTAGGCTCTCAATAAGGGACGTGCAGAAGGCACTGGTAGCCATGCCAAGGCCGGTTTCGCCGATCTACTCCAACTCCCGCAATACACGCTTGGCTGCGGATGTAAAACTCTCATCATACTCGTCGAACGAACAAAGGGTCAATAGAAAAGTAAAGCAGTAGCCATATCAGCACCCCACGCGCCGAATATTACAGAACGAAAAATGTCCGTGGCACGAGTACAGGAGCCCCTAGGCTGCAAATATTAGCCTCCCAGGTGAGGCCTTGGTCAAATACAAGAACAAACAAACTGTGCGAGTCCACCACTTTCAGGCGAACTCCATTTTAGAAATAAGTCTTGGTTAGGGTGGAGTCTTAGATGGCGGCAGAAATGCACCACTTTTGTTTTGGCAAATGAAAACTGAAACCTGTGCGTTTCAGCATATCTAAAGAAACGGTTCAATGCTGATGGAGTCGACGCTCTAAAGTTGGCATCTGGGCAGTGCCAAAAGAGGTGTGAAGGTCGTCCACGTAGGGCGAAGCGAGAACATCTTTGGTTCGAAGATTTAAGAGATGAAACGGGGATCGGAATATTATTGGAGGGACTTTAACCCAGGGGAGTTTAACTACTTAGTAGTAACACTAACTGGAGGGAGTATTCGTGCCACCGAAATGTACCGACACGACAGATGGGCCCATTGACATGGGCTTGCATCTTTCAGTATAATTCTATCCTTCAGGATCGTAAGGAAATGGATCGCGATCGAGAATGACGTGTTTCGTTGTGAAAGGCAGGCCCTATTGGGATCAACAATTTATAGGGACCAGCCGGAACCGTTAATGCCTCCGCCACGGTGGGGGGCCTCTCCTTGGACCAACACTTCACTTAAGGGCCGGGAAGTACTTCCGCGGCAGTTTCTTGATAATGTCCCGGGAGGCGTCAGAGGCGTGCGTATAAGATTCCAATCCCTCGCTTATCACAAAAATCAGTTTGATATTCTGACTGTTCTCACGGTTCTCGCTCACGTTGACTGACCTCGTCGTTTCGACGGAGCACATGACGGCAAGGAACCTTTATTTTCCCCCCAATTCCATTCCCAAGATGTTACTTTATTTTAAGTGTCATCTGACAACCGCTCGTTGGTTATTAAAAGTCTCAAATTTTCCCGACCTGGGGAAGGGGGGATGGGAGCATACCTGACCTTGAACGGGACGAACTTTGGTGTCTTGGACATATTTACGTACAAAGAGAATTCAGGAACACAAGGAATAAGTGAATTTTAGATAGACAAAGAAAGCATTGGCTACAAGCACTAACGTTAGATCAAACGGGAGTCGATCACCTATGGTCAATAAAAACCGAGAGCTACACACAAATAACATACCTAAAAGTTAAAGAACAAACTGCAAAAAGATATAAAGGGAAATATAAAATACAGGGAATTAATTTATCCGAACGATACAGAGGGTTACCGGATCGTACTTAATTTGTGAACAGAGAAACTTATTATCCGAATATATACATTTTAAAGAAAAGGAACAAGATTAAACATAAAATTTAAAAGCACGAAATTTTTCCTAGATTAGTTTGAGTAGGTTCTAGGGGGTTCCTACTCAGTCTATATGCAACACAATTCTCGGATCCTTTTTTATAATTAATTTTAAATTGATACTGCTGGAGATATAAACTCCAGCGCATAAGCCGACCAGTGTTGCTTTTTTTCATTTCGAAAATATGCGAGGGGGTTGTGATCCGTCTCTACAAAGAACTCTTTACATAGTAAATACATTCTGAACTTCTGTATGGCCCATATAATGACCAGAGCCTCCTTTTCAATGACGGGATAATTTTTCTCGCGCGGGAGAAGCTTACAGCTAGCGTAGGCGAGGAGGTAACTATCGCTATACTGGAGTAAAACGCAACTTAACCCTCCATAACTGGCATTGCCCGATAAGGTGATAACCGATATATTGATAAATCCAAAATTATAATACAATATTTATTATTGACTATATATAGCGTTATTGTATAGTACTATAGTAAGAATATTTGAATACTGTTTCTTAGTTTCTTCCCAGGTGAGGCTCTCCTTCATCTCCTCATAGGTCTTGAGGATCCTCCTCACAGCTCGAGCAACCTATTTCTGTCTCTAAGGCACGCGGGGCTCACCCCTGTGCTAAACTCAAACCAAAACCTGAAATTATCGATTATCGCTAGTTAGGAACTAAAAGTATCGGCGATACCGATGAATCGATAACGCGGAAAAATATCGGATAACCGATAACCCGATATCGTTATCGCGATAACGCCCACCTATAGGGAGCCGGAGGGTAAGGGCGGAAGCTAATTTTCCATTCAGCTGTTCGAAATGGAAGAGAGCTACTAAGGACTAGACAAGTTGTTCCGAGGACTTTTGTTTTAGCAAGTCACACAAGGGGGTCGAGAGAAGGAGGCGAAATGGTGGACGAAACGGCGATAGAAAGAAGAAGATCCCATCATAGGTCATCTGAGTCAAACAGCCTCTTTTTTAAGGCACCTAAACTCCCAAGAAAACTTCATCCAGAGGATTGCGTCCAGAAACAAGGGTATCACCAATCGAGGCTTGTCAAAAACTAAATCATGCAGCTATAGATATATACAAACAATATTAATATATACAAAACTTAGGAACCATCACATCCTTCCCTCCCCATAAACTCATCCAACCTACTCTTAAATACATTTAAATTTGGACTACCTACTACCCTCCGCGGCAATTTGTTCCAGAAGTTTACCACTCTATTGGTGAAAAAATATTTTCTTAAATCCAACCTTCACCCTTGGGTAAACATGTAGATTATCGGCCCGGCCTAGGAAAAATTGTTTTGTGTAAATATTATCGTTCACCCGTGTTTGAATCTTCGTTCGCGTTATCTTTCACCCGTGTTTGAATATTCATGCGCGTTTGAGTTTTGTTCGAATGCTAGTTGCCGCCATTTTTTGGGGGGAAATCTCGAAATTAAACCCACCGAAAATGCTGTTTACGTAGGCCATTTTATTTACCAAATTGCCCGAAAAAAAAAAACGAAACACTTTGTTTCCCGTACTTAATTGCATTGGTTATCATTCCGAAATAGCGGAGAGGGAAGCCTATTTATTTTGCGCGCCTGCGTCGTATTCGAAATCTAACTGACGCCATCTTTCTTATCCAAAAATAAAGAACGATAAGCGCTGTTAACTTACTTTATTTCGGGGGGTACACTTCAGAAATAGCGATGAGGAAGGCGTGGAATCGTTCTTTAATTCCCGTTTTGGTCAACGGGAAGCGCTTGCAGAAGATGGCGGTTGCAAGATAGGCGTCGAATTGAGCGGTTTTTCTCCCGTATTTGGGAATTGAACCTCTCGCATCTCGCCAGACGCGTTCAATATTCTGGGGTCACCTCTAATTGCCGGCTACAGATTTCGCATTCACTTTTAGTTCGCACTAAATTATGCACTTCCAAAAAGTTGTTTAGGTAATTTATCTCTAGCAGAAACTAGGCTTAATAATTCCGCAATAGACGACGGACAAACTTGAAAATTCGATTGCATTTTGAAACTGCGGTGAAGACGTGCGATTGAGAATTTTCAAACTGCGTAAAAGGGGAATGTTTGACACCCAAACTGCTAAAAAACAAGTAGTTCCTTGAAATGATCTAGCTAATTACATTTAATTGTATAAAACAAGGTAATAAAAAGAGTAAAATGGTGAAAAATATATTGAAAAATAAAAATGACTCCGAATGGGGATAATAAAAAGCTATTAAGTATGAAAAAAAATTGAAATTAAGCATTTCTGACGTCATACCCCCCACCCCCCACCCCCTATTATAATTTGCAAAACGATTAAAGACGCTGACATGATGTAGTTAAAGCATTCCCCTCTGTAAACGGCAGAACATTATAACAATTAGGATTATATACTGGGGGGCTGTGCCCCCCAGACCCCCCCCAATTTAATGAAACTCAGGATCATCGTAGTGTGCCCCCCCCTTTTGCTTACCCCCACACGAGCCGTCCCCTTAAAAATGAAATCGAGCATTTCTGACGTCATACCCCCCACCCCCCACCCCCTATTATAATTTGCAAAACGATTAAAGACGCTGACATGCTGTAGTTATATCATTCACCTCTGTAAACGTCAGAACATTATAACAATTAGGATTATATACTGGGGGGCTGTGCCCCCCAGACCCCCCCCAATTTAATGAAACTCAGGATCATCGTAGTGTGGTCCCCCCCTGGTGCTTACCCCAACACGAGCCGTCCCCTTAAATGTACTCCAAAAACGTGAAACATTTTGGAACACGTACGAAAAAACTACGGTTTATGATAATCTACATATTTACCCACCCTTGCTTTTTAATTTTCAAGTGGTGACCTCTAGTCCAATTTCCATCATCTAACTCAAAAAACTTGCTAACATCCAATTTATCCAGAAATAATTTTAAAGAGCTTAATCATATCCCCTCTCACACACCTCCTTTCGAACGAGAACATATTTAATACCCTCAGTCTATCTATATATTCAAGGTGCCTCAGGGAAGGAATAATCTTTGTTGCCCTTCGTTGCACTGACTCAAGAAGGTTAATATCTTGTCTAAAATGTGGGGACCATGCCTGTATACAGTACTCTAGATGTGGCCTAACATAAGAGTTTAAGAATAACCTCCTTACTTTTGTAACTGACATTTCTCTTAATGAAACCCAGCACTCTATTTGCCCTATTTCTTGCTTCAATACACTGCTTAGAAAACCTCAATGGCTTATCTATTACTACTCCTAGATCTTTCTCATCCTCTACTAATCTCAGCCAATGCCCATCCATTTCATAGTTAAATTCTTTATTATCTTTTCCCATGTTAATAACTTTGCACTTATCAAGGTTGAAAGTCATTTGCCACTTATGTGCCCAGGATAACAATTTATTTAAATCCCCCTGCACTTTAAAATTATCATCAATATCTTTACAGCTGCTAATTTGGTATCAACCGCAAAAATTGACACTTTATTATTAACTGCCTTCCCAAGATCGTTTATATAGATGACAAATAATAATGGACCGAGAACTGATTCCTGAGGAACCCCACTGATAACATCCCTCCACTCTGACTTTACACCATTTAGCACTACCCTTTGCTTCCTGTCTTTCAGCTACTCAGCTATCCAATTTGAAACCCCCCCCCACATATCCCAATCATTTTTAATTTATGAACTAGTCTCCTGTGTGGTACCTTATCAAATGCTTTACTAAAATCCAAGTAAATTACATCTACATTCTCTCCCTTATCTACTTGTTTTTTACAAACTCCAGAAAGTCTAGTAAATGAGTCAAACCTGATCTACCTGATCTGAACCTATGCTGAGCATCACTGATTAACCCCTCACTCTCTAGATGTTGGCAAATCCCTTTTTCAACTATTTTCTCAAGAATTTTACAGACTACAGGAGTTAGGCTAACCGGTCTAAAGTTATTTGGATCCCCTTTACTACCTTTCTTGAAAATTGCGACTACATTCGCTCTCTTCCAATCATCGGGTATTTCTCCATATTCCAATGACCTAGTATACAACTTCTCCAGAGCTATTGAGATACTTTCTCCCCCTTCTTTAAGTATCCTAGAATGAATATTATCAGGGCCAGAGGCCTTGGTAGCATCTAAGTCAACTATTAGTCGTTTTATCGTCCTCCAATCCACACTAATGGTAGTAAACACCTCTTTCCCTGACCCATGAGTACTATAGTTAAGACTATTTAGTTTCTCCTTTGTAAATACTGATGCAAAATGACCATTTAGTACCTCAACTATTTCCTCATCAGTTTCTCTCACAACCCCTTCATATTTGATAGGTTCTATTTTAACTCTGCCAGACTTGTTATTAATTTTATAGTAACTAAAGAACTTTCTAGGCTCTTTGTTGCTTTCCTGAGCTAATTTAATTTCTGACACCCTTTTTCTTCTTCTTTATAATTTTATTTAACTCATTCCTAGCCATTCTATAATATTTTGAATATTATTTTCTACCTGTAATTTTTTATATGCCCTTTTCTTCTCTGAAATTTTTCTAGCTATCTCCTGATTCCACCATAATAGTTTCCTACTTTTGTTCTTAATGGCCTTCATTGGGATACATTGTTCTTGGACTACATTTATTATATGCTTGAAAGTATCCCACATCCCATAAGCATTTTTACCTCTGAATTCTACATCCCAGTCTACCAAATTTAGCAAGTTTCAAAGTTTTACTAATCTCCCTTATGAAAATTTGGAACTTGTACAGCATTCTCGGTTATTTTACCCTTCTTAATTCCCAAGTTAAAACAAACTATCTGATGGTCACTATAACATAACATAACAACATAATTTCACGGATGACAAAAGCCACAAGGGCCTATTAAAGGTCATCCGCCTCCGTCAAAACCCACGCACAAAAAGCACCATCACCAGGGGAAGACAAAATCAAAGTCCCCCATAATATAATATAACAGATGACAAACGCCACAAGGGCTCATCATAGGTCATCCCAGTCAAACGGCCTCTTTTTTAAGGCACCCAAACTCCCAGGAAAACTACATCCAGAGGATTGCGTCCAGAAACAAGGGTATCACCAATCAAGGCTTGTCAAGAACTAATCATGCAGCTATAGATATATACAAACAATATTAATATATATAAAACTTAGGAACCATCAAAACCTTCCCTCCCCATAAACTCATCCAACCTACTCTTAAATACATTTAGATTTGGACTACCTACTACCCTCCGCGGCAATTTGTTCCAGAAGTCTACCACTCTATTGGTGAAAAAATATTTTCTTAAATCCAACCCACACCCTTGCTTTTTAATTTTCAAGTGGTGCCCGCTAGTCGGATTTGCATCATCTAACTCAAAAAACTTGCTAGCATCCAATTTATCTATCCCAGAAAAAATTTTAAAGAGCTCAATCATATCCCCTCTCACACACCTCCTTTCGAACGAGAACATATTTAATACCCTCAGTCTATCTTTATATTCAAGGTGCCTCAGGGAAGGGAAAATCTTTGTTGCCCTCATTTGCACTGACTCAAGAATATTAATATCGTGTCTTTAAGTGGTGGCCGCTAGTCCTATTACTACCTTCTACCTCAAATAACTTCCTGAAATCCAATTTATCCATCCCAGAAAAGATTTTAAAAAGCTCAATCATATCTCCCCTCACACACTTTCTTTCAAATGAAAGCATATTTAATACCCTTAGTCTATCTTCATATTCAAGGTGCTTCAGGGATGGTATTGTTTTTGTTGCCCTCCTTTGTACTGACTAATAAGTTTATATCATGTCTAAAATGTGGTGACCATGCCTGTATACAGTACTCTAAATGTGGCCTGACATACGAGTTGTATAGTTTAAGGATGACCTCCTTACTCTTGTAGCTAACATTTCTTTTAATGTAACCTAGCACCCTATTTGCTCTATTTTTTGCCTCAATACACTGCTTTGAAAATTTCAGTGACCTATCTACTACTACTCCTAAGTCCTTCTCATCTTCAACTGAATTAAGCCAATACCCATCCATCTCATAGCTAAATTCCCTATTATCTCTCCCCATGTTAATAACTTTGCATTTATTAAGGTTAAAAGTCATCTGCCACTTGTGAGCCCAAGCTAACAACTTATTTAAGTCACCCTGCACTTTAAAGCTACCCTCAACCTCTTTGACTACAGCTGCCAATTTAGTGTCATCAGCAAAAATTGACACTTTGCTATTTATACCTTACCCAAGATCATTTACATAGATTATAAATAATAAAGGGCCTAAAACTGATCCCTGAGGTACGCCACTAATAACATTCCTCCACTCTGACCTCACTCCATTCAGTACAACTCTCTGTTTCCTATTTTTCAGCCATTCAGTTATCCAATTTAAAACATTCCCACATATCCTATGCAGCTTTAATTTATGAACTAGTCTTCTATGTGGAACCTTATCAAAAGCTTTGCTAAAATCTAAGTAGATCACATCAACTTTCTCACCCCTATCTAATTCTTTAGTTACATAATCCATAAAATCCAGTAAATTAGTTAAACACGATCTCCCTTTTCTAAAACCTTGCTGAGCATTATTAATTAACCTGCTACTCTCTAGATGATCAGAAATTCCCTTCTTAACCATCTTCTCAAGAATTTTACAGACTATAGAAGTTAAGCTTACTGGTCTAAAGTTATTTGGGTCCTCTTTGCTTCCCTTTTTAAAAATTGGCACTACATTTGCCAATTTCCAATCATTTGGTATTTCTCCAGACTCTAGTGATCTAATAAATATCTTCTCAAGAGCTACTGCAATACTTTCTACACCTTCTTTGAGTATCCTAGAATGAATGTTGTCAGGGCCAGATGCCTTACTAGTATTTAACTGCATTATAAGCCCTTTAATTTCTTCTCTGTCTATATTAATAGAATTTATCTCTACTTCCCTTGACCTAGAATTATCATCAATTAATCTAACTGGTTTCTCTTCTGTGAATACTGAAGCAAAATGATCATTAAGGACCTCTACTATTTCCTCATCAGATTCTTTCAAAACCCCTTCATATTTAATAGGCCCTATTTTATCACTGTTAGATTTATTATTGATTCTATAATAGCTAAAGAATTTTTTAGGATCTTTATTATTATTTTTAGCTAAATTAATTTCTGCTGTCCTTTTGGTCTTCTTAATAATCTTATTTAGTTAATTTCTGGTTGACCTATAATGGTTTAAATTATCTAAACTACTCTCACTTTGTAATTTCTGGTATGCCCTTTTTTTCTCTGAAACTTTATTAGCTATTTCTTGATTCCCCCATAATGGTTTCCTACATTTCTTCCTAATAGACTTCATTGGGATACACTGTTCCTGAACCATGTTTAATATAGTCTTAAAAATATCCCACATCTCATAAGTATTCTTTCCATGGAATTCTATATCCCACCTAATCTGATTTAGCATGCCGTGTAATTTATCGTAATCTCCCCTCCTCTACTGAGCTCAGCCAATGCCCATCCATTTCATAGTTAAATTCTCTATTATCTTTTGCCATGTTAATAACCTTGCACTTATCAAGGTTGAAAGTCATTTGCCACTTATGTGCCCAGGATGACAATTTTTTAAATCCCCCTGCACTTTAAAATTATCATCAATATCTTTAACTACAGCTGCTAATTTGGTATCACCTGCAAAAATTGACACTTTATTATTAACTGCCTCCCCAAGATCGTTTATATAGATGACAAATAATAATGGACCGAGAACTGATCCCTGAGGAACCCCACTGATAACATCCCTCCACTCTGACTTTACACCATTTAGCACTACCCTTTGCTTCCTGTCTTTCAGCCACTCAGCTATCCCAATCATTTTTAATTTATGAACTAGTCTCCTATGGGGTACCTTATCAAATGCTTTACTAAAATCTAAGTAAATTATATCTCCAATCTCTCCCTTATCTATACTTGATCTGTTACAAACTCCAGAAAGTCTAGTAAATGAGTCAAACATGATCTACCTGATCTAAACCCATGCTGAGCATCCTTGATTAACCCCTCCCTCTCTAGATGTTGGCAAATCCCTTTTTTAACTATTTTCTCAAGAATTTTACAGACTACAGGAGTTAGGCTAACCGGTCTAAAGTTATTTGGATCCCCTTTACTACCTTTCTTGAAAATTGCGACTACATTCGCTCTCTTCCAATCATCGGGTATTTCTCCATATTCAAGTGACCTAGTATATAACTTCTCCAGAGCTATTGAGATACTTTCTCCCCCTTCTTTAAGTATCCTAGAATTAATATTATCAGGGCCGGAGGCCTTGGTAGTATCTAACTCACCTATTAGTCCTTTTATCGTCCTGTTAGTCAACCTGTTAGGTTGACTAACAGATTCAATGTCCTGAGAGAGGAAGAGTGTGAAAGTGATTTGCCTGGTGTGATTGTGGATGAAAGCAGGATGGGTGGTAGTGTGACTGAGCAGGAGAGGAGGGTAATGTTAGGCCAAGACAGAATAGGAGAATGACTGAGGTGCTAGTGATGGGTGACTCTCAAATTAGGTATTTAGATAGGAAGTTGAGTGATAGCAAGTGGAATGGAATGAGAGTTTGTCTACTGGGTGCTGGTGTAAGTGATGTTTGTGAGAGGTATGATAGGCTGGTTCCTGGGTGTGAGAGGGATGCAGTTGTGATTACGCATGTGGGAGTGAATGATGTAAAGAAGGTGGGTAATGTGAGTTAAGTGAGCAGTATAAAAGGTTAGTTGAAAGGATGAGTAAAAGCAGGGTAAAAGGTGTTGTTTCTGGTGTGCTTCCGAGATTGGATGTGGGAGTAGAATGGTTGTCGCGTGCAATTGGTTTGAATGAATTTGTGAAAGGACTGTGTGAGGAGTTAGGATTGGTGTTTGTAGATGTCTGGGGTGGGATTTACGGGAATAGGAGGTTGTATGCGATGGATGGGCTCCATCTTAGTTGGGCATGTGTTGAGGTTCTATGGGGGAGCTGGATAGTGTGATTAGGTCCTTACGGGTGGGAAACTAGAAGCTGTTAGAGGTAAGGGAATAACAGGAATAGAGGACAGGTGTAGGAAATGGAAGAGTTGCAGAGATAGAGGAATAGCTAGGGGGTGGGCATACTGATGCGTTATAGGGGGACTAATGCACAAGTGAATGAGCAGATAACTAGGAATAAAAAAGCACGATGCAATGAAGATGGGAATAATAAAAAAAACTTAAAAATATACTACACAAATGGTCGGAGTATAAGGGATAAGTTAGATCTCTTAAGAGCGTTAGCGAGTGAAGAGAATTTTGATATAATTGCGATAACAGAGTCACAGCTTGATTTGGCAGGTAATCACTTTAAACCTGAGGTTGAGATTGAGGGCTTTAACATGTTCCATACAGATAGGAATAGGAAGAGAGGAGGAGGGGTTATTATTTATATTAAAGATAATCTCCAGTATTGTGTAAACAGTACAATTAAATTAGATGATAACACAGAGCCATTATGGCTAAATGTAAAGGAAGGTAAAAACAAGCTTGTCATAGGATTATTATACAGACCACCAAATCTTAGTAAGGAAGCTTCAAATCTTCTGTGGCAGGAGATAGAACGGGCATGTAGAAGTAAGCATGTGTGTATAATGGGCGATTTTAATTACAGAAATATAGACTGGGAAGCTCTTGTGGGTGATCAGGATGCTGAGGAATTTTTGAATGTTGTCCAAGATAATTTTCTGAGGCAGATTATTAACAAACCCACTAGAGGTAATAATATACTGGATTTAGTTCTGACAAATAGGGAAGAAGTTATTAAGGATACTGAGATTGGAGGAAATTTGGGTAATAGTGACCATTGTGAAATTAGATTCAAGATGACTTTAGAAGAGCAAATTATAATGGGCTAAGGACTTACCTGGAGGCAGTTGTACAGAAACCAGGCAATGAAATCAATTCAGGAATAGATTCAATGATATCAGTTAGTGGAGACAATAATCACCAGGAGGAAGAGATTACAATTGAAGAGGAGTATGAAAGAATAATTGAGCAATTAATTACAGGTCAGATGATTAACATTCAATATAAGGAGATTAGGACTAAAAATAATGACCCAAAATGGATGACAGATAAAATTAAGCATTATATTGGCATTAAAAAGGGCATTTATAGGAAAATAAAAAATGGAGAGGATTACTTAAGGCAGAGATATAATGAACTAGCAAGAGATGTTAAAAAGTTAATTAGAGTAGCAAGGAGAAATTATGAAATTAAAGTGGCAAATAGGGCAAAGGAAGTTCCTAACAGTTTTTATCAATTATACAAAACTAAGGTTAGAGATAAAATAGGCCCACTTATAGATTACAATGGCGAATTAGTGAGTGATAGGGACTCAATTGCTGGAATGCTAAATGACTTTTTTCTCTCAGTATTTACACAGGAGGATGCTCTAAATATACCTGAGGTGTCAATGATCTTTCAGGGTAATGATGAAGAGAAATTAAAGGATATCTTGATCACAAAGGAGATAGTGACAAAGGAAATTGATAAAATCAAAAGTAGTAAAGCACCCGGTCCTGATGAGGTCTTTCCTAGAATTTTGAAAGAATGTAAGGATGTGTTAAGTGAGCCCCTAGCATGCATCTTTAGAAAATCATTGGAGAGTGGCATTGTGCCAGTGGCATGGAAGAAAGCCAATGTGATACCTATATTTAAGAAAGGGGATAAAACAAATATATATAATTACAGACCAGTAAGTTTGACATCAGTGGTAGGGAAAATGATGGAATCTATTATAGCAAAGAATATTAGAGATCACTTGGATAAGCATAAGTTGATAAAAGAATCACAGCATGCAAGTGTACGTTTGAAGAGTCAGATTGGGACCAGGAGGGAGGAAGTTAGGCCTAGAACAGGGACTGGAGAGAAAGCAGTAAGTGAAGTAAGTGATGATGAGTGGTGGCTGAAAGTGAACAGAATAGATAAGTTAGGACAGGTTAGGTGTGTGAATGAGAGGGACATGGAACCTGTTAGGCTAACTAACAGATTTGATGCCCTGAGAGAGGAAGAATTTGAAAGAGATTTGTCTGGTGTGGCCGTGCCTGAAAGTAGAATAGGAGGTCAAGTGAGTGAGAGCAGGAGGGAGGGTAATACTAGGCCTAGAGAGAATAGGAGAATGACTGAGGTGATTGTGATGGGTGACTTTCAGATTAGGTATTTAGATAGGAAGTTGAGTGAAAGTAAATGGAAGGGAGTGAGAGTTTGTCTGCTGGGTGCTGGTGTAAATGATGTGTGTGAGGGGTATGATAGGTTGGTGTCTGGGTGTGAGAGGGAAGCAGTTGTGATTACACATGTCGGAGTAAATGATGTAAAGAAGGTGGGTACTTGTGAGTTACGACAGCGGCATAAAAGGCTGATTGAAAGGATGTGTGAAAGTAGAGTAAAAGGCGTTGTTTCAGGTGTGCTTCCGAGAATGGATGTGGGGATGGAATGGTTGTCTCATGCAATGGGGTTGAATGAATATGTGAAAGGTTTGTGCGAGGAGTCAGGATTGGTGTTTGTAGATGTTTGGAGTGGGTTTTATGGGAATAAGGATTTGTATGCGATGGATGGACTCCATCTGAGCCGAGATGGGGTTGAGGTTTTGTGGCGGGAATTAGATAGTGTTATTAGGTCTTTAGAGGCGGGAAACTAGGTTTTGATAGTGGTCAGGGAAATTTAATGGCTCAAAGTGAGGCAGGGATAGAAAGCAAACACAGATTTGTAGAAGGTAGGCAGGCTAATGGAAGTGCTTTAGGGTTAAATTATTGAGTAGTGATAGTGGTCAGGAAAATACAAAAGTACAGGGTCGGGGAAGGAGAGAAAGGAGATGCAAAGGAGATAGGCCCTCAGGTGCTTCAGGGATAGGTGGGCTGAGTTGTCTTTACACAAATGCTCATAGTCTTAGAAATAATAGGGATGAATTATTTAGTTATATCATTCATGAAGATATAGATATAATATGTATAGTTGAATCATGGTGTGGTGGAGCGAATGTGAGTGTGTGTTAAAGGGCCATTCTCCCACCCCTTTTCTCAGTATCCTCTCCCTCCTTCTGTAAGAATGTGTGTGAATGGGAATGGGTTTGTTTTGTTTTTGTTTATTTTATGTATAAAATGATTACCATGTTTTTCTTTCTTTTCAGGCGCCATATTCTGGAAAGATAGTAGCTAGTTTTGATATATCACTATAATTAAAACAAGATTGTACTTTGTTTAAAATAATCTTTTAGCAAAATTGTACTTTGTTTAAAATAATCTTTTATCAAAAGATTATATTTTGAAACAATAGTTTTTAGAGTTAAATATTTGGAGAATTGTTGATACTGAGGATTGTTTGAATATACATTTAGAGAGAGTGGAAGCTTGGACGGACTGCAAGAAGGGTTCTCTAGACGAGTGCTCCACCCAGCCCTGAGACGGAGGGCTTTCATACCTCGCTAGACACCTGGACCACCACACCTGCATTGGCTGACAAGCCTGCCTCCTTTTATGTTCGCCTACTACCACCTACCTCCAGCACACAAGTGATAGCGCGTGCCGCTTTTCGTTCGGTTGTTGTTGTGTTTTTTTATTTTGTGTAGATATATTTAAGTAAGTTTGTTATATTCGCCTGTTATAGAATTCTCCTTTGGTATCTTATTTGGATTGGGGAATTTGGCCTCATTTTGAAGTGTGCACACTTCCCTTGTAAATATAAATTACTGAAATTATCATTGTACAATCCGTTTCATTCTTCCTCGATTTCTCACATCCGGACAGTGTAGGAAGCGGGTTAGATCGATTGGGATCAGAGATATACTTTCGGCCCGCTACATTAGGCGCCTGAATAGGGACATGAGACTTTGAAACCGGGAGCGTGATGGGATTGGATTGCAGTCCATACCCAATTAGCGTGACAAGTAGTTTGACTGATTTTTCCCTCCTCCTATCTTTTTACTAACTTGGGAACAATGGCTGTAGTGGAAACATTGAATGAAGAAGTAGTGCGATTGAGACTGGAGTTGAGAAAGAAAGAAGAGGAGTGTGAAATGTTGCGGGGAATGATGGAGGGAATGGAGAATAAAATAAAAGGGATGAATGAAAAGACTGATAGGATGAAGAAGGAAATGGGAGACCGACAGGATCAGATGGACCGACGGATGCAGGACCTATATAACATGATGACAGGGGCTGGATCAGCCCCAGGACCTACAACCCTGACCCCTGCTCCTACTGAAGGGACTCCGCTAAATGGAATGGATGGCAGTATGATTGAGTCTAAAGAAGATACTGTGAGTGGTAGGAAAGGGGGTGAATGGAAGAGAGTGGAAAGTAAGAGAGGAAGTAAGCATGGTTCTAAGGTTAAGGATAGGAGGGCGAGAGGAAAGAGTGTGGATTCGCTATACTCAGATGAGGGAGAGAGTGACGATATGATTGGAATGAGTGAGACCGAGAGTAGCTCTTCGGAGAGTGAAGTGAATGTGGGGAAAGGAATTTTGATTAGGGAAGTGCCAAGGATTGCTAAGTTTAGATTGCATGGGGGAAAGAGTATGGATGAGTTATTCGGGGATTTTGAGCGGTACTACAAGCTCAAGTACCCGCAGAACAAGGGTTACTGGGTGAGTGTTCTGGGAGATTGTTTGGATGGGAAAGTGTTGGAGTTCTTGCAGGTGATAACGAGTGTGGGAGAGCCAAAGTACGATGTAGTGAAGAAGAGATTGATTGGGCAGGTGAAACGAATAAAAGAGAGTGTGAATTATAAAAGGGTGAATGAATTTGAGAAGGCTCGAATGGGGAAGAGTGAAAGTGTGAATATGTATGCACATAGGCTTGAGAGTATGGCAAGAATGAGGTATGGTGATGATGATGTAAATGAATGTAAACCACTCATGAGGAAGTTTTTGGACACGATCCCGCGAAAGGTGAGTGAATGGCTGAGTGGAAAGAGAAAGGAGAGAGTGAGACTGACAGGTGAACGGTTGATGTTGGAGGATGTGTTGGAACTGTTAGAAGATGGACGATTTGATGATGAAAGCGATCTAGAAGAGGATGGATGGTACAGTGTGAATGTTGGGGGTAAGAAGCCCAGGAGCTTTCAACCACCCCAGCAATTTGTCAGCTACAGGGATGCCCTGAAGGCTGCACCAGCTGGAGTGATGTTGAACTTCCTGGGCCGGTAGAATGGATGGGCAAATGGAGGGTGGTCGAATGGAAGGGGGCAGATGAATTTCAAGTGTGGGAACGGATATATGAGAGAGAAACCGAGGTATGTCCCAGCAAACGAGAGACTGAATGGTGGGAGAAAGATTGTGGAATGTCGTCAGTATGGAAGGAAAAGTCATATGTTGGCAGAATGTAGGTGGACATCTGGTGCATGTTTTGGGTGTGGTAAGAAAGGCCATATGATAAAGGATTGCCAGGAAAGTGTGAAAGAGTGCTTCGAATGTAAAGAAATAGGCCATTTGAAGAAAGATTGTCCGAAGTTGAATGGTGGAGCAACTGGTGGGGAAAGTATGAAATATGCATGTGGTAATTGTGGAAAAGCTGGTCATTATGCAAGGATGTGTCGTGACCTTTGGAATGTATGTAGCTATTGTGCAATGGAAGGACATTCAAGTGAAAAGTGTTGGATTAGACTGAGAGTGCAAGGTGTGAATGGAAAGTCTGAAGCGGGAAACTGAATGGAAAAAGGGTACCTGCTGAAGTATCCTCTGGGTGCATGAGGGTGAGTAATGTGTTGGTAAGTCTGTCTAGTGTGAAAGTACTGTCTGGTAGGAAGTATGAGTGTCTGAGTGTGAAGGTGGAATTGAATGGACTTGAGTGTTTGGCTTTAATAGATTCTGGATGCAAGGCGAGCTTGGTGTATAAAGATGTGTATGACAAGGTTAGCGAGAAAGCCCTCCTGTCTGAGTGCAAGGGTAGTTTGGTAGGTATTGGTAATAGGAGAGTGCCTGTGATTGGAATGATAAGGTCAGCTGTTCGAATGCATGGTATAATGATGAATGAATGTGAATTCTCTGTGATTGATAAGGTAAGTAGTGAGTATGGTGTGATTTTGGGGTATGATTTTATGAAAATGAATCGTATGGTTGTGCATCCTGCGAGTGATCAGATTGAGAGAAAGATTGGTAAAAATGGGGTGTATAAGTTGTATGTAGGGAAAGATGGTAGCGTTTTGAGGAGTGTGTTTACTGGTATTGAGGTGACTGCTATGGAGAATGTAAGGCTTGTGAAGGGTGAAAGGGTGTCTGTTAGAGTGAGTTGGAGTAAGGATGTTAGTTTGAACGTGGTTGAGAACACTGTGATATTGGATAGAAAGGATGCGTATTATAAGATAAGGCGTGTTGCTTGTGTGTCTGATGGCTTGATGAGAATGAATGATCCTTTTGTATGTGTGCAGGCGGACCCCAGTGTGAAAGGGCAGGTGAGGGGAATCCAATTCGGAGATGTACTGGGCCACCTCTCCACTGTCAATGAGGTAGGTATGGATGATAGTATGGATGTCAGGGTGAATGTTCCAGGTGAAGAGACGTGTTAATGGACGTATAATTATGTGAAGAGCGTGGTGGAATTGGATGGATGTTTAACGGAGTATGAAAGGGAGGATGTGTATCGAATGATATTTGAACGAAACGGAGCCCTCAGTAAGGTGATCTGGATTTCAGGGTTGCAAAGCTCCCGGAATTCAAGATTGTCCTGAAGGAGGACTCCCCAATCTATCAGCGGCCAAGGCATTTCCCACGTCCGGTTGCTGATGAGATTGAGGAGCAGTGCTTGGAATTGAAGCAATTGTGGGTGATTGAAGAGAGCGAGAGTGCATGGAATAGTCCAATTGTACCTGTACATAAGCCGGATGGAAGATTGTGTCTGTGTGTGGATTATCAAAAGGTGAATGAAAGGACTGTGAAAGAAAGGTTTACAATGTGTGTGGTATGTGAGTGTGTGCATAGTATGCATGGGATGGAGTGTTTTACGAAGCTGGATCTGGTATGGGGGTATTACCAGATGCCCATTGCTGAGGAGAGCCGGCCAGTAACTGCCTTGTCTTCCTCAAAGAGGCATTACCATTTCCGGAACCTCAGCTTTGGGTTGGCTAATGCTCCCGGAGCCTTCCAGCGGGCAATAAATGTTGTGTTGAGTAAGAATGTGATTGCGTTTATAGATGATATTTTGATTATGACTGAGACTTTTGAGGAGCATATGAGATTGGTGAATGATGTGTTGAGAACGTTGGAGAGTGTTGGTGTGAAGGTGAAAGTGGCGAAGTGTGAATGGTTTGCGAAAGAAGTGGAATTCCTTGGGCATATGGTGAGTGAAAATGGGTTGCGAAAATCACCGAAGTATGTTGAGAAGGTGCGAATGTTTCCTAAACCGGTGACTGTGAAGAAACTGAAGTCGTTTTGGGGTTTGATTGAGTTCCTGCAAAAGTTTATACATGATTGTTTTGGTGTGAGTAAGCCTCTGACTGAGTGGATGGGCAAGAAAGGTAGTACGGTTGTCAAGTGGAATGATAAGTTGAATGAGGCATATGAGAGACTGAAAGAGGCAGCGGCTGAAGATGTTGAATTGGCTTACCCAGATTATAGTGTGAATGCTAAGATGCTTGAATTGTATACAGATGCGAGTGGGTATTGTATGGGAGGTTTTCTGATGCAAGAGCAGCGTTTGAATGGAGAGAATGTCAGGCGAATAATTGGGTATGTATCCAAGGCTATGAATGTTGCAGAACGAAAGTATTCGACTGTGGAACGAGAGCTGGCTGCGATAAGATATTGTTTGAAAGTGTTGCGTCCATTTTTGTATGGTGTGAGGTTTGTGATCAAAACCGATCATCAACCTCTTGTGTATCTGCAGCGTATGAAGTGGGCTGATAGTAGGATTGCAAGGACTTTGGAAGATTTGAGTGACTTTGACTATGTGATTGAATATGTGCCTGGTGAATGGAATGGAGTGGCTGATTTGATGTCAAGGTATTCTGGTACGAATGATGAAAATGTGTGTGGAGTGAGTGATCCTGAGTATTTGCTGAAAGGGATTATGAATGGAAAAGAGAGTAAGGGTGGTGGTGATTCCTTGTTTGAGAGTGTATGAAATGGTTTGCAAGATTTGAAGAGTGATGGAGTAGACGTGAGAGTGCCTGATAGTGTGGATGATTTAAGGAAGGAGGTAATGAATGAAGTGTGTAGGAAGCCTGAAAGCATTGGTATGGCAAAGGTGCGGAACTTCATGAAAGAATTCAGAGCGATGTGTATGCAAGAGGTCCCGCCATTTCAGGAAGTGTTGATTGTAGTGAGTCGTTTGTATGGAGTGATTGTTTATGTGCACTTTGGTGGTGATGTGGTGGAGCGAATGTGAGTGTGTGTAAAAGGGCCATTCTCCCACCCCTTTTCTCAGTACCCTATCCCTTCCTCTGTAAAAATGTGTGTGTGTCTGAATGGGAATGGGTTTGTTGTTTTTTGTTTATTTTATGTATAAAAATGATTACCATGTTTTTTTTTCTTTCTTTCCAGGCGCCATATTCTGGAAAGATAGGACTTAGTTTCATATATCCTTATATTACAAACAAAGCGTTATATCTTGGAAAACTATATATTATTATTGTTAATAAATAAAGGCCAATAGTATAGCTTAATGAAGGAGGGCTTATAATAGCCACGCAAGCTTTATCTTCCATCAAGCGCAGAGGCGCCACACTTGTTGTAAGTCCTAGGCATTTTGCTCGCTCGAGTGGCAGGTGGCTGGACATCTCCCCATCCTCTTTGAATAAAGTGAGGCCTTGTTTGTTGTTTATATATTGACTGTTGTAGTCAGGATTTTTTTTGGTTGTTTGATTTTTTTATGTTTATTAGGATAGATTAAATAGTATTCATATATATAGGATTTTCTTTTTGTATTTTTTGGTGAAAAGTAAGATCTCCAATATAATCGCCCCTCTCTATTGTAGATATTTTGTGCATATTTACCCATATTTTTTTGTGAATATTGTATTTTTTTGTTAGTAAAGGACTGTACATACAATCCGTTTCATTCTCCTTCGATTTCTCACGTCCGGATTAGTGTAGGGAGCGGGTTGGATCGATTGGGGTTAGTCTGTGTACAAGGATGAGAAGATGAAGGGTTGAATGCTAATGTGCTACATCTGCAATGTTTGAGCGGTGTGCACTACAATTGGGTGATTGAAAAGTGTTCATATATAAGAGAGAAGAATGATTGTCTGGATGAAGATGAGCGTGTGGTGAGTGATGATATGGGAGTTAATGACAGTGTGGATATCAGTGCTGATGTTGGTGTGCTTGTTCCTTCGGTGTATTGCGAACATGGTGGACCTGATATGATGGAAGCGAGAGTGAAAGTTGGTGAAAGGTTCTGTGGTTTGATTGATACTGGAGCGCAGGTGTCTTTAGTGAATGAGAGGATTCTGAGTAAGTATGAAGAGTTTAGATGTTGCGAGCATAAACCTGTGAAGTTACGGATAAGTGGATTAGGGAATGGCATGATAGTGGCAGGGAACAGGTTAGTCTGAAAGTGAGTTTGGGTAATGGTGTGAATGTGAAGCATGACTTTGTGATTCTGAAGGATGAGCAAATGCCGTGTTGTTTCTTGCTTGGTGTAGACTTTATGAGATTGAATGATTTGTCTTTGGATGCTGATAAGGATTGTCTTATGAAAGGTGAATGTGAGGTGATGAGGTTGAATGAGTGTGCAAAGAATGTTGTCAAGTTTTGCGGTATTTTTGAGTTGGTCATGGATGATGAGAAGGAGATTTTAAGTGATGAGGATATTCTAGAGATGCAAGAGATATGTCCTTTTGTCAGTGAGTTTAAGAAGTGTGTAATGATGCGTGTTGATTTGAATGAATGGCCAGAGTGTTGAAGTGATTTTAAAAGGTATGCTAAGGATTAGACAAGTGTGCAAAGAATGTTGACAAGTTTTGCGGTATGATTGAGTTGGTCATGGATGATGAGAATGAGATTTTAAGTGATGAGGATATTCTAGAGATGCGAGATATGTCCTTTTGTTAGTGAGTTTAAGAAGTGTGTAATGATGCGTGTTGATTTGAATGAATGGCCAGTGTGTTTAAGTGATATTAAAAGGTATGCTAAGGATTTTGTTGTTTGTATGGATGTTGTATATTTTGTGAGGCATGTGAAGGGTTGTGATGATATGTATGTACCTGTGATGTCCTTAGTTGGTATGATTGGTCTGGTGAAGGTTGTGCATGATAATTATGGGCATATGGGTAGGTTTAAGCTGTGGGAGTGTATGAAGGAGCGTGTGTTCCATCCGTTTCTGAGAACTGTTGTGAATGATGTTGCAACTACGTGTGAAAGGTGTCAGAAGCAAAAGGTGCAAGGTGTGCAAGTGAAACCACCGATGTTGAAAGTTGATGCGAAAGAACCGTTTGAATTGGTAGTGATTGATTGTGTGTCTTTGCCGCATATGAGTGCTGGGAATATTGGTATGGTTGTTATGGTTGATCATAAAAGTAAGTTTGTGTATGCAGCGCCTGTGAGAGATAAAAGGAGTGTGACTGTTGCACGTGTGGTTGAGCAGTTGTTTTTTCCTATGTGTGTATGGAAGCCTAGAAGATGTCTGAGTGATAATGGGCCTGAATTTGTAGGAGAAGTGTTTGAGCAAATGTTGAGAGAGAATGGTGTGGAGCATGTGAGAACAACTCTGTATGTACCGTCTTCAAATGGATTGGCTGAACGTACTATAAGAACCTTGTGTGAGATGTTGAGAATGATGAGTACGACAGTGAATGACTGGGATGTGTGTCTGGGGAGAGTGTTGTGGGTGTATAATTCAACTGTGCATAGTGCAACTGGAATGTCCCCATGTCAGTTTGTGATGAATTTTGAAAGGCGAGTGAAAGATAGGTTTCGTTTGAGTGAAAGTGAGCAGAGTGTATGGCGTGAGGCGCATGAAAGGTCCCATTCATTTGAATTAGGTGCAAAAGTATTGAAGGTGAAAGAAGTGAAGGGTAGGTTGAATGTGTCAAAGATGAGGGAGAAGTTTGATGGACCTTATAGAGTTGTAAGGGTTAGGGAAAATGGGGTGACGTATGTTTTGGAGAGTTTGAATGATGGTATGACTGAGAGAGTGCGGGCTCATCAGAATCAGTTAAGGAGATGGAGAGAACCTCCTGACTACCTGGTGAGCCATCCGGTGTATGGACTGTGTAGAGAGAGAGGTAAAGTGCATGATGATGAGATTGAATGTGAGGGTATGGATCTGTCTGGGAAAGAGCTAGTCTTAGTCTCGAGGAGTAGAAAGCGTACAAAGAAGAGTGAAAGGAAGAATGCAAGTACGAATGAAAGTAAGTCTGAGCAGAGCGTTTCTGGTATGGGGGATCTTGAAATGGAGATTGAGTTTTTGTGTAAACAGGTAAGTGATTTGGCTGGTATAAGTAGACGAGTGAGTGAGCTGCCTGTGCCTGATTTTTCTGTTTTTGGCAACAGTATGAATGATAGTGTGTTTGGGCAGAATGAACCTAGTTCGGCTGATTTTGGGGGTTTTATGAGTGGTAATAGTAGGGGTGAGTTTGATGTAGTGAATGATGAAGTGGCTGATTTTTCAGGTTTCTGGTGGGAACCAGTTGAAGAGGTTTCTGGAATGCCTGTTATGAATACAGGGGATGTGAGTGACCTGTCTCTTTTGCAAGAATGTACTTTGAGTTGGATGAGAGCTGTGAGTGAGGAGCTGATGAATGGTGGTATGATGAGGGAAGGTTCTGAAAGGAAGAGTATGAAAGAATTCTGTTGTGAGATGGGAGAACTAGTAATGAGGGCTAAAAGTATGGTGGACGATATGATAAATAGTGACGATGAGACTGACAGGATGACTGATGAACAAACCCGACCAATTGCTACACGTAGCCAGGGACCAGTAGAAGAGTGTGAATGGGTGCAGAAGGGTGCGAGTGAGCAAAAGTGGTACCTTGAAGAGTGATTGAAAGGGTTTTGTGAGTGGCTGGTCGAATGGCTTAAGGAAGGACGGGTGTGGTGGAGCGAATGTGAGTGTGTGTAAAAGGGCCATTCTCCCACCCCTTTTCTCAGTACCCTCTCCCTCCCTCTGTAAGAATGTGTGTGAATGGGAATGGGTTTGTTTTGTTTTTGTTTATTTTATGTATAAAATGATTACCATGTTTTTCTTTCTTTCCAGGCACCATATTCTGGAAAGATAGTAGCTAGTTTTGATATATCACTATAATTAAAACAAGCTTGTACTTTGTTTAAAATAATCTTCTATCAAAATTATACTTTGCTTAAAATAATCTTTTATCAAAATTGTACTTTGTTTAAAATAATCTTTTATCAAAAGATTATATTTTGAAACAATAGTTTTTAGAGTTAAATATTTGGAGAATTGTTGATGCTGAGGATTGTTTGAATATACATTTAGAGAGAGTGGAAGCTTGGATGGACTGCAAGAAGGGTTCTCTAGACGAGTGCTCCGCCCAGCCCTGAGACGGAGGGCTTTCATACCTCGCTAGACACCTGGACCACCACACCTGCATTGGCTGACAAGCCTGCCTCCTTTTATGTTCGCCTACTACCACCCACCTCCAGCACACAAGTGATAGCGCGTGCCCCTTTTCGTTCGGTTGTTGTTGTGTTTTTTTATTTTGTGTAGATATATTTAAGTAAGTTTGTTATATTCGCCTGTTATAGAATTCTCCTTTGGTATCTTATTTGGATTGGGGAATTTGGCCTCATTTTGAAGTGTGCACACTTCCCTTGTAAATATAAATTACTGAAATTATCATTGTACAATCCGTTTCATTCTTCCTCGATTTCTCACATCCGGACAGTGTAGGAAGCGGGTTAGATCGATTGGGATCAGAGATATATTTTCGGCCCCTACAATGGGTTAATGAAAATATATTTAATGATAATGTCAGTGAATTTGAACTAGAAGGTTATACTATGTACATTAGTTAAGGAGAGATAGGACTGGTGGTGGGTTGATTATTTATATCAGAAATAGCATTTCTTCAAATCTAAATAACTCTATAAAGCAAGGAGAAGGTGAATCATTATGGATAGATATTAAAGTTGGTAAAAATAGGAAAATACACTTTGGAGCTTTTTATAGACCACCGGGACAGACTGATTGCATCGATGAGTTAATGATTAGGGAAATAAGTAAAGGATGCAAAGAAAATACAGTTATTCTTGGTGACTTTAATTTAACTTCTGTAGACTGGGAAAATATGATAGGAAGAGATAGAGCAAGTTGTAAGTTTATGGAGTGTTTTGAGAACTTTTTTACCCAATTTGTTAATAAGCCAACCTGGGGTGCCAATCTATTAGATCTAATTCTTTCAAATGATGATCACTTAGTTCAAGGATTGAGTCTAGGGGAATCATTGGGAAACAGTGATCATCAGATGGTTCGGTTTAATTTGCAAATAGTTAAGGGTAGAACAGCGACAAACTCCATAAGAATTCCAAATTTTCATAGGGGAGATTACGATAAATTACGCAGCATGCTAAATCAGATTAGCTGGGATATAGAATTCCATGGAAAGAATACTTATGAGATGTGGGATATTTTTAAGACTATATTAAACATGGTTCACGAACAGTGTATTCCGATGAAGTCTATTAGGAAGAAATGTAGGAAACCATTATGGGGGAATCAAGAAATAGCTAATAAAGTTTCAGAGAAAAAAAGGGCATACCAGAGATTACAAAGTGAGAGTAGTTTAGATAATTTAAACCATTATAGGTCAACCAGAAATGAACTAAATAAGATTATTAAGAAGACCAAAAGGACAGCCAAAATTAATTTGCTAAAAATAATAATAAAGATCTTAAAAAATTCTTTAGCTATTATAGAATCAATAATAAATCTAACAGTGATAAAATAGGGCCTATTAAATATGAAGGGGTTTTGAAAGAATCTGATGAGGAAATAGTAGAGGTCCTTAATGATCATTTTGCTTCAGTATTCACAGAAGAGAAACCAGTTAGATTAATTGATGATAATTCTAGGTCAAGGGAAGTAGTGAATAATTCTATTAATATAGACAGAGAAGAAATTAAAGGGCTTATAATGCAGTTAAATACTAGTAAGGCATCTGGCCCTGACAACATTCATTCTAGGATACTCAAAGAAGGTGTAGAAAGTATTGCAGTAGCTCTTGAGAAGATATTTATTAGATCACTAGAGTCTGGAGAAAAACCAAATGATTGGAAATTGGCAAATGTAGTGCCAATTTTTAAAAAGGGAAGCAAAGAGGACCCAAATAACTTTAGACCAGTAAGCTTAACTTCTATAGTCTGTAAAATTCTTGAGAAGATAGTTAAGAAGGGAATTTCTGATCATCTAGAGAGTAGCAGGTTAATTAATGATGCTCAGCATGGTTTTAGAAAAGGTAGATCATGTTTAACTAATTTACTGGATTTTATGGATTATGTAACTAAAGAATTAGATAGGGGTGAGAAAGTTGATGTGATGTACTTAGATTTCAGCAAAGCTTTTGATAAGGTTCCACATAGAAGACTAGTTCATAAATTAAAGCTGCATGGGATATGTGGGAACGTTTTAAATTGGATAACTGAATGGCTGAAAAATAGGAAACAGAGAGTTGTACTGAATGGAGTGAGGTCAGAGTGGAGGAATGTTATTAGTGGTGTACCTCAGGAATCAGTTTTAGCCCTTTATTATTTATAATCTATGTAAATGATCTTGGGCAAGGTGTGAATAGCAAAGTATCAATTTTTGCTGATGACACTAAATTGGCAGCTGTAGTCAAAGAGGTTGAGGGTAGCTTTAAAGTGCAGGGTGACTTAAATAAGTTGTTAGCTTGGGCTCACAAGTGGCAGATGACTTTTAACCTTAATAAATGCAAAGTTATTAACATGGGGAGAGATAATAGGGAATTTAGCTATGAAATGGATGGGTATTGGCTTAATTTAGTTGAAGATGAGAAGGACTTAGGAGTAGTAGTAGATAGGTCACTGAAATTTTCAAAGCAGTGTATTGAGGCAAAAAATAGAGCAAATAGGGTGCTAGGTTACATTAAAAGAAATGTTAGCTACAAGAGTAAGGAGGTCATCCTTAAACTATACAACTCGTATGTCAGGCCACATTTAGAGTACTGTATACAGGCCTGGTCACCACATTTTAGATATGATATAAACTTATTAGAGTCAGTGCAAAGGAGGGCAACCAAAATAATACCATCCCTGAAGCACCTTGAATATGAAGATAGGCTAAGGGTATTAAATATATTTTCATTTGAAAGAAGGTGTGTGAGGGGAGATATGATTGAGCTTTTTAAAATCTTTTCTGGGATGGACAAATTGGATTTCAGCAAGTTATTTTAGTTAGAAGGTAGTAATAGAACTAGAGGCCACCACTTAAAGATTAAAAAACAGAGGTGCAGACTGGATGTTAGAAAATATTTTTTCACTAACAGAGTGGTGGATTATTGGAATAGTTTGCCACCTGAGACTGTAGACAGCCCAAACTTGAATGTTTTCAAGCGCAGATTGGATGATTATATGGGGATGGAGGGTTAATTTCTTACTTTGGGTATGTGGATATGTTTCTTGACTCATTCCTGTGGATGCAGTTTCTTTTTATTATATATTTTGGGGGACTTTGATTTTGTTTTTGACAGACTCCTATGGAGGCTTTAAATTATATATTGTAGATGCATGGTTGGACATTCCTATGGATTGTTAAATTGTATATTGTAGATGCATGATCTGACAAAATCCTATGGATGCTTTATGTGGGTGGATTTGATGGTATGTAATGTTATGTTAAAGACCTAATAACACGATCATACTCCTCCCACAACACATCTACCCCCCTCCTACTCAAATGCAGTTATGTTATGTTCTCAAGAGGTATTGCAATACTATCTACACCTTCTTTGAGTAACCTAGAATGAATGTTGTCTGGGCCAGATGACTTACTAACATTTAACTCCAATATAAGCCCTTTAATTATTTCCCTGTTCACATTAACAGTATTCAACACTACTTGTGCCAGCACTTAAACCTATCAAGGGATAAGGATAGTGGTCGTCTATACTGACTGTAAGATATCCATAATATAATTTAGAAGGCAGGGCGTTCCCTGGTAAAGTTAATACTAACAAAAGGTAGGGATATGGGAAGAGCCTATATTGGGACATCAAATTTTCATGGGTGCGTCATTTTGTGTTTTTAGTTCACTAAGTAATAGTTCTTCATTAAAATATATTAGATCAGGTGCATATATAATACCTTGAATAGTTTTAAATTTTGTGCAACTAAATACACTATATCATATTTGTTCATTGATAATAGTTTATTTATTCTAAAGGGTTGTTGTCTGGTCTAAGGATTTTGTGTGTATTAAGAGGAATCCTGTTCTGCAATATTTTAGCTCATTGACAGGGCCATGCCAGATGGATTCAACAACTTTTTTAATATTTAGTGGAGTTAATTTTGTTAAATTAACCATTGTAGAAATTAAATATACCCAAGAAACAAATTTGGGATCAATAAACAATATTTGGTCATTATTTTTAGCTCCCAAAATTCCATTTAAGCTACCTGCATCATTGGTCTTATTTTGTGATGTTACAGGCATTTCATGATTGTCTATGTTATGTTAGGCTAATTCAGGTTGGTATTTGATTACTCTGAACCAGAACCTGATGGATATGAAGAGAAACGTGAAACAGCTTGGTCAGTCTCTTTGATCACTTTATGTAGCTGTTTTAGAGTAGGATTTGCAGCAGATACATTGAGATCAATGTTAGAATTAAGTATTTTTAGTTTAACTAGTGATTCATCCATTTGGGACATCTCATACGAAGAATGACCCTGTGCTATAGGGCACAGAGCCCTCTCATTGGAAAAAAATCCTGTCTTAAGGCAATAAGACATGTATAATTATTAAGAGATAGCTAAGTTAGGCATACTTTCTACAGGAAATCACCTCAAGAGCTATCACTAAATAACATACAATAATTGAAGAGTGTAGAGCAATACAACTTTTAGGAAGTCAAAACCATACATGATTTTTAATGTGTGAACTAGTCTCCTATGTGGAACCTTAACAGAAGCTTGGTTAATTTGGGGATTATATCTACCCTTGAATTTTGGGATAATTCATATATATGTCTGTGTGTATGTTTAAAAATAATTGTCTTTTAATGTAAACTTTTTTTCTTGGGTAAATTCTAAAAAGTGGGAGGGGGGGATTTGTTAGGCTATTGCAATCACATCATAATATAAATTATTTTAAGATAATTTCAAGTTGGGGGAGCTTTGCCCCTATACCTTGCAGATAATTGTATGGGTTGCATCTCCATCCCACCCCTCAATTTTTAAATAAACTTGTAGTATTCCAAATTCAAACACCAAACATTAGGCTCAAATTCAAAAGGTGATTATAAATGTAATTAGGCTTGTAGTTTTTCTAACGCAATACTTGACTTCAGACATATGAGCCTCCCAAGATTGTGATTTATTTCTTGTCATAACATTATAATTTGAAATTTGCCAACATTAAGTAGTAAAAGTGCTATATAGCGTATATCTATGATATATACTATATAACATTTACATATTTTTTTTAAAAAGAGATATTTATAACAAAATGCCTAAAAAATTCAAGGGCAGGCATAATCCCCAAATTAACCAAAAGCTTTGCTAAATCTAAATAAATTACATCAATATTCTCTCTCTTATCTAATTATTTAGTTATCAAATCCAGTAAATTTGTTAAGCACAATCTACCTCTTCTAAACACATGCTGAGCAGCATTTATTAATAGTACCAGAAATTCCATTCTTAACTATCTTAAGAATTTTACAAACTATAGAAGTTAAACTTAGCGGTAGTCATCATTTACGGCTTTGGTTATATGCGAAAGCACTTATTTTATAAAATATTTGCACTCACACTATCTTATAAATAAGTGCTTTCCATGTACTTTCTGCACAAAACCGAAATAATATATGACAACTACATTGCCCCAAATCATGCTTAGTACTGTTTTTAATACTACAAACACTGTGTAGTCTTATATAGTTTCACATGTATTTGGACTGCAGCTGGTATTTCACATTTAGTTAACAAGAACCAGAGCCAGAATGTGTCTCACCAGAAAATGCTCTTGAGAGAGGTGAATCTCATAGCAAACGCTACTGTTAAGCAACTACATGAGTAAAATGAATAAAGCCACATGGTTGGCCTTTGTGAGTTATCATGTCTTGTGTAGTCCTGAGAAGCAAGAAAGTTTTTTTCAGCAATGACTTACATAGATGTCTTCTGGATGTAGGCTTCTTGTTAAGCCTATTTTTCCAGCGCTATACTCTCAAAGCTAATACTTTGGTCAGTCTGGTGGTCTGGGTCTCTATTATATTTTCACAGTGATTATATTTTCTTTGCTGATTTCTCCACAATTTATTTAAGTTCTTTTCAAATTATGTCACTGAATTTGACTAATTATTTGACAGTTTGACTAATTATTTTAAAGTATGAACTAGTTTACTATAAATCAAATTAATTAAAAAAACAGTGATTTAAAACTATCACAGATGAACATTAAAAATGTTTGATAATGAATCCACTTGAAAATGCCAATATATTCAAAGACTAGATTATCATAGGAAAGACCTTAAAATTAAGTACAACTTTGATAGATCGAGCTAAGGAATGGTATTGTGCAATACATAAATAGATTTAGAGTATGGAAGACGCAAGAACTCAAATATGTAGACATAAGAATAACGCATATATGATATTCCTATCTATTGGGTTGAGGAATAAGTTCTTGCGGTTTTATCAAATTTATTCATTACCATTAACAATTTTAGAAAAACTTCATTTTTAATTGATCACAATATGCAATTTAATCAATTGTTATTTATGACTTCTTCCCAACATTCAACTAGTTTTTTGATGCTTCTGCAATATAAATCTCTGGATTTTGACTTGAAGAATTCGTCTAGCCAAGTTCTTAATTTCATGTCAATATTGAACAAAATGCCTCACAAATTGTTGGAGAGCGATTGGAATAAATGGAAATCTGATGGAGCCAAGTCTGGCAAATATGGAGGATGGGGCAGGATTTCCCAATTAAGCATTTGGATGGCGTCTTTTATCATATTTGCAATGTGAGGACCAGCATTATCGTGTTGCAGAAGTACATAATGTCGATGAGGTCGCTTTTCACGAATAGCTTCGGCAAGTCGATAAATTTGTTGAAAATAAAGTTCTGCATTGACAATCTTGTTGTTCGCAAGGAGCTCATAAAGAATGATGCCTTTACAATCCCACTACACACACAGAATCGTCTTTGGTGGATGAAGTCCTTGCTTTAATCGCAGAAGTGTTTTTTTTATTTGGGCTAAGCCATTGTTTTTGATAGTTCATGTTGACATAAACATAGCACTTTTGGTCGCCAGTGATGATGCTGTGAAGAAATCTGTCCTTATATCCATGAGTAGCCTTGGGACAGGCAAGCAAACCTGTGGCAATCATGGAGCATTGAAGTTTGTTGCTTTCACTCAAAGCTTGTGGAACCTATGCACCGAGTTTTTGAAATTTTCCCATCAAATGAAGGTGATTCACTAGAGTTTTCTGATCACACACCAATTGTACAGCCAATTCTCTAGTCGATTGATGAGGATTTTCATGAAGAAGGTCATTTAATCGATCTTCATCCAACTTAATGGGGTCACCAGAACGTTCTTCATCCTTAAGATTGAAATGACCATTTCTGAAACGTGAAAACCACCATTGACTGTCCTTTCTGATAATGCATTTTCTCTGTATACAGCACAAATATCGCGACAAGCTTTGGCCACGTTTGCATTGTTCCAGTCTTGATTGGAAAAGAATAATAAGTGTTAAAAATGCTCCTTTCTTTCAACTTGACATTTCATTTTGAGGGTAGAGAACAAAAATTAAATTAACACAACTGTTAAATAAACCACAATGACTTATTACTCAACTTCAAGACATAGCCTAAGCAAAAGCCTAATAGTCTACACTGTTAAGAGAGGTAGCCTAACCTTTGCAAATTTTGCTCTCATTATTTATTAGTTTCTTAATATGTGCACAAATCATGTCAACAAAACTTAAATCAACACAACATTAAAAAAAATGCAAGAACTTATTCCTCAACCTAATATATGAGACCATGGAGAAAGAAGGTTGCACTCTCTGGTAATGTGACCACAATGCACCAAAGTGCAATGACCGACCATATAAATAGATATGAAGGCTTATACAAAAATAAGGGTCACTCACGACCACCAAAATCAGGCCTCATATGGGCCACACATAACAAGGACACTACACACGGTTGTCGTATCAAAAATACACAAGAGGTACAGCACTTGTTGTAATCCCACACTAAAATACAATAAGGAGTATAACTCTGCCGCTTGTCTTACACTAAGTCAATAAATCACAATAGCCTCCCGGAAAATAAGTACACAAACTCCACTCTGCTCCTGAACACAACTTTCTTCTCCAAACACGAAAAAATGGTCTGTCTTCTGTGAAGAATGAAGGCCTTAACATTGAATTCCATGGAACAATAATAAATATGGATCATTTAATACCTCAATGCTATATCAACATATAATGAAAATTCTTAACTCTAGATATCAAATAACTTTCATAACAAAATTGCAATAATTCTTAATTCAACTTTAATATTCAATTAAATAACTAGGAGGGAACTGGCTGATCAAAGCAAACGAAAATTCAGGGCAAGTTCTGCAAGACCCCCCTCCTATTCTCCAGGAGAATGGGACTGCAATCTCGGACTCCGCATTCTCTAACCGGGTGCTGCTCTGCCAGCATTCAATGTGATGCTATGATGTAGCAGAATGTCGCCGGCTGGACATTTCCTCCAGAGGCAGATAACCCTTCAATGGCATGTTTACTCTTGAGTGAGTTGCGTTCCACTCTTGCTTCCCTACACCATGTGTTGACACCTGGGTGAGCGAGGCATGGCCTTTCTGTTAGATTGGCTCAACAGGATCTAGGTAGAGAGTTTCCCAGATTCCTGGTGAATCGCTACTGTGCTCGTCTTTTGTAACCGGGGAGAGATCATTCTACCCCTGCCAGTTTCCACCCAATCTCTCTAACCTCTTGCATGTGTAATTTGGAGAAATTCGTAAATATCAGATTGGCCTTATTCTGGATAGTGGAGACCATCTGTCTTCTATACAGTGCGACTTAGGCAACTTCCACTCCATCTCGGATGATCTGCTCTGACTGGAAAATGCCATCTGCGAGGCCTTCCTTCATAGACAGCACTACGCCACAGTGTTTTTCGATCTGGAGTAGGCCTATGATACCGCATGATGATATGGTATCATCGAGACTCTCCACAAGATGGGGGCGAGGGGACGCCTCCCAATCTTAATCTAATTTTTTGTGAGATCGCCGATTCTGCATATGGGTGGGGGGAGCCCTCTCCTGCCCATTGGAAAAGGAAGAGGTTTCCCACAGGGAAGTGTCCTCAGTGTCACACTCTTTTGCCCTGAGCATCAATGGCATCACCTCAGTGCTGCCAGAAGATGTTCTCACTACACTCTACGTGGATTACCTTTCGATCTCTTTTGGCAAAGCCCAGATGCCAACTCTGGAGCGTCGACTCCAACAGGCATTGAACTGCGTCTCTCGCTATGCCGAAGCGCACATGCTTGGGTTTTCCTTGGCCAAGAGTAAGGTGGTGCAACTCTGCCACCATTCACGGCTTCACCCTGACCCAGACTTGTTTCACAATGGGGTATGCCTAGAAGTGGTTGAATCGTACCATTTCCTTGGTCTTGTATTTAACTGACATCTCACCTGAGAGGATCATATTCATGGCCTTAGGTTCTCTTGTACTCGTGCCATGGATATTCTTCATTCTGTGACATTCAGTGCTTAGAGCACTGATAGGGCTTCTGCCTTACTTTTTTATCAAACCTTTGTTCATTCAAAACTCGACGGATGCAAGTTTTTATGCATCCCCAGCTGAGCGTATATCGGGGAAAGTGGACTCGACCCACCATACCAGCCTTCGCCTGGCGACCGGTGCCTTCCACACTTTCCCCATTGAGAGCCTACTGCCCATTGCCAACAGCTCTCACTACATCTGCAGCTGATTTGGATGGTGCTTAAGCCCTTTGGGTTTAGGGCTAGGAAACTCCTCGAGAGCTCAGTATAGCTCTCAGGCTGATGGTGCCCCTGGTTCTGCTCAGGATGCCACCCTGGAAGGTACCACCTTTGGCTATTTGTTCGACACCTCTGCTCTCAAGCATTTTTGGAGCACACCTCGTGTCATGCTGGAACCGTGCCAGTGTATCCGGATGGCTCCAAGTCCAAAGAGGGTGTAGCCTTCCACACTGTATCTCCTCTGTTTGAAGTCAGCTGGGCTCTGCCAGGCGCTGCGTCTGTCTTCATGGCCAAGTTGGTGGCAATACACCACTTGGTATGGGAGATTACATGATGTGCCCAGTTTGGAGACTGGATTGTGATTTATAGTGACTTACAAAGTGCCCTGAGTGCTCTCGGGGCATTGGAATCTCTGTATCCCCTGGTTCACGATATCTGTGATGCCACAGTATTGCAAGCTGGGTGGATGTTGAGATTATCTTCTGCTGGGTTCCTAGACATGTGGGAATTGCACAGAATGAGGGCACCCAAAAGTGTGTGAGGACCTGGTGACCGGACCAGCATTCCGCTCTTCACACCGACTATATAGCAGGAATACAGGCAGCTCTCAAGGCTGCTTGGCAAAGAAGATGAGAGATGGGTGAATGGACTTAAAGTTGCTTGTCATTTCACTGTCACTGTTCCCATGGACCTACTCCCCAATGCCGCTAAGGCTTCGGAGTGCTTTCTGTCATCTCTGAATTGGGCACAGTCGCGGGACGCACCGCCATTGATGGAGCACTACCCAGCGCTCTACTGTGAAGACTGCATTGCCAATCAAACTGTTTGGCACATTCTTGTTGAATGTCCCAGTCTGGGAGATCTTCATGCATGTTACCTGTCCCTGTACCAGGACAAATGGGGTCGCTACCACTTATCCCTTGTACTCAGGATGTGTTTGTGCACATTGACTTATGGACTTTATGACCTTTTGGAGGAGGCTGGCCTTGTCCCCTTTATTTGACATATTTGCGTGCTTCTTTTTACAGGTTGCATGTTCCTGCCCTGAGGGCAGGCAGGCTTATCCCTGATGCTGGAGCATGCTTCCTTCTTGTCCTCTTGCCTTTTCTCATTATTTTTTATCATTGTTATTTGTTATTTATGTATTGTTCTGTTATTTGTTTTCTAATATAGCCTAGTAGTAGGTCGTGTGGTGTATGGTGACTTACGCTCAAGTAGGCAGTCAACAGATGGGTTACCACAATGAAAAAAAAATTGCTACCAGCTTTGTCACTCTTCTCTGAACATTCTCAATTATATATATGTCTCCTATTTTGTAGGGGACCATACCTGTTAACAGTCTAACCAATGTAGGGTGGCAAAAGTTCTTCATATGAGTCCCACAAGCAGATTAGCTTTGTTAATCTTTACAGCAAGGTGTTCCATAAAATTCACCTCCACATTGATGATTACCACAAGGTCTTTTCTGAATCAGTTTTTCTCATATCATCTTCCATACAGTAAATTTTGTCTTAGACATCAAATTTTCCAATCTTCATATATTTATTTTTTTGAGGATGAAACTTTAATAGCCATTTGTCTGACCAGGTGGAGAGAGCAGTTTGTGGCAGCAGCATGGAGGAGCTGGAGGGAGGTAGCTGGATTGCTTGTCAATAGGGGGATCTTATTTAAGAACCGTGGAAAGGCTTATGATGCATGTATCAGACCAGTCTTACTTTATGGACCAGAGACTTGGAGAGTCGCACAGGTTGGAAAATGTTTTGATAAGATGTGATAGGAGAATGTTGAGGTATATGGCTGGTGTAACATGGAGGGATAGAGTTTGAAGTGAAGAGGTTGCTAGAAAGTGTGGTGTTGATGAAATGGATGTAGTTCTGAGGAAAAGAAGATAGATATGTGAAGCAAAGAGAGTTGGAAGTGGATGAAAGCAGGCCAAGTGGTAGACCATAAAACATGGGAGAAGAATATAAAGGGAAGACATAGCAATGTTAGGAGTGCAGGAAAGTGAGTTGTATCATAGAGAAAGATTGGAGCAAATTATTAAACAGCCCAAGAAACCAAAATTGAGAAAATCTGATGCTAAAAGGATTAAGTAAGTCAATCATGGGTAATTTGAGATGACAATAAAACCATAATTCCAAGGGTTTTTAAGCCTTCTAATCAACAAAAGTTATAGAAGAAATGTTATTCAGCTCATTAAATTATATAGGAATACCTTTTTTTATGCCATTTTGAAGAAATTTATTTTTTTGGTTAAGTTTTCTAAGTTCAGAGAGCTCTTTACACCATTTTCACAATATGTCATTCTTCCTCTTCAGCCTGACAGCAAGCCACCAATGCATGCATGACCATGCAGTGACCCACCAATGCATGCATGACTTGGCATGACATCATTTTTGACCAATCACCAGGCAGATAGGCTTAGACCCACAATGCATCTCATATGGACGATTGTTAATTATATTCAACCTCATATATTAACATAACATAACAAACATAACAATTTCATGGATGACAAAAGCCACAAGAGCCTATCAAAGGTCATCTGCATCAGTCAAAACCCACCCACATAGGACTATATCAGATCATGCAATTATCTGTCAAAAAATAATGGGATACTGCAACAGGAGTAATCTTTACCCATCCCCCTGTCAATTATACCTGCATTATACTTAATTTTTAACAAATATAGAAAGCGACTAGTATGGGAAGGGGAGTTGCAGAGGGAAGTGCGAAATAATACGCAAAGCCAGTAATTTGTTCATTGGTGCATACAACCATAGTTATGATAGTGAACCGCATCAATTAGACTTTGAAATGAGATTATCCTGAGCCAAATCATCTAAACTATGCTCATCAACCGCTTTCCCACAAGTGACAGTGGTTGGGAAAGGTCCTGTGAAGGGGAGTGCAATCTCAATCTTGAATGCTTATTTACCAAACTTTTGTGCAATCGCGAGTCTTCAGTGGCATTTTTAGTTGCTCATGGTGTTAAAAATCTTTTGGAAATATCTAACTCTTCATTTCTTCCGCTGAATGCTTCCTCGACTAAAGGATTGGTTTCACCATTTTTGGAATGCAGTTGTCATGCTATATCTGCCGCCAGAAACAGTGTAGAGTAAGGAAGCAAAACTGTTGTTTATCTTTTGTGCTGAAAAGCCAATTTAGCAATTGGCTTTTTTATTGAAATTTAATGTTATGCTTTTGAATTAGGAATATTGCAAGTTCTTTTTAATCCCTCACAAATTATCATTTTTTTGGCAGAAATAGCCTAAAGTAGGAGGTGCTATTGTTTCAATTTACTCCTTTCAAATTTACCCCTTTCAAATGAGAACATTTTGTACCTTCAGTCTATCTTCATATTTAAGGTTCTTTAAGGGAAGGTATTATTTTTGTTGCCCTCCTTTGTACTGACTAGCAGGTTGATATGTCAAAAATGTGGTGACCCATGTTTGTATACAGTACTCTAAATGTGGCCTGACATATGAGAGGAAGAGTTTAAAGATAACCTCTTTACTCTTGTAGCTAACATTCCTGTTAATGTATCCATGCACCCTATTTGCTCTATTTTTTCCCTCAATACACTGCTTTGAAAACTTAGTGACCTTTCTACTACTACACCTAAGTCCTTCTCATCTTCAACTGAATTCAGCCAATGCCCATCCATTTCATAGCTAAATTCCCTATTATCCCTTCCCATGTTAAGAACTTTGCATTTTTTAAGGTTAAAAGTATTCTGCCACTTCTAAGCCTAAGCTAATAACTTATTTAATTCATTCGGCACTTTAAATTGTACCCTCAACTTCTTTGACTACAGTTGCCAATTTAATGTCATCAGCAAAAATTGATACTTTGTTATTTACAGTCACCCTAAGATTATTTATATAAAGTATGAATATTAATGGGCCTTAAACTGATCCCTGAGGTATGACATTGATAATTTCCCTACACTGTGACCTCACCCCAGTCAGTAAAACTCTATTTCCTGTCTTTTAGCCATTCAGGTATCCAATTCAAACTTTATCACATATCCCATCCCCTTTTAATTTGTGAACTCCTTTCCTATATTGAACCTTATCTCAAAAGCTTTGCTAAAATCCGTTCTCAGTGAGCTCTATATTAAATGATGGGGTTTTTTGTTTTTTCTTTTGTAATATGTTTAAGTTTGCAATGATTTTAAAATAGGCCATATTTATATTCAAGGAATTTTTAATTATATTTAAAATTCAATCATGAAATAGCTCCAATTTTTTTTTACATTTCAGACCAATGTAATTTAGTTCCCTTTTGTTTATACTTTTCTTGATTGCTTAATTATGAGGTTTTGAAAAGTTTTCTCTGTATGGCTGTCTTTTTGGATGAAGTGAGTATACCCTTTGATGTAAGTAGTTTGTATGTATATAATTTGTGCTCCACCAGCCAGTCAGCTTTCAAGGCTATGACATCTTTGGTGTACTTATTCGTTTCTCAAACAATTTGGAAATTATATCATTGGTCAAAAATAGATCAAGATACTTTATCTGGTGCGCATTCCTATCAGGAACATTAACAGGCCCTGTATGACTTTGTAAAAAATTAAATTTTATTCCAGAATCACAGTTTTCAGGAGCATATACACAAGACCACAATGGCACCGTAGTGCCTTTACCTTCACTTTCAGATGAACAGTCAATTGACAATTCACTTTCATCAGAGCCTCTATCACTATAGACATCCTAGTCAACTTCCAAATCTGATTCACTGTTAGAAGTCATTATGTTGTCACTTATTCCTACAAAAAAAATAGTATAATTAATTATATAAACAAGTAAAATGGTCAATGTATCACTCGATCACACGTCAGACTGATGTAATCCCACCCATCAATTATATAAGTAATTATTTTAATAACAAAAGGCAGCGGTCTTAACAAGTAGGATCTAAAACGCTTCCTCATTGGTTCCTTTATAAGTGACCAGAGGCTTTTCAGTCAATCAGTGGCATTCGCTTAGCTATTTTGGTTTGAAAGTGAACCAACTCAATTTGAGCTTCCACACTCACACACCACAAAAAGGAGCTATTTTTTAGCTATTTTGGGTTAAAAGATCCAGATCATATATATTGGCCTCCCTTGTTGGCTTATTAACAGATTGTGTACAAAAATTATCCTCAAAGCATTCTATAAACTTACACATTGCTCTATCCCTTCCTAACATATTTTCCCAGTCCACAAAATTTAAATTGAAGTCACCAACAATAACTGTATCTACCCCACCTTACCTAACTTAACATGACCTCAAAGAATTTCCTCAGATTCTCGCTAAAACAAAGTTTTGCACAGAAAACAGTTTATAGACAAGAGGCTAGGCCATGGTCAAATATGGGCATTATAAAGCCATATTCCCTTAAATGCATAACAGAATATTTGCATGTGTTTTTATCAGCCTTTCAAATCTTTTGCAATTAATTAATTTACAGTAAAAGAAATTTTGATCTTTCCTAAATTTTCCATTCCTGCAGCATGTAAGTAATTTAATAACTTGCTGGATTATACCTTGAGTCCTATATATTTCTAAGGCCTGAATATCATCCTCAAAGACTTCATGTATTATTTGGTATTGTGACTTATAACAACCAATGCGCACCATTATAACAATTAAACTGAAGACACAGCCATGCACAAACTGCCCAAAATATAATGAAGCTTGGTATTGGCTAATCAGTCAGAAAATGCATGCACAGATCATCTGCAGATATAACATAGCATGCTATTGGCTAACTACTCAGTTCAAAAGTTGAAGAAAATATGGCTAGTGGTACAGAAAGATTCAAATTTAGCAAAAAATTAACATATTTTTGCAAAATAAATAACATCATTATTATTAAGTTCTGGAAAATGAAAATGACATTGGTGAATATCATTTGAAGAATTAAGAACATTTATCTCTAAAAATTTAAAAATCATTAAAGTTTTAAAGTGAATATTATTCCAAATCAGTTCTTAGATGCTGAAAATATCTTTGGGATGAACTAAAGATGCAATAAATTGGTGAAGATGTGCTCACGCCATTCAGAGCAAAGGCTAGCATACTTGTTTGTAATATTTTGTTCAATTATCTGAGATATGTTTTCTGGTCATGTCTACATTTATTTCTATTATTATTTAGTTTTATTTATTGATTATTATTTAGTCTTCAAATACCTATTAATTATCTTGTATATTTTTAGTCTCTGTTCTATGATATGAGACATACTTTCATGGGCAAATTTCAAAGATTATTTATTCAATATAATTTTCATGGATATTAAAAGAGTATTGGGAAAATAGATAATTTAGTTTTGATTGTATCATGTGTTTCAGAAAGTACACAAAAAGTTTGTTATGTGAATAAACACATTATTTTTGCATTCACTAAGGTTATGTAAAAAGACAAAAGCTGAAAAAAAATTGTATATAGAAGCTTAAAGTAGTTTGGTAATGAAAGTTTATTCAACAGAAACATATACTGAACTAATAGAATACCAATATTCAAATTAGGCAGCAAATATTGATATAAAAATGGTGAGTTATGATTTTGTTATTTACTGTGTGTTTAAGAAAGAATAACTTATTTATTTCTCTATTTCATTAATTTTCTCTTTGTTGTGAAAGTTACTTTTCTCTGTTTTATTGATGAATGTTATGATATTAATTGATCTGGAATCTTTTAGTTAAAAATTGCAAACAAACAAAATTAACTGGTAAGTTTGAATACCTCATGGTAAATTTTGTATTGGTTTTTTTTTCAATCCTGGTGTCCTATTTTATTGCCTATAATGTTGTAAAGCTGACTGAGAATTTGGATGTGGAATCATTTTGTTGGTATTCAAATCTAGATAATTTGGAATGTTCTATCCCTTCAAGGGGCTGCCCCATAAAGACTGCTAGACCTACTACTTGTAGGAGTTGCAGACTCTCCCAGCCCATGTCCTCCTGGTACACAAACTTGTGAAAGATTATGGTTTATTTTTTCAAGACATTATCATACTTTTTTATACTAATTGCCTTAGAGGTCTCCTTTCAAATGTATGCTTGGGAGGAAGCTAATTTCACAGGCTAATCACTAGCCAACAATCATCCATACATGCATAAATTTTTAACACGACATGTTCCATTTTTAGAGTGAATAAACCCCAAATCATTCCAGACTATTGCCAAGCCCACATTATCCAGCTTTAACATTTTCATCTAGTGCCACTGCACTTACTTGGACTACACTATGCCCATACCTGTTTGCAGTTACATTTGCTTCATGTTAGCTCTGTATAGGGAGGTCAATGTTGCTCCCGTAAATTCAAAATTATCTAAATTATTCAATGGATATTTATTCAATTCAAGGAACTAATAATTTTCAACCTTGATATCATAAATGTCCTTTGTAAGAATAACATTACCTGCTCTAATATTATTACACAATGATAGTTTCTCTAATTTTGTATTAAAGATCACATACTTTATAAAGTTTTCTTATTACTTTGCTTTGCCTTAAAGTCATTAGAGTGTACTCATAGCGCTCTTAACATTTTAAATGAAAACACTTTTAATTTGAACCAGTCTACTGCTTATTTAAGTAGAGACAGTACTTCAATTTTAGCATAGTTAAGCCATAGTGTGTATGTTTAGTTACTGGCTGAAGTCCTGATTCAGCTTGATATCATAAATGAGTCCAAATCAGTAGTAAAACTTGTATGAAAAAGAAAAAAAATAATTTAGCACTATAATAAATCAAAATTCTATCTTATTATTGATTAAGTCTATTATTCTATATCGTTAAAATTAACCTTTCATTCTCTAGTAATGGTAGGCAGTGTATATTTGGCCATTCCCCTAAGATATACTGACTATATTCTATGTTCTTTCTGTGCAAATTTCTAAAATATTGTGATTGCACATCTCAATTACAAAGTATATTAAATGTAATGGTCTCAATAGATTCCTATTCTCATCTTGTTGCATTTATCAGAATTTGATATCAATTTCAATGTAAGAACTTTACCACCAAATCAACAAACAATGATAACAATTTTTGGTCCTTAACAGCAATCCACTATGCTTTCACCAGTCCTCCAAGACTAAGAAGAACACTTGTAAACTCTCTCATTCAAATAATTTAGTTAACAAAAAGAAGGGATCTCAAATTAAAAAGTGAAAATTATACTCCATTACTTAGCAAAGGAATTCTTTTTTATTCCTCTTGAAGTTCTATAGGATTACAATACTCAGTGAATCATTCTGTATTTAGGGAACTAGGATGCACAAGTTTCAACTACTGTGTTGGAGACCGGGATGTGCTCACACTATAAGGCAATTCAGGGTGTTCTTTCTCAATTGCTAAGGGCTGGCTTCCCATCTTCTTGCCACTTCCTCTCAAGGTCAGATATCGATTGACTAACCAGTACAAGGAGCTGAAAAGGAGAAAGCAACTTGAGTTACAGATTTGTTGCAACACTCAAACAGTCCTATCCTAAAACTCACAGCCACACCCACTCACACAAATCATTACTCACCTTGTGTTGGAATATAATGTACCTTTCAGACTTTCATTAGGGTTGGAGACTTGAATGATTGGGAAATATGTCCACTCCTGGCAACAAAGGAGACAGATACTAAATTTATTTTGCCCAAAGAATTTACAATGAAAATAAAGATCAATATTGATAATATTAATTATAAATAAAGATAAAAATATATATATTGAGACAGTCTATGAGAAAACAAAATAACTAGTGGAGATCTAATGGCTACATCAGGGGCATTCTATGTGAAGTGTACACACTTTTTGGAAAAATCTCGACACTAGGTCATGGATTTGAGGATTTTTTTTGCATGCAAGTTGGGTCTGGTGAGATAACATCATATACCGATTTTTATGGGTCTGGATCACCCATGGCCATGTCAATTTTTGGTCAAACTGGTTGACCAAAAAAGTTTGAGAGGTCATAACTTTGGCTAGAGTTAACCAATCATAACGATTTTGGTACCAAAATGCCCAGGAGAAAGCAATCTTTTAAATCTGTGGAAGAATCACATTCCTAGGACAATTTTGCCATAATGACCCTTTTTTGAACTCTTTGACCTTTGACCCTGGTAAAAGTGCAACTTCAATCCTCCCAAACATTTTCTAAAGTTAGCTTTAGGAAAAATAAAAATGGGATCTCTATGGGTTTTTAATCCATGGGCATTTATGTACCATCAGGTAGGTGGTATTTTCAGTCATGTCACTCTACTAGGACTGTTTATGATATCAGACTGTTAGAAAATAGTGATTTTGAGAAAGTTTGATGTATTTTGACATGGTCATCATATTTCAATCTTTGCAAATACAACCTCTCCCCCTTCCTAGGCTGCCCTACCTTTCGATAGTCCTAGATTCAATAAAAAAGATTATTTTTTATCATTTCAGGAATGTGAGAGAAACAATATAATACCTTTCAAATATTACAAATTTACAATTTTTATTACCTATACAAAATGTTATTTAATACAAAACATTAGACAAAAGATTATTAAGACAAAAATTTAAACAAAACATTATTAAATAAATACCTAGGTACTCATTTGAGCAGAGCCATCACTTTGTTTGTTGCATCAGACTATTTCTAATCGTGTAGCTTCTTCCTGTTGCAGTTTTTGTTTCTACCTACTGCCACCAAAATGTCAGAGATGTCCATATTACAAAATGTTATTTAATACAAAACATTAGACAAAAGATTATTTAAGACAAAAATTTAAACAAAACATTATTTAATAAATACCTAGGTACTCATTTGAGCAGAGCCATCACTTTGTTTGTTGCATCAGACTCCTTCTTGCTAATCGTGTAGCTTCTTCCTGTTGCAGTTTTTGTTTCTACCTACTGCCACCAAAATGTCAGAGATGTCCATATTACAAGAATCTTCATTTCAGGAAAGTAAAAACTGTGAGAGGGTCCATGCGGGTGAAGAAATTTCACAGTCACTTCCTGTAACTCTGGAAAAGCTTCAGTTATGCAAGCAAGCCACAATGTCCATCGTAAATCACAGTGACATAGCCTGCAAGTTTTCCATTGAACACTGGACATAAAATATTTTTTGTTACTGATTCTAATCTAAAAGTCTCACAGAGACTAAATGGGTGAACTTGGAGAGCCTCTTTTGATATTGGAATGAATGAATGAAGTTTTTGTGTGCCTGGAATAGTTTTGGTCACAGGTCTGGTTTTTAAAAGTCCTTTCTCCTGTTCATATTCCTTTTGAGTTCCATATCCAAACTTCATATTCCCAAGAGTTTCAGCAAATACAAACAAATATCTTGGTGATATAATATGTTTGTCATAGGTTCTTCTCAAGGTCTCTTTAGTAGCCTCCATTTTGATGGTGCCACCTACACCGTCTGATGGGTCCATTCCATGGCTAGTGGCAAAAAAAATGCCACTGCTTTTATACTGCCAGTTTTTATACTGTGATGCAGATCCATCCGAGAAGTAGTAAATTTTCTTTACCATTTTGAATACTGATTTCAGATACTCTATCAACATTCGCTAAAATAGATGCACTGACACATTATCATGGATGTTACACTCAGAAATTATGGTATATGAGTCATGACAGAGTTTTCCATCTTTAATGTGATAAATCACCCTGTATCGAGTCGAAGGCAACACTATCCCCCACGTTCCAACCTTCTCCTAGAATTGATGAGCCTTGAGAACCTTGAGGAAGAATCGATATTCAGTCCTTTATTTACAAAAGTAGGGATAAATATAGTCACAATGAGCCTATTATATATATATATATATATATATATATATATATATATATATATATATATATATATATATATATATATATATATATATATATATATATATATAAAACAATCTTATCTGGCAAATATTACCAATCCCAAAATATTTAATTATATACATATACTAAAACCAATCCTATCTTGCTAATACTACCACTTAAAATATTTACAAATATACAAGAAGAGACAAACAAAAGGAGGAGTTAGCTTACGTGGTACTATGGTTTACAATTTGCCGGTCCCCCGGGGGAAAATCTTGCCGGCAGTCACTCTTGTGACCAAAATTGCTTGCATGCATCTTAGGGGCCTGGCGCCTCCGAGCTCAATTTACTACACAATCCGGTCACGTCTTTAGGCTATTAAAAGCCTCCGCAACGAACTACTATTAAAAGACGTATCAAATTTGATTTAAATTTCTTCAAAATTTTGTTATTCCAGCCCCACTTACAAAAGGCAGGCAATGTTTATCTATTTGTTTACTTGAGTGCTCTTTCAGAAAAAATATTTAACATTTAGTAGCTGAGAAAGAAAAAAAAACATTTTAATACATGAAATCAAATACATATATTAAAAAGAAAATAAAACAAAAAAACATTTCCATTCATACACACATTCTCACAGAGGGAGGGAGAGAGTATTGGTAAATGGGTGGGAGAATGGCCCTTCACACACACACATACACTTAAATTCGCTCTACCACAACCCAAGGATGTATTGTCGCTTATGCACAATTCCAACGATATCCCAAGGCTGCGTCTTGTATTACAAATGAATAGTTTTCGGAAAAATCATCAATTACTACAAATTCACCATCTGCAATATTGTTTTACACAGTTTCCAAGTACAGTAAACCCTCAATATAATGAACCTCAATATAACGAATTTTGGATATAGCGAACCAAATTTCCTGGCCAAACTCCATGCTGCGACTCACTGGCTCACAGCTCAGTTGGCTGTGAACATCACGTGGGAGAGGTTGTTCTGGCATTCTCTTCCTCCTCCTCCTTCCTCTCAATGAGTGCTGCTTACTACTCGATAGAACGAACGAAACATCAGATATAACGAACTTGGTTCATTATTTCCATCACTTTTAATGAACTTTCGGCTTTAATGAACGCCCTCCCTTGCCCCATATAGTTTGTTATATCAAGGGTTTACTGTACTGTGCTTGTGATTTTGCAACAAAATCATGTTGCACCAAAGTTTTGACAATCACAAAATCTATCCATGAAATCATCAAGCTATAATACCATGGTTACCAGCTCAGATCTATCGGTTGATGTCCACTGTTTGAATTCAATATTATCCACATTCTCCTGTTCATAAAATCCAAATAGTTTTGCTTTTAGTTGAACCACAGGTGGACAGTACTCACACTTATGTGGCCGTAGCATAGCAAACTTTGAGAATGATACTACTTTTACCTCAGGGTACTTCATTTTGAAACTGCTATGAAGTTCCTTCAAATTGTTGAGAATGAGTCATTTCTGTAACCTCTGCTTTTCACCTTCAATTCGCACTACTCGACAATCCTTCTTTCCTGGTAAAACCTAACTCATGTCATCATACGATAATATTCAAGGACTAAAGATTTTAGTTCCTCAAAACTAAATAATGCCTGAAAAAGATCCAAATAGTAAATTACTGAGCTTAGTGTTAGGTGAAGCTAACATTCCTTTCTCCTTTAGTATATGGTGAGCTTGTATGGCCATTCTCTGAGAGCAATTGAACTCGTTCATGAGTTTTCTAATGCTCATACTGGTTGCAAATATGGTTAGAATTCTGATTTGATCCATACGGCTTGATTGCCAATATTTTTCCTTTAGAGACTGGATGACTTATGGCATACAGTTTCTGTTACATCTTTGCGGCACATCTCCTTGTTTTCCTGAACTACTACCCATGACCAAATCCAACTTTCTCCTAATAGATTCTTCAACTTTTAACCTTTTCTCAGGTACATAAGTTGGATGCCTTTCAGCTTTCCTTTTATCAAAGGGGCTCTCATCCATGAAAGACAATGATTGGTTGAGTAAGTCAACTTCAACTTCCACAACATCTGAATCCTCTTTTTGGCTAGACATCTCATTGAACTCCTGTTCAGATGCTGAAGTTCCAGACTCCTCTGGAGTATTTTGCTCCATTGGTAACTCTGAAAGCTTCTTCCTACCAACAGAACAAAGCTCTTGATCTTTGCTAAGAAGAGATGAGAACTTCTGCAAAAGCTGAGCAGAAGCATTTCTTAGGTCTTTCTTTTGCAGGGATTTATGGATCTTCCGCGGATCGCTGCCGTACTTTCAATCTACCATTTTAATGAAACAATACCTGAAAAAGATCCAAATAGTAAATTACTGTTTATAAACAATATACAATAAATCAATTAAAATAAACATATATAAAGGATTGAAGCAATTATATTTAAAATTGCCAATATACAATATCAATATAGCTGCTTCATTAATTGCATTGTCCTAGAAAATTGGTAAGCAAAGAAAGAAGTGTATAATCATCGTCAAGTATTATATCTTAGTAGAAATTCATCAAAGTTTAGGTGCAAAGGGCTGTAGGTTGGTAGACTAGTTTATAACTAACAGACATTTCCATTAGCGCTTTTTAAGATTTGTTTCTTCATAAATTCACAGAGAAGTAGACAAAACACAAGCAAAGAGTAGGTACCTATTCAATGATCAACATTATTTTAAATTATTTTCTTGTTTTCTCAGTCCTGCGCTTCAACCCTAATAGCTATTAAGTTAGCTAATGGCTACATCATAATGCATTGCTAAGAATAGGTTTATTACACTTTTAGTTTAATCTTTCTTCCATACCTATTTTTGGAGTGTACAGCTACCTATATTCTGTAGGTACATTCAGTTTTGATCAAATTAAAGGATTTGGTGAAATTTTCCTTCTCTCATTTGAAATAGCTTAACATAGTAAAAATATGTGATCAATCAAAGTCACTATTAATTAATAGGTATTCATTTTAGATGCATAATAACTAATAAATCATTCTGCTCTTTTTTATAATATAATAATTTGGTAGGTAGGTAGGTAGCTGTATAAAAATCATTAGGTATTTCAAAATTATCAAAAATAAATAACAAAATTATACACCTGTAAATTATTTAAGGATCTGCAGATAATCTCACAATTAATATTAAGTAGGTAGTTTAGAAGATATGAGTATCTTGAAATTATTTTAATTTATATATTGAAGACATAAATGACATTGGTATCTGAAAAACATACCTTAATTAGTTAAGGATTAATGAAATGCAGTTAAAGACTGCTTTTCATATTACATTGATTTGGCAAAATTACCTATATAAGGTATATATAGGTATATAAGGTGTATATAGGCAGTGATGTATTATTTATTTGATTCAAAAAGATTATATAAGAGGTATATAGGCCATCCCATGGTTAGAACTTAAGTAGGTATGTGATATGACCATAATTTCTGGGTCAATAATACTTTTAGTAGGTATACCCAGTGTCACATAATTGCCCATAGATTCTAAACCTATTGAGATCCGATTTTTACTTTTTCTGGAGCTATGGAGGATAGAAAGAGAACTTTAGAAAAAAAATTGTGATGATCTGAGTTGCATTTTGGCTGGGCTCAAAGGTCAAAGAGTTCACAAAAAGGTCATTATGTCAAAAATTGTCATAGAAACATCAATCTTCCACTTGTTTGAAAGATCTCTTCCTCCTGAATATTTTTGTATTAAAATCATTCACATCAGTTAATTCTGGGCAGAGTTATGACTTCTCAAAGTTTTGGATCAATCAGTTTAACCAAAAATTGATCTGGCTATAAATATGACCACTATGACCAGATAGGCCTCATACTTAGTATGTGAACTTTATTCATCATACCCAACAAATGATGTAAATTTTATTCGATTCTGTGACCAAGGTGTCAAGAGGGTGTGTACACTTCACGTAGATTGCCCCATCAGCCTTACAAATGATACTCCATTTCACAGACTGTACAAAACATTTATCGGGCCCTCTTCAATCCATGGAAGAGAGTGGGGAAAAAAAGGGAGGGTAAGATTTCCTTCCAATAGAATGGAACTGATTCTAGTGTCTGCTCTAGTGTCTTGGGGCATCTTCCTTACACAATTAGCTGGGATCCAGGCAGAGTTAAATTGACCCAATGGTCTAAAATATCTTGGGGCGCAAGCCAAGAATGGGGCCCAGTGGATTTGCAAAAATACCCAAGATATTGGAGCAAGCTTAGCCAAATTGACCCAGAAAAACGGCTGCCAAAGGCTGGGTCAGGATTTCCAAAATAAAGATTGTGACTGCTACAAATTTAAGTTGGCTCCAATTTATCTCTGAGAATTTATAACATCCAAAATCTTATTACAAATTATCTCCTGCAATGAGAGAGAATTTTTAAACCACATATATAAAAAAAATATAAAAATATTCTACACTACAAATTTCTATTTATAACCTAGTCTATCTCAGCTCCCCTTCCGATCAACACTCGCACTCTTCTACCATAAACAAATAAAAGTAGGTAAAAGGACAGACAAAGGCAAAGTGGTGAAAATTCCATAGCGGACAAAATGGGGAAAATGGCTCCCAAATATACTCTCCATTCACGTATCGGCCATTCACCACATCCTGGTATTCTATCCGGCTCTCAGTTCCTATCTGATCATTGAACACATATGCACTTCTGGTCTACAAAAAAAATCCAACAGTCTGACAAATTGTATGGATATAAACTTAAATATAAAGTCTTCTTTTGCTATTGAGGGGAAAAAAAATATGGGGGACATGATAGAAGTCTCTTTAGCTCTCGAACCATTGATCACATCTCTTGCATCCCCAAAATGTCATAATTACTTAAAACTTTACCTTCATTCACCATTTCCAAATGAATTATCCTACTAAAATTCCTAACATACTTCAACCCAACATTTATCTTATTAATCTCCTTATTTCCTTTCATTACCAAACTACTCGCAGCATCCAAAGAGAGTTCATTCATTCTTAATAAATCTCGCCCCATTAGGAAGGAACATGGAATTTGTTCATCATTCAAAATCACAAATTTATGCTCTACATTCAAATCACTCCCAAGACTAACAAGCAAGCGTACTTTCTTACATGCAATCACTCTACCTTCACCCAAACAACTTATTCTGGCATTCCTACCCATTTATAAATTCTTCATACTTTCATACTATTCTTGTATTTTCTAATGAGATCTGTACCCCTGTGTTTATTATTTCACAGAAGACATGTTCACCTACTTTCACTCTCACTTTTATCATCCCACAGCCACCATTCTGTCGCAGGGCCATGATTCTAGTAAATGGCTTGGAGGAACAATATATATGTTATACATTATTCCTAATGGTATCAGGTAGTATTTTTTCCCTCTAGCTTAAGTATCTCCACAGAACAATCAGATGGAGTAGTCAATGCAACCCATTTAGAAATCACCGTAGCGATTGCACATGTTCTCAGTGAGCACTCTATTCACTGAAGTTTTTGGTTTTGTTTTCCTTTTCGGTGTAATATATTTAAGTTCAGCAAAATAGTTAACATTGAGTGTTAGAATATTCAAGGAATTTTTATTTATATTTTCAATTAAATTGTGAAATAGCTCCTGTTTGTTTATGTTTAAGAGCGACCTAATTTTTCTTCCCATTTTGTCTATACTTTTCTTGATAGCTTAATTAAAGGGTTGTGAAAATTTTTCTCAGTGTGGCAGTTGCTTGGATGAAGTGAGTATGCCTGTTGATGTAACTAGTATGTATGTAGTTTGTTATTTTTGTGGTGTTGAAAGAAGAGCAAATGTACCTGAATGCCTCTTGTGTAGCGTGACTTGTACAAATATGGCTTTGGTAGAGGAGGCATGATGAGTGCAAGAGATTAAGTCAGTTGGTGCAGGAAGTGAGAAGGGATGCGAGTGTATGCATGAAGAATGTGGCTGAGACCATTGGGGTCAAAGGTAGGCCTAGACTAGGGACTGGAGAGAAAGAAGTGACTGATGTAAGTGAAGGTAAATGGTGGGTGAATATGGATAGAATAGATAGGTTAGGACAGGTCAGGTGTGTGAGTAAGAGGGACATTGAACCTGTTAGGTTGACTAACAGATTCAATGCCCTCAAAGAGGAAGAGGTTGAAAATGATTTGTCTGATGTGATTATGGCAGAAAGTGGAATAAGTGGTAGTTTGAATGAGAACAGGAGGGAGGGTCAAGCTAGGCCTTGTGGGGGAGTAACAAGGAAAGGAAGTACCCTAGGAGACCTTACGGTCCATTCAAAGAGGGTACCTTTGGACTAGAAATCAAGCGGGCGCATAGCTTTTTTGCGTCCCTAAACGGCCACTTTTCAAGACTTTGTTTAGTCTTGACTTGAACTGGTCAACAGATTCACTGTTGACAACTTCCATTGGAAGTGCCTTCAACTTACCGCAGATAGTGTAAGTGGAAAAATTTCCACACAGATTGTGGTTGTAACGCTTCAGTTCAAGTTTGAAGCCCTGATTGTGCGTTCTGTTCTCACTCAGTGTGAAAATATCCCGTTAGTCAACATTGTCGAACCCTCAAAGTATTTTGAAAACTTTAATGAGCTGACCATGCAGTCTATGGGTTTCCAGCAAGAACAGATCTAATTCCCTTAGTCAATCCTCATAACTTATATGTCAGATAGAGGGAATCAGCTTGGTTGCCCTGGCTTGTATGCGTTCCAACCTTGCGATGTCCTTTTGAAATGAAGGACTCCAAAATTGTACGGCATACTCCAGGTATGGCTGAACGAGGGAGTTATACAGACAAAGTACTATCTTCTTGTTACAGTATCCAAACTTGCGCTTTATGTAGCCTAACATCCTTTGGGCTTTCTTCTCTGCCTCGATGCACTGTTTCGAGAACTTGAGGTTGCTAGTGATAGTTACACCCAAGTCCTTCTCAGTGTCACTTGATTCAAGAGCAGTGCCCTTAAGGATGTACTGAGATTTGGGATTTTAGTGACCGATATGCAGTACTTTGCATTTCCCCACATTGAAAGGCATCTGCCACATGTCTGACCACTCCCCAATCCTTCGAAGGTCCTCTTGGAGGTGGCAGTGATCCCCTCCTTTGCCACATTGATACCAAGCTTGATGTCGTTGGCAAATTTGGAAATCTTGGCAACCATGTCACCGTCCATGTCGTTGACATAGATAATAAACAGTAGTGGTTTTAGGACAGAACCTTGAGGGAGACCGCTAGATACAGGCGCCCATTCAGAGGCCCATCCATTCACCACTACTTGTTGCCATCTGTCACTTAGGAAGATGATTGAGATGCTCGTGATAGGTGGCTCTGAGATTAGATATTTAGATAGGAAGTTGAGTGCAGGCAAATGGAAGGGAGTGAGAGTTTGTTTGCCGGGTGCTGATGTAAATGATGTGTCTGAGAAGTATGATAGTCTGGTGTCTGTGTGTGAGAGGGTGGGTTCATGGGAGTCATGAGAGAGGTACAAAACGTTAGTTGAAAGGATGAGTGAGAGTAGAGTGAAAGGCGTTGTTTCAGGAGTGATTCCGAGATTAGATGTGGGGATGGAATGGTTGTCTCATAAAGGACATCCAAACCAAGAGAAAAAAAAATGGTAGATTGAATGGTTTGAGGGTGTGTTTGCCGGGTGCTGGAGTGAGAGATCTGTCTGATGGGTATGAGGAGCTGGTGTCTGGCTGTGCAAGGGATGCGGTTGTGATTACACTTGTAGGAGTGAATGATGTGAAGAAAGTGGGTGCATGTGAGTTACATGAGAGGTACATGAGGTTGGTTGAAAAGGTGAAAGAAAGTAGAATGAAAGGTGTTGTGACAGGTGTGCTTCCAAGAAAGGATATTGAGGTAGAATGGATGTCTTGTGCGATTGGGCTGAATGATTATGTAAGGAGGATATGTGAGATGGAAGGTGTCATGTTTGTGGATGTGTGGGATAGGTTTGTTGGAATGAAAGAGGAGGTAGATTGTATTTAATTATTTACTGGATTTTATGGATTATGTAACTAAAAATTAGATAGGAGAGAATGTTGATGTAATTTACTTAGATTTTAGCAAAGCTTTTGATAAGATTCCACATAGGAGACTACTTCACAAATTTAAAATGCATGGGATATGTGGTAAATTTTGAATTGGATAGCTGAATGGCTGAAAGGCAGGAAACAGAGAGTTGTACTGAATGGGGTGAGGTCACAGTGGAGAGACATTATCAGTGGTGTACCTCAGAGATCCATTCTAGGCCCTTTATTATTTATAATTTATATAAATGATCTTGGGGAGGCTGTAAATAGCAAAGTATCAATTTTAATGATGATACTAATTTGGCAGCTATAGTCAAGGAAATTGAGGGTAGCTTTAAAGTGCAGAGTGACTTAAATAATTATTAGCTTGGGCTCAGAAGTGGCAGTTGATTTTTAACCTTAAAAAACGCAAAGTTCTTAACATGGGAATGGATATTAATATAATTTAGCTATGAAATGGATAGGCAGTGGCTGAATTCAGTTGAGGATGAGGACTTAGACATAATAGTAGCTAAGTCACTGAAGTTTTCAAATCAGTGTATTGAGGCAAAAAATACAGCAAATAGAGTGCTAGTATACATTAAGATGAATGTTAGCTACAAGAGTAAAGAGAGTATCCTTAAACTCTATAACTCGTATCTCAGGCCACATTTAGAGTACTGTATACAAGCATGGTCACCGCATATTAGACATGATACCAACCAGCTTAAGTCAGTTCAAAGGAGGGCAACAAAAACAATACCTTCCCTAAAGCACCTTCAATATGAAGATAGCCTGAGGGTACTAAATATGTTCTCATTTGAGAGAAGATGTGTGAGGGGAGATTCAATTTAGCTTTTTAAAATCTGTTCTGGGATGGATAAGTTGGATTTTAGCAAGTGTTTTGAGTTGGAGGGTCTTAATAAGACTAGGAGTCACCATTTAAAAATTAAAAAACAGAGGTGTAGGTTGGATGTTAGAAAATATTTTTCACCAATATAATAGTAGATTACTGGAATAGTTTGCCATCTGAGAGAGTAGACTGTCTCAACTTAAATTTATTCAAACTTAGATTAGATGATTATATGGGGAGGGAGGCTTAGCCTTTTTCAGAGGGAGGGTTATTCTGGACTCATTCCTTTGGTTGCAGTTTTTTATTATTGTATATTATGATTGATTTGGATTTTGACGAGTCTTGATGATGATGCTCTTTTGTTTTTGACACATTCCTGTGTATGGTTCTAATTGTATATTGTAGATGCATGATCTGACACAATCCTCTGGATTGATTAAATTGTATATTGTAGATGCATGATCTGACACAATCTTATAGATGTATTTTGTGGGTGGGTTTTGACGGATGTAGATAACCTTAGATAGCCCCTTGTAACTTTTGTCATCCGTAAAATTACGTTATGTTATGTTAGTGTGTGTGAGGGAAAGAAAAGAGATGCAGAGGAGATAGAGTGAAAGGTATACAGGCTAAAAGAGGTGCTTCAAGGATAGGAGGGCTAAGTTGTCTTTATACCATTTCTCGTAGTCTTATAAATAAGAGCGATGAGTTATTTAGTTATATTAATGAAGATATAGGTATAATGTTTAATAGAATCATAATTTGATGAAAATAAATTTAATGATATGTGAGGTAATTTGACCTACAGGGTTATGATATATATATATATTAGTCAAAGGAGTGATAGGACTGCTGGTGGGTTGATTATTTATATCAGAAATAGCATTTCTTCAAATCTAAATAATTCTATAAAGCAAGGAGAAGTTGAGTCACTGTGGATAGATTTCAATAAAAATTTGATAATACACTTGGGAGCCTTTTAAAGACCACCCAGACTGTCTGATTGTATTGATGAGTTAATGATCAGGAAAATGAGTAATGAATATGAAGTAGATAGTTATTTTGGGGGACTTTAATTTAAATTTTTGTGGACTTGGAAAATACCATAGGAAAGGATAGAGCAAGTTGTAAGTTTTTCAGTTGGAAGGTAGTAATAGGACTTGGGATCACCAGTTAAAAATTTAAAAAACAGAGGTGCAGGTTGGATGTTAGAAAGTATTTTTCACCAATAGAGTGGTAGATTACTGGAATAGTTTACCATCTGAGAGAATAGACAGTCCAAACTTGAATTGTGTCAAACACAGATTAGATGATTATATCGGGAGGGAGGCTTAGCTTTTTTTGGAAGGAGGGTTATTCTGGACTCATTCCTTTGGATGCAGTTTTTTATTATTGTATATTATGATTGCTTTGGATTTTGATGAGTCTTGATGCTGATGCTCATTGTTTTTGACTCATTCCTGTGTATGGTTCTAATTGTATATTGTAGATGCATGATCTGACACAATCCTCTGGAAACAATGATTAAGAGTGTGATACTTCTATTCTGATTAAAATATGTAAGTTACCACTTACTAACACTCATATCTCCCAAATAATCCTTGATTAAAACAAAATTATTAATTCATATAACTGTTGCTGGCACTGTCATAAATAAGTTAAATGAGAAACTTTTAGCTACTGAAATTAGAACTTATCAATGTAAATTAAGTCCTAAAAATTAAAGAAAATATTGCTAAGAATTATTATAAATATAATGATAATTAATTTTAATGATTTTAATGATTTTAATAATAAAAAAAAATATTTTTAGAAAAAAAATCAGATTTTTTCCAACCCTGCCCGTCACCCACTCTATCAAGATAATGAACTCTACTTAAGAAAAAGCTAGAGACACAACAACTCTAGCCTACTGTTTCCTATCATAGCCTAAATTACATATTATATTATTCTATTTACTAACCTGTACTAATAACTTATTGTGTCAATTACTACCATATTTGGTGCGCCACATCATCCTCAGTGAGTGTCCTAAATAATAGTTGTTATAACCTAACTGATAATAGATATACCACAAATTATAATAAAGTTTCATAGCATATAAGAGAGAGTAGTTCATGTAAACCCAAGGATCTCTAAGAAGTAGAACCTAATAATAGGCCATATATATACACAGATATTTGCTAGTACACAGGAAGAATTTGATGATTCTATAATGATATCAGGATAAGCCTAAATAAAAACAAAGCCCATTTTAACATCATCTCTTAAAGCAACTAAACAAGCTCATTAAAAAAAACACAGCCAACCTCAGAAAATTTTATATAACTATGGTTGAAGATGCCATCAAAGAAAGTGGTATAAAATGGTTAAAATTCTAGCAATAGCATGGGCAACCATAGGACCTTACGCCATCCCAGCCATATCACCTGCAAGAAAGGTAAAGATAATGTTGGAAATTGCTTCTATTTCAGTTTCTGCCTACAAAAACTGGTGCTCTATCTCATGTCTTCCTCTACATCTTGTTAAATTGTCCAGCTCTCTTTTACTCATTCTGATTAGTATTGATTTCTAGATCTAGGATGTGAGACCATAGCACAGCAAATATTTGGAGGACCTTTTACCCTCCTGACTCGTAACTCCTTGAAAGAAGGCTTTTGATGGGGTAATCACTGATCTTCATTGTAGTGATTATTTTGACATCAAACATCTTAACCTAGGGCCCCTCACTCAAGAGGCTACTTAAGTAGTGCATGGATTGATCATATTAATGTTAGCATTTGAGAAATTGAGTTCTCGGGTGTGGAATTTAAAGCACTAGATCAGGCTATTTAGCTCTTCTCTGACAACTTTTTTGATGTGGGCTTCGCCTTCATTTCTTAAATGTATGGACACTTCACTCACCTGATTGTCTGCTCTGTGAGATGGCCTCTGAGAGCTTCGCTACACCTATAAGCTCTAAAATGCTGTCTCTGTGAATTCATTTGTGAATTTTGTTGGGCAATGGCCAGATTTGGTTTCATTTTAAACTATTCTCACCGCTCTTCTTGGTGAGTATATCTCTTCACTTGATGGGAGGATTACTCTTGTAGAGGTGTAGAAGTTTATCAAAAGATTCACATATATTCAACCAGGACCCATCCTCCAGTAAGGCATGAGTGTCATGTTGGACTGACTATTCCTTTTGTATCCTTAGTGACTACTTTTTCGACATTCTCTAATTGTTGGTGACTGGATTTCAGCTTAGAGATGGAGAACTCTTCCATAACCTGTTTTTACTAAGTTTGCTATGTACTGCCCTTTATTTGTGTGGATACTATTGCTAGTCAGGTTGATAGCTTGTATGTCATGCTTGTTCAGATGGATGAGTGAGTTAAGGGGATACCACATTTATTTTTTCAACTTTATACTACGTTAGATTATCATATATGAAATTAAAGATCATTAAAAGCCCCTTTTATTCCTGCCTAAATCATAATAACCACGGTGCCATTTTTGAAATACAGGAAGTTCTTTTAGAACCCCCATGAAACCTGATATATAAATGGCTATAAAATGAGTAAAAATTAAGCATTCAAACTCAATTCATTGCCAAAAGATGCAGATATGATTTAGTTATCATTTGAAATCAGTTTTCTTTAGTTCCATTAAAATCTATGTTAATGGTGGACTAAAACATTTCTTTGAGACAAGGTCAACTATAGGCTTTGTTCTCAGTTGTAGGGGGGAGAGATGTTAGGTAAATAGTAGGAGTTTAGTTTAATCTATATTCGAATTATGCTAAAAATATAAACCAGTTGTTAGGCGGTGGTTTTTTTTTTGCAAATATTTAAAGTCGCATTTATAGTTTTGCATTTTGTTCACAAATCAATTTTAAAATTCTACAGAGAATTTCCATGAATGTATAAAATTTTGCATTATCATAATTTTCACTATGTTCTAATCATGTTGATAAAACAAAATATATACTATAAAATTTGCAATAAAATGATATAAAAATCAATGGTGTAGTTTTGTTTGTTTTTTACAAATGAACTTTAACTATCTAAGAAGAGTTTTCCACATATGTATACAATTTTGCATTATCCTAATCTTTACTATGTTCTAGTCTTGTTGCTAAAAAATAATTATACCATAAAAAGTGCATAAAATTTGCAATAAAATGATATACAAAACTAAACAATGCGAATTTTGAATGAAACCGTAAAAAGTAATTCACAAAGTAATGTGTTATCTCCTTAAGGTTTTTCTTTTAACTTAGCTTAATAGGATTTAGATGAATGTGTCATCCCAGATTCTTGGAGAATGGCTACCATCTTTGGTTTTGCATGCCATTGAGAGACCACTCCACTCCAACTTGTTTTCTGACTAAATTTTTCTAATATCTTGCTTTTGCAAGTTAAATCAACAAAATCCGAAATCTCAGGTTAGTGTATTTGGTTTTTTATGGTCACCCAATTATTGACTAATCTCTCAACCTCACTTAACCAGAAAACTATATAATACATACACACCCACTTTATCTGCATAGATTGTCTAAACAAGCTTCAAAATGCTCTATTTCAAAGCTAGCTCCCTTATTTTCACCAAACCAAAGCAACCCTAGATTGTTAAACTAGTTTCACTGGCCTGCGTGCAATCAGGACGACACTGTGCTGTAAATGAATAAATATAAAGTTAAACCTTGTTCACTCTGACTAAGCTCGGTGCAACCTCCACAAGCCAGAAAATGTTTTACATCTCATTCTATTTTGTGTGCTCTTAGCTCTCTCAAAACTTCTTGTAATATAACTGCCCTGAGATATCTGCTAAAAAACTATTCATTTCAGCACTGGCGCTGAATATATATGTTGTTTCTTTGCCTTTATTTTAAATTATCTTCAACATAGGGTTTTCATGTACTTTTGTCAGCTGTGCTCTTGTTGCATTCATCAATGAGTACTGTAAAATATCTAAAAGAAAACTTATTTGTTAACTCAAATACCCAATATTATGCATATGTATTGCAGTCTAATTAGCCATTTCTCATTCTTTTAACCATAAAAGAAGTTAGTTTAAAAATAATAATGAAAAGAGTACCTACTTAAAGCATGTATTGGGATATTTTTTAACCAATATATGTGTAAGAATGGGCTAGGAATATTCAATAGGAGGCACATAATAAAAAAATTTTTTTTAGGAACCCAAAGAGATTTCAATCAAAAAGGAAATTAAAAATGAAATTTTTGAAATTGAAGAAGAATATTTGGCTGAGCTAAATGAAGGAGGACTTGATTGTAAAAAAGAAAGCTGTGAAGTAAGAAAAAATAATGAAATATTGCAACTAGGAGAGGTAATATTACATATTTGAATTTTAATACCTTCTAAATAATTAATTGTGGTGAAGATTTTTTATTAGAAAAATATTTTTTTCCTAATTTTTCCCAAATCTGTGTAGGAATGAAGATTTACCCAAGCATACTGGGGTATCAACCAACCTTTTTAATCTGAGTAAATCAATGTGTTATCCACTCATCTGGGCTTGAAAAAAAAATTCTTAGATATAGACAGGCTTCTAGGACTGCTTTGCTAGGTTGATTGGAAAGTTTAAAAGGGAGAGAAAATTAACCAAGATTTCAAAGTGCATAGTTAATTGCTCAGCAAATAAGCATATATATATATATATATATATATGTATAGATCTTTCATGAACGCAAAAGAATGATGAAAATGAATCTAACAAACCGCAAGAAACAGAAAATTGGAAAACTTTCTTCAGAAATATTATTTCTTAATCTACAAAAATTCCTTGAAAGGGGGGGGGGGATTCTAACTGTGCATACTGAGGCAGTGAGCATCCACTTTGTTCTCAATTAAATCATCTCTTAGGCGACTTGGCTACGCAGAAGATCAATTTTTACAAATTAGGAAATAATATTTCTGAAGAAAGCTTTCCCATTTTCTGTTTCTTGCAGTTTGTTGGATATATATATATATATATATATATATATATATATATATATATATATATATATATATATATATATATATATATATATAAATGGATATAGATAGAGAGATAAGATAGATATATAGATTATATATATATATATATATCCAAAGAAGTACATTAACGTACATGTAAATGCAGAAGAGAAAAAAGAAACCACAGGATCAATTTATTTGTGAAACCAGGTTTCAGAAGAAACCTCCATCATCAATCGCTGGAAGACTAATGAAATACAAAGGAGATGATTGACATATGAACATACAAATTTACAAGTTGGAATGTGATTAGAGGGATGGTATGGCAGAGCAGAAACATTTTTGAGTAAAGGAAGTATAATTTTTTTACTTATTAAGGGCTAATTCAACACCAATCCCTTGATAAGAAACTTATACTTACTTTACTCAAAAATGTTTCTGCTCCCCATACCACACCTCTAATCACAAGGAAAGTGGAAAAATGATTCCGAGCATTTTCGTCTTTATTCTAAAAACCTTTTCATGGAATAACGTAGGTCAGGAGAGACAATGTCTTAAATAGTAAGGATTGAGGGTTTAAAATGGCTACCTGCATCAAAACCCTAACTAGGGGGTACAAATTCTTTAAACACTTTAATTTGATTTAATATAATTAGATATGATAGGAACTAGCCTAAACAATCCAGGGCTAGATCCTATCATATCTAATTATATTAAATAAAATTAAAGTGTTTAAAGAATTTGTACCCCCTGGTTAGGCTTTTGATGCCTAACCAGGACAGATATTGTCTGTCCTGACCTACGTTATTAACATAACATAATTTCACGGATGACAAAAGCCACAAGGGCCTATCAAAGGTCATTCCATGAAGGAATCTTTTAGAATAAAGACGAAAGTGCTCAGAATAGTTTTTCCATTTTCCTTGTGGGTGTTATTTATCATAATTTTGACTCACATGCAAGTTTTTGTGAGTTTCCTTTCATATATATATATATATATATATATATATATATATATATATATATATATATATATATGGAAAGAGAGAGATATAGATATATATTAGTCTATTGGGTAGCAGTCTTTCATGAATGCAAATTTGGTGGAAGACCATTGTGTATTTAGCCTTAAATAATTTTCTTTGGCAACTTTCTCTTGTTCTAACTTTCTTTTTTATTCCATCTTTTTGATGGTGGATCACTTATCCAGTATTGGTCTCTCTTTTAAATGAATGTGTTTAGTAAAAGCCAAACTAAATTGCTGATCTTTTGATCTTATTCGATCATCTTTGGAGCCTTTTGATATGTTCTTGCCTACTTTACCGATGTAATGAATGGAGTGAGGATCTGACAGAATGAAAGAAAAATTCATTTTTAATGGTTATTTATTCCTGCCTATGAGAGAGTAATCAATGCGCTTGAGTAGAGTAATAAATTCCTATAGATGATAAGAAGAAAGACCCTGCAGGGTGGTACCCTGTAGAGCTTCTTACACTTTGTATCCAAAGCAGTTACACATTTACCAAGCCTGAGTGCAAATTAGGTAGGACTTGACAATGGCTTGATTTTAACTCTATGATTGGGCCTGGGAAAGTTGTTGGTAGCTTTCCCCCAGCCCCCACTCAGCATTGATTTACCTTTTTTTCATTATTATTATTAATATTATTTTTTCTGTTATTTATTATTATCAATACGGCTATCCACTCAAAGTTTTCATCCTGCACTTTGCAACAGGAGCAGTGTTTCCACCTACACAGAGCTCATTCCAGTAGCCATAGTGCCTTGGTGCATTGCATGGCCCCCATAAGGAGCCCAGTTATTTGCCTTCCTGGCCGCCATGCTGACCGGACGCTATGCCCCATCCGGCCCCAGCTTAGCCTCTTCTTTCTGACAACCTCTTCTCCCTAAAACCTCTCCCACAACTTTTCTGGTTGGCCTTTAACCCTTAACTGGCGGGTCTGGGTTGTGTCAGAGCTTGTGCCATATGGGGAAAAATGAGTAATTTTAATTTTTCTTGGAAGGTCATTTATCATTTACAATATTATTTTATTTAAGTAAATATACAATGTAAACTATATTTTATTATTCTAAATGTTAGATAGATTGTAAAAAGGATTATGAAAAAAATATAAACTATTTCTTTCAAAGATAACTTTCTGGGTTGCATCAGAGCTTATGCCATATAGGGAAAAACGAGTAATTAATTTTTCTCAGAAGGTCATTTATCATTTAAAATATTATTTTATTTAACCAATGCAGATGGGCAATGCAGGTGGCAAGCGAGGTATGAAACCCCTCTGTCTCAGGGCTGGGTGGAGGGAGCACTCGCCTAGAGAACCCCTCTCGTAGTCCGTCCAAGCTTCCACTCTCTAGAAGAGATTATATCCCCCGTTTATAATCCATTTACTATAGAGGGAAGGGAAACCAATAAGTGGGCACTCGACCTGAGGAAATTCATTAACTATCTTACCTCTAAGTGTTAAGGGTTAAAGGCCAACCAGAAAAGTTGTGGGAGAGGTTTTAGGGGAAAGAGGTTGTCAGAAAGAAGAGGCTAAGCTGGGGCCGGATGGGGCATAGCGTCCGGTCAGCATGGCGGCCAGGAAGGCAAATAACTGGGCTCCTTATGGGGGCCATGCAATGCACCAAGGCACTATGGCTACTGGAATGAGCTCTGTGCAGGTGGAAACACTGCTCCTGTTGCAAAGTGCAGGGAGAAAACTTTGAGTGGATAGCCGTATTGATAATAATAAATAACAGAAAAAATATTAATAATAATATTATTTGATAAAAGATTTTTAACAAAATATAATCTCTGAAAAGAATACAAACCAATAAAAATTGAAAAAAAAAAAATTAAATTCCAGTTATTCACACACACCCGTTCGCACAGAGGGAGGGAGAGGGTATTGGGAAAAAGGGTGGGAGAATGGCCCTTCACACACACACTTATATTCGCTCCACCAGACCCCTTCTTCCTTAGGCCATTCTACAACAGTCACTCACAATACACTCTCAATCCTTACTCATGGTTCCTTTTATACTCAATTGCATCCTTCTGCACCCATTCACACTTCTACTGGTCCCTGGCTACGCATAGCAAACGGTCGGGGTCGTTCATCAGTTATCTTGTCAGTTTCTGTCTCATCACTATCAATCATGTCATCAACCATACTCTTTGCTTTCATTACTAACTCGCTCATCTCTCGACAGAACTTTTTTGTACTTATTCATTCAGAACCTTCACTCTTCATACCTCCATTCATCATCTCCTCACTCACAGCCCTCATCAAACTCAAAGCACACTCTTGCAAAACAGACAGGTCATTCACATCCCCTCTATTCTCAACAGGCATACCAGAAACCCCTTTGACTGGTTCCCAGCAGAAACCTGAAAAATCAACCACTTCATCATTCACTACATCAAACTCACCCCTACTATTACCATTCATAAAACCCGAAAAATCAGCCACACTATGTTCATTCTGCCCAAACATACTATCATTCATAGTGTTCACAAAACCAGAAAAATCAGGCACAGGCAGCTCACTCACTCGTCTAATTACACCAGCCAAATCACTCACCTGTTTATGCAAACACTATCCCGTAAGGGGCGCAGTGAGTTGCCATCCTGGCCGCAATGCTGATGGGATCCAGCGCTCCTTCCGGCCCCAGCTTAGCCTCTCTTCCTTCCTTCGGATAGCCTGTATTTCTCCCTTACTTCATCGCTTTTCATACAATCTCTCCCACAACTTCCTCTGGTCAGCCTCTAATTTCACAGGGTAGATGCTGACCTTTTTCTCAGCCAACCATCCTGGATCGGGGCTCAGGGGGGAGGGGAAAATGTTCCCTAACCCTTGAGCTACGGTCTGGGGTGGTTGGTTTTTAACAACCTGCTTCATCCCCAACCATACCTTCCTCACATCCCTTTTCCTTTCCTCTTCACAATTATATTTTTACGCCGTGTCTAAGGTGGAGCTGCCATGCCAATGGACCTCTGTAAGCACCCCTTGCAGGGTGGGCTACTGCGAGGGGTGATGAGCTATTGCATCCCTTGGAACAAATAGGGTCACCATGCCCAATGATGAGAAAAATAAAAATCTTCCCTTAATTCCCCCTGTCATCAATGGAGCCACCCTCGAGCAGCTCCACAGAAAAAATGGAGGTCCCCACCCCTGTGTTGCACAGGCGACCCTCTATATTTCTCTAATCGGAGAGGAGGCTTACTCCTCTCCTTCACCTACGGGTGTAGGGGACTCCCTCTCACCCCCTTCTCTGAAGGTGCTTTCAGGCACCTCCTTTTTTCCAGCGGCAGTCCCCTCTGTTCTTTCCAAGGGGACTGCCAAGAAAGCCAGCAGGCAGCAAATTGCCGACCGATCCCCATTAAAGCGGCTCGGTAGGACAAACCCCCTTAAGGGGGAGAGGGAAGCGAGGCCCCTTCAGTTGCTTTCCTCAAAAAACCTACTGGCAAGAATATTGAACCTTGCCGGGGTCAAGGCCTGTGCCTTCCCACACATGACTGGTGACACTGCCAACGGGACCTGCGATGTCCTGGGAGGGGATAGCCAACTGGAGGCCCCTCCTGTGATAGACATGGTCCTTGAGGCAACCCAGCCTCAGAGGGTAGGGCCTGCCGTGGGGGGAAATCCTGGCTCGGCACCAAGCACCGAACCCAAATCCGCCCCTATGCAAGGTCCTCCTCAAATGGCCAGGGTTTCTGAGGCAGTACAATGAGGGGCGGGATCTCCTCCGACCGGTGCCTCTACGACTGCCAGGACCTTCTCCATTTCGGAGAAGGACCTGGTTGAGGCCGGAATATCGGGCCAGGGGGCTCCTACCGCCGGAGGTGAGAAGCGAGTTCATTCCCCGACCTCCTCTCTAAAAAGAAAAAGAACAAAAAAAGACTAAGAAGTCTCGGGGCTCCTCTCCATCTGCGGGGGCTGCGGGGACGGATGGGTCTGCTGCCACTTTGGCAAGCGACCAAGCCAAGATCGGCACATCCGGCCCCTCTGACCCCTTTGTGCGGAGCTCCTGACTATGACTTAAACCAAAAGTGCACAGGGCAGAGCCTCGATAACATGGGGGCCCAGCATTCAGAGATTACCTGGCGTTTTTTAGCTCGCTGGCTTCAGATGCTTTCTCGTTATTCGATCCATTAATGTCACCATGTTGGCCAAGGGCAACATGATCCATCAGAGGAGAGGATTAGCTAGTGCAATTGGTAGAGAGCCGAAGGTGACCCGTTTCTCGGGCGGGGGAGCCTTCTGGCGAATCCGGCGAATCCCGCCGAGGTGTCCAAGATAAGTGCTCTTCGGACACTTCATGGCACCCCGGTGAGTGTGACGCCGCACTCTACCATGAACTTTGTGAAAGGAGTAGTTTATGCGAGGGAACTCGTTGACTACTCCATAGAGGACCTCACCTTAGAGCTGGCCGTCCATGGGGCGGTCAAGGTCGAACGTGCGATGAGAAAACATGGAGGGGCCTCGAGACCCGCCCCTGCACTCTCGTCACGTTCGACTGTGACAAGTTCCCTGAGTCGGTGCGTGCCGGTTGGTACCGCTAGCGCGTGAAGGCATTCGTGCCACTGCCGCGGCGGTGCGATTACTGTCACCGCTTCGGCCATACGAATCGTTCTTGTAGATGTGCAAAGTCGGGGTCACCCGAAGTCTGTGTAAATTGCTCTAAAGCCAAACACGATGAGTCTAAATCGTGTGCGGCCAAGTGTGTCAATTGCGGAGAGCCGCATCCCGCTTCTTCGAAGCAATGTGGTGCAAATCTCCTTGAGAAAGAAATCTTGGCCGTTCAGGCCCAGGATCGACTCTGATTCCGCAAGGCTATGGACTTGGTCCTGGCGCACCCGGCTCTGCCTGGGATGTCTGCGGAGGGAGGAAAGGACTCGCATGGCGGCCCATCCTCCCCCAATAAGTCCTCGAAGGCGACAGAGCCTTCAACGCTTTGTCCGGCCAACAGCGGCCGGGGTTCTGCCTCCGGGAAGCGTACGGCCATTCTCGTCAGGGTCTTCTGTTCGAAGAGGGCCCCTACGTCTCCTCCGAACTAGGCCTGGAGGGCATTTTCCTTGAATGCAATTGCCGTGGACTTGGGGCCAACTGAGATCAGCTGCGGAGGCTCGACTCGTCCCGTTCCCCGTTAGTTATTTTTCTGCAGGAGACCATGCTAGGCGCGTGCCCCCTGCCCGCCCTCCCGGGGTATAAGGGTCCGGCGACCCCACCACCGCGGGTTGCCGGGCTGCAAGATGCGCGGTTTACACGCGTCATGATGTCTCCGTTCTTCCTTTCACTTTAGATACCTCCTTTCAGGTAGTGGCTGTGGAGCTTCACCTGGATAGGAGGTATACTATCATTTCTGCGTACATTCCACCGTCAGCTGACTTCGACGCGGGTGACTTCCGCCGCGTCCTGGCACGGTTGCCGAGGCCCTTTCTCTTGCTTGGAAATCTGAACGGCAGGCATTCTCTCTGGGGAGATTACTCAATAAATCCCAGGGGACAAGTCCTTGCCGATCTGATCGAAGAGCTTGAGATAGGTGTCGTAAATGTGGATGAGTTTACGCATCACTGCCCGAGAACCACTTCATTTTCTTGCCTTGACCTATCTTTATGCTCTTCGGATGCACAGCCTGATTTTGATTTGGGTGTGGTCGATGACCTCCATGGTAGTGATCACTTTCCCGTTCAAATATCATTTTCAGGGCAATTGCCGCCTGAGAGCCCACCTCGGTGGTGTTTGGCGCGGTGGCCTGCATTTCAGGAGATGACTGAATTCTCTATCTCAGTTGAGGAGTATAGGTCGGTAGATGAGGCCGTTGAGTTCTTCTCCGGCAACCTCATCGCCGCGGGCCTGAATACTATTCCTAGAACGTCAAGCCGTTTTGCACGCCGACCACTCCCATGGTGGTCGGACGAGTGTGAGACGGCCCTCAAACAGAAGCGTTATGCCTACATGCGCTATAAGCGCCGCCCGAACCATTTCACTGTCGCTGAATTTCGTCAGGCTAGGGCTAGGTTCCGGTATATTTCAAAGCACGCCCGCCGCTCTTCTTGGCGGGCATACTTGTTTTCATTTAACGGGAAGACCCCTCTAGCAGAGGTGTGGAAGCGAGTCAAAAGGATTCGGGGCAAGCTCTCGCAGGACCCCCCTACCGTTCTCCCGGGTAATGGGACCGCAATCTCGGACTTTGCGACCGCTTTCTCCGCATTCTCTAGCCGGGATGCTGCTCCGCCAGGATTCAATGCATGTCGTGATGTCGCGGAAGGCTGCCGGTTGGACTTTACCTCAGAGGCCGAGAGCCCTACAACGACAGGTTTACTGTGAGTGAGTTGCTCTCCGCTCTTGCTTCGTGCGCCGACACCGCCCATGGGTCGGACAATGTCCCGTACGCCATGCTTCGACACCTCGGTGAGCGAGGCATGGCCTTTCTCTTAAATTTTTTCAACAGGATCTGGGTGGAGGGTCCCCTCCCAGATTCCTGGCGAATCGCTACTGTGATTGCCTTTCGCAAACCGGGGAGAAATCACTCTACTCCGGCCGGTTTCCGCCCAATCTAACCTCTTGCATGTGCAAGTTGATGGAGTAATTGGTAAATGTTAGATTAGCCTTTTTCCTGGACAGCGGAGGCCATCTGTCTCCTGCACAGTGCGGCTTCCACAAGTTTCACTCCATATCGGATGCTCTGCTCCGACTGGAAAATGCCGTCTGCGAGGCCTTCCTTTGTAGACTGCACTACGCCACGGTCTTTTTCGATCTGGAGAAGGCCTATGATACCGCATGGCGATACGGTATCATGGAGACTCTCCACACGATGGGGGCGAGGGGACGCCTCCCAATCTTTATATCTGAATTTTTGCGAGATCGTCGATTCCGTGTACGGGTGGGGGGGTAGCGCTCTCCGGCCCAAAGGAGCAGGAAGAGGGTGTCCCGCAGAGAAGTGTCCTCAATGTCACACTCTTTGACCTGAGCATCAACGGCATCACCTCGGTGCTGCCGGAAGATGTTCCCGCTACGCTCTACGTGGACGACTTTTCGATCTCTTTTGGCGCGGCCCAGATGCCAACTCTGGAGCGTCGACTCCAACAGGCATTGAACCGCGTCTCTCGCTATGCCGAAGCGCACAGGTTTCGGTTTTCTTTGGCCAAGACTAAGGTAGTGCACTTCTGCCGCCACCCACGGCTCCACCCCGACCCAGATTTGTTTCTTAATGGGGTGCGCCTGGATGTGGTTGAATCGCACCGTTTCCTCGGTCTTGTATTCGACCGACGCCTCACCTGGGAGGCTCATATTCGCAGCCTTAGGGTCTCTTGTACCCACGTCATGGATATTCTCCGTTCCGTGACGTTCAGCGCTTGGGGCGCTGATAGGGCTACTGCCTTACTTTTTTATCGATCCTTTGTTCGCTCGAAGCTCGACTACGGATGCGAGTTTTATGCATCCGCAGCCGAGCGTTTATTGCGGAAGGTGGATTCGATCCACCACACCGGCCTTCGCCTTGCGACCGGTGCCTTCCGCACTTTCCCCATTGAGAGCCTGTTGGTCGATGCTGGGGAGATGCCACTCGCTCTGCGCGGCGTGCAGTGCATCACCCGCCTGTACGCGCGAGCCCGGCGCCTCCCTCAGTCACCAACAGCTCACACTGCTTCCGCAGCTGATCTCGATGGTGCCTATGCCGCCGAGAGACGCCAGTCATACCCTAAGCCCTTAGGGTTTAGGGCCAGGAAACTCCTTCGAGAGGTAGATATAGCTCTCGGGCCGGTGGCGCCCCTGGTTCTGCCCAGGACGCCACCCTGGAGGGTACCACATTTGGCTATTTGTCGCCACGCCTCTGCTCCCAAAGCTTGTACGGCGCCGGGAGTATTGCGTTCGACCTTTTTGGAGCACACATCGTGTCACGCTGGAACCGTGCCAGTGTATACGGATGGCTCCAAGTCCCAAGAGGGGGTCGGCTTCCACGCCGTATCCCCTCTGTTTGAAGTCAGCGGGGCTTTACCAGGCGCTGCGTCTGTCTTCACGGCCGAGCTGATGGCAATACACCACTCGGTACGGGAGATTACGCGACGTGCCCGGTTTTGGAGACCGAATTGTGATCTATAGCGACTCACAAAGCGCCCTGAGTGCTCTCGGGGCATTGGAATCTCCGCATCCCCTGGTTCGCGATATCCGTGACGCCACGGTTTTGGCGAGCCGGGCGGATGTCGAGATTATCTTCTGCTGGGTTCCTGGACATGTAGGAATTGCGGGGAATGAGCGTGCCGATGAGGGCGCCAAAGAGTCCGCGAGGATTCTGCGACCGGACCAGCGTTTCGCTCTTCCTCACACCGACTACATGGCAGGAATACGGGCAGCTCTTCGGACTGCTTGGCAAAGAAGATGGGAGATGGTCGAAGGGAAGTTAAAGTTGCGTGCCATTGCGCCGCGACTGTTCCCATGGACCTATCCCCCAATGCCGCGGCGGCTTCAGGTTGCTTTCTGTCGTCTCCGAATCGGACACACTCGTGTGACGCATCGCTATTTGATGGAGCGCTCGCCTGCGCCCTATTGCAACGACTGCGTCGTCCCCCCAGACTGTTCGGCACATTCTTGTCGAATGTCCCAGTCTGGGTGATCTTCGCGCACGATACCTGTCCCAGTACCGGGATGGGCGGGGTCGCTACCGCCTGTCCCTTGTGCTCGGGACAGATTCGTGCACATTGACTTGTTGACTTCTTGGGGGAGGCCGGGCTTCTCCCCTTTATTTAAGGTTCCTTTTTTTGTTATTGTTTTGTTTGTAGGTTGCACCCTCCTGCACCGGGGTGAGGGGGACCTCCCCCCGCTGCCGGAGATTGCTTCGATTGTTAAGTTTTTCCAATTTATATCATTAAGTTTTCATATTTTTACTTTAAAGTAGCCTAGTTCTAGGCTGTCGTGTTATTCGGCGACTTATGCCCAAGTGGGTAGTTGCCAGATGGGCTCCATAAAAAAAATTAAAAAAAACGGAGACCGGATTGTGATCTATAGCGACTCACAAAGCGCCCTGAGTGCTCTCGGGGCATTGGAATCTCCGCATCCCCTGGTTCGCGAAATCCGTGACGCCACGGTTTTGGCGAGCCGGGCAGATGTCGAGATTATCTTCTCTTGGGTTCCTGGACATGTAGGAATAGCAGGGAATGAGGGCGCCGAAGAGTCCGCGAGGACTCTGCGACTGGACCAGCGTTTCGCTCTTCCTCACACTGACTACATGGCAAGAATACGGGCAGCTCTTCGGACTGCTTCGCAAAGAAGATGGGAGACGGCCGAAAGGAACTTAAAGTTGCGTGCCATTGCGCCGCGACTGTTCCCATGGACCTATCCCCCAATGCCGCGGCGGCTTCAGGTTGCTTTCTGTCGTCTCCGAATCGGACACACTCGTGTGACGCATCGCTATTTGATGGAGCGCTCGCCTGCGCCCTATTGCAACGACTGCGTCGTCCCCCCAGACTGTTCGGCACATTCTTGTCGAATGTCCCAGTCTGGGTGATCTTCGCGCACGACCCCTGTCCCGGTACCGGGATGGGCGGGGTCGCTACCGCCTGTCCCTTGTACTCGGGACTAGTGCCAGCACTTTGACTGGTGTACTTGTTGAGTTTTTGGGGGAGGCCGGCCTTCTCCCTTTCATTTAACCAGGTTTAATTGTTGTTGTTTTTGTTATTGCTTTGTTATTGTTATTTCTTTTTATTGTTCTTTCCTGTTCAATTTTTTAAAGTAGCCTAGAACTAGGCTGTTTGTTTACGGCGACTTATGCCTAAGTCGGCAGTCGCCAGATAGCCCCTTAAATAAAAAAAAAAAAAATCCCTTAAAGCTGCCCCCCCGAAACAAGGACAGCACTAAAGGAGCTTCGGCTCCTTCGCCTACACCCAGTATTTGGCTGGTTGACTCGGAGACGGTGGATCCTCGAAAAGAGGCACCCGCTCGCTTAAGTTTTCGAGGTGGAGTGAGGAGAAGACTCGCATGGCGAGCCCATCCTTCCCCAATAAGTCCTCATAGGCGACAGCGCCTTCAGCGCTTTGTCCGGCCAACAGCCCCTGGGGTTTTGCCTCCCGGAAGCGTACGGCCATTCCCGTGAGGGTCTTCAGTTCGAGGAGGGCCACCGCGTCTCCTCCGAGCTAGGCCTGGAGGGTGTATTCCTTCAATGGAATTGCCGGGGACTCCGGGCCAACTGGGAGGAGCCGCAGAGGCTCGTCTCGTCCCGTTCCCCGTTAGCTACCTTTTTGCAGGAGACCATGCTAGGCGCGTGCCCCCTACCTGCCCTCCTGGGGTATAAGTGTCTTGCGACCCCACCACCGCGAGATGGCCGGGCTGGGGGATGCATGGCTTACACCCGGCATGATGTCTCCGTTCTTCCTTTCTCTTTAGATACCTCCTTTCAGGCAGTGGCTGTGCAGCTGCACCTGGATAGGAGGTATACTATCATTTCTGCGTACATTCCACCGTCAGCTGACTTGGACGCGGGTGACTTCTGCCGCGTCGTGGCACGGTTGCCGAGGCCCTATCTCTTGCTTGGAGATCTGAACGGCAGGCATCCTCTCTGGGGACATTACTCAATAAATCCCAGGGGACAAGTTCTTGCGATCTGATCGAAGAGCTTAAGATAGGTGTCGTAAATGTGGATGAGTTTACGCATCACTGCCCGAGAACCGCTTCATTTTCTTGCCTTGATCTATCTTTGTGCTCTTCGGATGCACAGCCTGATTTTGATTGGGGGGTAGTCGATGACCTCCATGGTAGTGATCACTTTCCCATTCAAATATCATTTTCATGGCAACTGCCGCCTGAGAACCCACCTCGGTGGTGCCCTGCGCGGTGGCCTGCATTTCAGGAAATGACTGAATTCTCTATCTCAGTCGAGGAGTGTAGGTCGGTAGAGGAGACGTTGAGTTCTTCTCCGGCAACCTCATCGCCGCGGACGTGACTACTATTCCCAGAACGTCAAGCCGTTTTGCACGCCGACCACTCCCACGGTGGTCTCCCGAGTGTGAGACGGCCCTCAAACAGAAGCGTTATGCAAACATGCGCTATAAGCGCCGCCCGAACGATTTCACAGTCGCTGAATTTCTTGGGGCTAGGGCTAGGCTCCGGTATATTTCGAAGCACGCCCGCCGCTCTTCTTGGCTGGCATACGTGTCTTCACCTAACGGGAAGACCCCTCTAGCAGAGGTGTGGAACCGAGTCAAAAGGATTCGGGGCAAGTTCTCGCGGGACCCATCCTCCGTTCTCCAGGAGAATGAGACCGCAATCTCGGACCCCGCGTCCGTGGCGGAATCCTTCGCGACCGCTTTCTCCGCATTCTCTAGCCGTGATGCTGCTCCGCCAGCATTCAATGCACGTCGTGATTTCGCGGAAGGCCGCCGGCTGGACTTTACCTCCAGAGGCGGAGAACCCTTCAACGACAGGTTTACTTTGAGTGAGTTGCGCTCCTCCTGCTTCGTGCGCAGACACCCCCCATGGTCCCGACGATGTCCCGTACGCCATGCTTCGACACCTGGGTGAGCAAGGCATGGGCTTTCTCTTAGATTTGTTCAGCAGGGCGATTTGCCATCCTTGCCGCTGTGCTGACGGGATCCAGCGCTCCGTCCGGCCCCAGCTTAGCCTCTCTTCCTTCCTTCAGATAGCCTGTATTTCTCCCCTACCTCGTCGCTTTTCATACAACCTCTCCCACAACTTTCTCTGGTCAGCCTCTAGTTTCACAGGGTTGATGCTGACCTTCTTCTCAAGCCAACCGTCCCGGATCGGGGCTGAGGGGGGAGGGGACAATGTTCCCTAACTCCTGAGCTCCGGTCTAGGGTGGTTGGTTTTTAACAACCTGCTTCATCCGTACCTATACCTTCCTCACATCCCTTTTCCTCTCCTCTTCACATTCTATTAATTTTACGCCGTGTCTAAGGTGGAGCCGCCATGCCGATGGACTGCCAGGCCACCAGGCGGGAGGGGTGGTCCCAAATGGCGGCGCCTGGCTCTGCCGGGCCTGCAAGCACCTCTTGCAGTGCGGGCAACTGCAAGAGGTGATGAGCGATTGCATCCCGTGAAATATAGAGGGTCACCATGCCCAATGATTATAAAAAAAAAACAATCTCCCCCTAATTCCCCCTTGCTCATCGACGGAACCGCCCTCGTGCAGCTCCACCAAAAAAATGGAGGTCATTTCCCCTTCCCCCCTGTGCTTGCGCAGGGGACCCTCCATATTTCTTTAACCGGAGAGGAGGCTTACTCCTCTCCTACGCCTACGGGTGAAGGGGACTCCCCCTCACCCCCTTCTCTGGAGGTGCTTTCAGGCACCTCCCTATTTCCAGCGGCAGTCCCTCCTTTTCTTTCTAAGGGGACTGCCAAGAAAGCCAGCAGGCAGCCCATTGCCGATCGCCCCTCGTGTAAGCGGCTTGGTAGGGCAAATCCCCTTAGGGGGGAGAGGGAAGCCAGGCCCCTTCGGTCGCTTCCCTCAAAAAACCTGCTGGCAAGAATACTAAACCTTCTTGGGGTCAAGGCCTGTGCCTCCCCACAAAAGACTCATGCCGCTGCCAAGGGGAACTGCGATGTCCTGGGAGGGGATGGCCAACTGGAGGCCCCTCTGTGATAGACATGGTCCTCGAGGGAACCCAGCCTCAGAGGGTAGGGCCTTCCATGGGGGGAGATCCGGGCTCGGCGCCAAGCACCGAACCCGAATCCGCCCCTATGCAAGGTCCTCCTCAAACGGCTGGGGATTCTTAGGCAGTACAAGGAGGGGAGGGATCTCCTCTGGATGATGCCCCGGCGACCACGAGGATCTTCTCCATTTCGGAGAAGGACCTGGCTGAGGCGGGTCCATCTGGCCTAGGGGCTTCTACCGGTGGAGGTGAGAAGCGGGTTCATTCCCCGCCCGCCTCTCGAAAAAAGAAAAGGACGAAAAAGACCAAAAAGATTAAGAGGACTCGGGGCTCCTCTCCATCCGCGGGGGCTGTGGGGACGGATGGGTCTGCTGCCACTTTGGCACGCGACCAAGCCAAGACCGGCACATCCAGCTCCTCTGCCCCCCCCTCCCCGGTTGCGGAGCCACTGAATAAGACGAAAAGTGCACAGGGCGGAGCGTCGATGACATCAGGGACCCTCATTCAGACTTTACCCGGCGTTTTCGAGCCCGCTGGCTTCAAGCGCTTCCTCGTTATTCGTTCCACTGATGGCACCATGTTGTCCAAGGGCAACATGGTCCATGAGAGGAGAGCATTAGCTAGTGCAATTGGTAGAGAGCCGAAGGTGACCCGTTTCTCGGACGGGAGCCTTCTGGCGAATACGGCGAATCCCGCCGAGGCGGCCAAGATAAGTGCTCTTCGGACACTTCATGGCACCCCGGTGAGTGTGACGCCGAACTCTACCATGAACTTTGTGAAAAAAGTAGTTTATGCGAGGGAACTCGTTGACTAATCCATTGAGGACATCACCCTAGAGCTGGCCGACCATGGGGCGGTCAAGGTCGAACGTGTGATAAGAAAACAGGGAGGGGCTTCGAGACCCACCCCTACACTCTTCATCAAGTTCGACTGTGACAAGCTCCCTGAGTCGGTGCATGCCGGTTGGTACCGCTACCGCGTGAGGCATTCGTGCCACTTCCGCGGCGGTGCTATTACTGTCACCGCTTCGGCCATACAAATCGCTCATGTAGACGTGCAAAGTCGGGGTCACCCGAAGTATGTGTAAATTGCTCCAAGGTCGCACTCGATAAGTCAAAATCGTGTGTGGCCAAGTGTGTCAATTGCGGAGAGCCGCACCCCGCTTCTTCGAAGCAATGTGGTGCATATCTCCTTGAGAAAGAAATCCTGGCCGTTCAGGCCCAGGATCGGCTCTCATTCCGCGAGGCTAAGGACTTGGTCCTAGCGCGCCCAGCTCTGCCTGGGACGTCATATGCCTCAATAGTTAGAAAGGCACCTTCTGCTCCTGGCCGATCCAGGCCAAAGAGCACGGTTGTTTCCGCGCCCATTCGGAGCCCTTCTGCGGGCTCTACCCAAATTGGGCGATCCCCTGGTAAAGCTGGCGGCAAAAAGGGTTCATACCCAGCCCCGGCTAAAACCAGGGCTCCCCCCTCTTTCCCCAGCGTGACCGTTTCCCGTAAGGCGAAACGGCCACGCGCCCCCACCGAGTCGTTAGACTCACAGGAGGCAACACCCCTGAAGATGGTCGCTAGGCCATCTTAGGGGGTTCCTAAAGCTGTCCCCCGAAAGGAGGACAGCAACAAAGGAACTTCGGCTCCTTCGCCCACGCCCCGAGGTGTAGCGAGTGGCTCTGAGACGGTGGATCCTCAAAAAGAGGGCCCCCCCGCCTCCGAAGCCGCAACGCCCGCCTAAGGTTTCGAGGCGGAGGGAGGAAAAGACTTGCATGGCGAGCCCAACCTCCCCCAATAAGTCCTCGAAGGCGACAGCGCCTTCAGCTCTTTGTCCGGCCAACAGCGCCCGGGGTTCTGCCCCCGGGAAGCGTACGGCCATTCCCGGGAGGGTCTTCAGTTCGAGGAGGGCCACCGCGTCTCCTCCGAGCTAGGCCTGGAGGGCATATTCCTTCAATGGAATTGCCGTGGACTCCGGGCCAACCGGGAGGAGCCGCAGAGGCTCGTCTCGTCCCGTTCCCCGTTAGCTATCTTTTTGCAGGAGACAATGCTAGGCGCGTGCCCCGTACCTGCCCTCCCGGGGTATAAGGGTCTTGCGACCCCACCACCGCGGGATGGCCGGGCTGGGGGATGCATGGCTTACACCCGGCATGATGTCTCCGTTCTTCCTTTCTCTTTAGATACCTCCTTTCAGGCAGTGGCTGTGTAGCTGCACCTGGATAGGAGGTATACTATCATTTCTGCATACATTCCACCGTCAGCTGACTTCGACGCGGGTGACCTCCGCCGCGTCGTGGCACGGTTGCCGAGGCCCTATCTCTTGCTTGGAGATCTGAATGACAGGTATCCTCTCTGGGAAGATTACTCCATAAATCCCAGGGGACAAGTCGATGCCGATCTGATCGAAGAGCTTGAGATGGGTGTCCTAAACGTGGATGAGTTTACGCATCACTGTCCGAGAACCGCTTCATTTTCTTGCCTTGACCTATCTTTGTGTTCTTTGGATGCACAGCCTGATTTTAATTGGGGGGTGGTCAATGACCTCCATGGTAGTGATCACTTTCCCATTCAAATATCATTTTCAGGGCAACTGCCGCCTGAGAGCCCACCCTCGGTGGGGCTTGGCGTGGGCGCGGTGGCTTGCATTTCAGGAAATGACTGAATTTTCTATCTCAGTCGAGGAGTTTAGGTTGGTAGATGAGGCCGTTGAGTTCTTCTCCGGCAACCTCATCGCCGTGTGCCTGACTACTATTCCTAGGACGTCTGGCCATTTTGCACGCCGACCACTCCCATGGTGGTCGGCCGAGTGTGAGACGGCCCTCAAACAGAAGCGTTATGCACACATGCGCTATAAGCGCCGCCCGAACGATTTCACTGTCGCTGAATTTCGTCGGGCTAGGGCTAGGTTTCGGTATATTTTGAAGCATGCCCCCCGCTCTTCTTGGCGGGCATACGTGTCTTCACTTAACGGGAAGACCCCTTTAGCTGAGGTGTGGAAGCGAGTCAAAAGGATTCGGGGCAAGTTCTCGCAGGACCTCCCTCCCGTTCTCCAGGCGAATGGGACCGCAAACTCGGACCCCGCGTCCGTGGCGGAATCCTTAGCGACCGCTTTTTCCGTATTCTCTAGCCGTGATGCTCCTCCGCCAGCATTCAATGCACGTCGTGATGTCGCGGAAAGCCGCCGGCTGGACTTTACCTCCAGAGGCGGCGATATCTTCAACAAGTCTACTGTGAGTGAGTTGCGTTCCGCTCTCGCTTTGTGCGCGGACACCGCCCATGGTCAGGACGATGTCCTGTATGCCATGCTTCGACACCTGGTTGAGCGAGGCATGGCCTTTCTGTTAGATTTGTTTAACAGGATCTGAGTGGAAGGTCTTATTCCAGACTCCTGGCGAATCGCTACGGTGCTCGCCTTTCGCAAACCGGGGAGAGATCAATCTACTCCGACCGGTTTCCGCCCAATCTCTCTGACCTCTTGCGTGTGCAAGTGTATGGAGTAATTGGTAAATGTTAGATTAGACTTTTTCCTGGACAGCGGAGGCCATCTGTCTTCGGCAAGTTCCACTCCACGTCGGATGCTCTGCTCTTACTGGAAAATGCTGTCTGCGAGCTTTCCTTCGTAGACAGCACTACGCCACGGTGTTTTTCGATCTGGAGAAGGCCTATGATACCTCATGGCGATACGGTATCATAGAGACTCTCGACACGATGGGGGCGAGGGGACGCCTCCCAATGTTTATATCTGAATTTTTGCGAGATCGTCGATTCCGCGTACGGGTGGGGGGGGGAGCTCTCCCCGGCCCAAAGGAGCAGGAAGAGGGTGTCCCGCAGGGAAGTGTCCTCAGTGTCACACTCTTTACCCTGAGCATCAACGGCATCACCTCGGTGCTGCCGGAAGATGTTCTGGCTACGCTCTACGTGGACGACCTTTCGATCTCTTTTGGCGCGGCCCAGGTGCCAACTCTGGAGCGTCGACTCCAACAGGCATTGAACCGCGTCTCTCACTATGCCGAAACGCACAGGTTTCGGTTTTCTTTAGCCAAGACTAAGGTGGTGCACTTCTGCCACCATCCAAGGCTTCACCCCGACCCAGATTTGTTTTTTAATGGGGTGCGCCTGGATATGGTTGAGTCGCACTGTTTCCTTGGTCTTGTATTCGACCGACGCCTCACCTGAGAGGCTCATACTCGCAGCCTTAGGGTCTCTTGTACCCGCGCCATGGATATTCTCCGTTCCGTGACGGAGGGCTACTGCCCTACTTTTTTATTGATCCTTTGTTCGCTCGAAGCTCGACTACGGATGCGAATTTTCTGCATCCGCAGCTGAGCGTTTATTGCGGAAGGTGGATTCGATCCACCACACCGGCCTTCGCCTTGCGACCGGTGCCTTCCGCACTTCCACCATTGAGAGTCTGTTGGTCGATGCTGGGGAGATGCCACTCGCTCTGCGCCGCGTGCAGTGCATCACTCGCCTGTACACGCGAGCCCGGCGCCTCCCTCAGTCGCCAACAGCTCTCACTGCATCCGCAGCTGATCTCGTTTGTGCCTATGCCGCCGAGAGACGCCAGTCATACCCTAAGCCCTTAGGGTTTAGGGCCAGGAAACTCCTTCGAGAGGTAGATATAGCTCCCGGGCTGGTGGCGCCCCTGGTTCTGCCCAGGACGCCACCCTGGAGGGTACCACATTTGGCTATTTGTCGCCACGCCTCTGCTCCCAAAGCTTATACTGCGCCGGGAGTATTGCGTTCGACCTCTTTGGAGCAAACATCGTGTCACGTTGGAACCGTGCCAGTGTATACGGATGGCTCCAAGTCCCAAGAGGGGGTCGGCTTCCACGCCGTATCCCCTCTGTTTTAAGTCAGCGGGGCTCTACCAGGCGCTGCGTCTGTCTTCACGGCCGAGCTGGTGTCAATACACCACTCGGTATGGGAGATTACGCGACGGGCCCGGTTCGGAGACCGGATTGTGATCTATAGCGACTCACAAAGCGCCCTGAGTGCTCTCGGGGCATTGGAATCTCCGCATCCCCTGGTTCGCGATATTCGTGACGCCACGGTTTTGGCGAGCCGGGCAGATGTCGAGATTATCTTCTGCTGGGTTCCTGGACATGTAGGAATTGGGGGAAATGAGCGTGCCGATGAGGGCGCCAAAGAGTCCGCGAGGACTCTGTGACCGGCCTAGCGTTTCGCTCTTCCTCACACCGACTACATGGCAGGAATACGGGCAGCTCTTCGGACTGCTTGGCAAAGAAGATGGGAGACGGTCGAAGGGAACTTAAAGTTGCGTGCCATTGCGCCGCGACTGTTTCCATGGACCTATCCCCCAATGCCGTGGCTGCTTCAGGTTGCTTTCTGTCGTCTCCGAATCGGACACACTCGTGTGACGCATCGCTATTTGATGGAGCGCTAGCCTGCGCCCTATTGCAACGACTGCGTCGTCCCCCAGACTGTTCAGCATATTCTTGTCGAATGTCCCAGTCTGGGTGATCTTCGCGCACGATACCTGTTCCGGTACCGGGATGGGCGGGGTCGCTACCGCCTGTTCCTTGTACTCGGGACAGATTCGTGCACATTGACTTGTTGACTTCTTGGGGGAGGCTGGCCTTCTCCCTATTATTTAAGCAAAGTTTGGGGGGTTTTTTGTTTTGTTTTGTTTTTTTGCATTTGTTTTTTTTTTCCTTTGGTTTCACGCTCCTGCGCCGGGGGGACCTCTCCCCGACGCACCAGCTTGCTTCCTTTGCCCCTTTTTGGGGTGTTTTTTTTCTCTCTAATTTTATTTTAAAGTAGCTTAGAACTAGGCCAGTTTTAATACGGCGACTAATGCTCAAGTAGGCATTCGCCAGATGAGCTCTTAAAAAAAAAAAATACACGAGCATTCTGGACACCATACCAACAGCCCTAAGCGGCACAAGCAACTCATCACACAGACGTAACACCCTAGCAACACACACTATCAACCGATTCGGTCCAAACAGTGTGCTGGGGAGAATCCCACCCAAAGTGGATGATTCAGAAGCCGAGCTAAGTAGAGAGGACCGAGTTCACCTATCCAGGCTCAGATGCGGACACCGCAATGCCCTTCCCTCTTACAGAAAGAGGATACATCCTGAAGTATCAGACACCTGCCCACTCTTTCATATAGGAGCACACACAATTCACCACATAATGGAAGAGTGCTCGTCACTCAATACACTGAGACACACACACACCGCCCTTCCGTACGAGTGATCTCTGGGATCGCCCGGGTCCATCTGTTGCCTACCTCAGGAATGCTGGTCTTTTCGCTCAGAACTGCTGGAGATCAACCCAACAACAACAAACCCCTCTGTTTTAAGTCAGCGCGGCTCTGCCAGGCGCTGCGTCTCCACGCCCGAGTTGGCTCCAATACACCGCTCGGTACGGGAAATAACGCGACGTGTTAGGTTCGAAGACCGAATTTTGATTTATAGCGACTGACAAAGAGCCCTGAGTGCTCTCAGGGCATTGGAATCTTCGCATCCCTTGATTCGGGATATCCGTCACGCCACTGTTTTGGCGAGCGCATGCGGAGGTTGAGATTATCCTCTGCTGGGTCCCTGGACATGTGTTACGGGGACTGAATCCACCGATGATGGTACCAAAGATTCCTCGAGGATTCCAGACCAACGTTTCGCTCTTCCTCATACCGATTACATGACATGAATATGGGCTGCTTAGCAACGAAGATGGTAGACGCTCAAATCGAACCTAATGTTGCGTTCCATTGCGCCGCGACTGTTCACGTGGACCTACTCCTCAATTCCGCGACAACTTCAGTTTGATTTCTGTCGTCTCCGAATTGCACATACTTCCGCGATGCACCGGCATTTGATGGACCGCTCATCTGCGCCTTATTGTGGTGACTGCGTTGTCCCGCAGACTGTTCGGCACATTCTTATTGAATGTCTCACTCTGGTTGATCTTCGCGCACGTTACCTGTCCCGGGACCGAGACGAACGGGCTCGCTACCGCTTGACCTTGTATTCGGGACTGGTTCCTGTACACAAACTTGCTGTCTATATGACCTTTGGGGAGGAGGGGCTTCCTCCACTTAGACTCTTTGTTGTATTTCACATGTTCCTTCTCGAAGGAAGGCGGGCCGGAGCGCGCTTCCTTCCTGTTGCTCTTTTGCCTATCTTGTTTCTTTGTTTTTTAGCCCTTGTCTTAGCCTTTGTTCCTTTTTTATCTTTGGTATTTGTTATTTACTTGTTTTTTATTTTAGCCTACTATTAGTCTTCAGCGTGAGTACGGCGACTTTTGCCCTAGTAGGCATTCACCAGATGGACTCTTAAAAAAAATCAATTCAATTACTTTTCAACTTTATTTTAAAATCAATATTGTCACTCCTATTAATCTGTTATTAACCATTTGGATGCAGTCAATTATCCAGCATAAGTCCTTAATTCTCTTGAGTTATCTGAATTGCCACCACATAGAGTAGATCTGAAAATTGGTTCTCCAATTATTCTACCACGAAATCTTGACCCTCCCAAACTCTGCAACGGCACAAGACTCGTAGTGAAAAGAATGAGGCCAAATGTTATGGAAGCAACAATTCTCTTTGGTTGTTGGAGAGGAGAAAATGTCTAGATACCGAGACTTGTGACTGCAATTTCCACTCAAAATTAGCTTTGCAATGACAATAAAAAGATCAAAGGTCAAACACAGTCAGTGGTTGGATTACACTTAAAAGATTCTTGGTTTTCACATTGTCAATTGTATGTTAGATGCTTTAAGAGATGAAAGCAAAAGAAATCTGTACATTTATGCACCCACTCAAAAAACTAAGAATATTTTATACACAGAAATCCTTTTATAAACGCCTAATGCTTAAAAATATGGGTTCCTATTTCTTTTCTATATGATCCTAGATGTTTGTTAATTTTTATGAGATATTTATATTCTTGAAATATATTATATAGATACCAAGTTAGGAATCATTTCACTAATTTTTTCCTGAGCAACACCAGGTAGTTTTGCTACCTTTCCCAATGTCGCTGTTCACTTTATTAAGAGGGTTCGTTATGATATAATAAAATGGACAATGATTAACGCATTATACTGTCATATTGGAGTTTAATTAAAATTAACTTCATACTTTATTTGCAGTTGGAATGTCTACCTTCAAATGTCATGAGATTGGCTCCATCTAACTCTAATGTACTTATGTGTGATAGAGGAGTAAAGCTTGAGAAGCTATCATCTGTTACCAATCGTTTCAAATGCGGTTCTTGTCCCTATCAAGCAAAAAAGAGAGGGACCCTTAAGATACATGAAAGGATCCACACGTGTGAAAAGCCTTTCAAATGTACTGCATGCCCTTATCAAGCAAAATATAGGCAGAGTCTTAAAATACATGAAAGGATACACACGGGTGAAAAGCCTTTCAAATGCAGTTCATGCCCTTATCAAGCATCCGTGAGGTCGAGTCTTTACAGGCATATAAGAACCCATACTGGTGAAAAGCCTTTCAAATGCAATTCTTGCCCCTATCGAACCGCCGGAAGAGGGGATCTAAATAAACATGAAAGAATCCACAGTGGTGAAAAGCCTTTCAAATGCAATTCGTGCCCTTATCAAGCAATCTGTAGTAGGAGTCTTAAAATTCATGAAAGGATCCACGCAGGTGAAAAGCCTTTCAAATGCAGTTCATGCCCTTATCAAACAATTTATAGTGGGAGTCTTAAAAAACATGAATGGATCCACTCTGGTGGATCCTTTCATGAAAGAATGAATACTGAAAAGCCTTTCAAGTGCAGTTCTTGCCAGCATAAAGCATCCGACAGGGATAGCATTCTGAAACATGAAAGAACCCACACGGTTGAAAAGACTTTCAAATGCGTTTCGTCTTGCTATCAAACAGCCAGTACCAGTCATGAGAGAATATCGCACATTGATACATTATTCAAGTGCAGTTCCTGCCCCTATCAATCAACTGAAATAGGGAAACTAAAAACACACGAGAGAACTCATACAGTTATAAAGACTTTCAAATGCACTGCAAGGTCCTATCAACCAACCAATACAGCCGAAAAGCCTTTCAAATGCAGTTCCTGTTCCTATCAAGCTACGTGGAGCTGGCATCTTGAACGACATGTAAGAATTCACAGAAAATCTTCTTAAATGCAGCTGTCTCTATGAAGCAGAGGGCATCTTCAAAAACATGAAAGAATCTACACCGCTGAAAACTCTTTAAATGTATTCTTGCTCTTAGAGATCAGAATGTCGACTCGTAGTCTTTAACGAAATTTAGCTCTGAACTCGGATATAAAACTTTTCAAATTCAATTGTAGTCATAATCAGTTCAATTCGAATGTAATATTAAAATAAACTTAATACGGAAACACACTAAGAAATTCTATATAGTCTACGAGGCGAATTCTTTAAACTGGAGTTTTCCTTCTAGAAAAAAAGGGATAAATTCTCCATTGTGTGAAAGATGATGCAAAACAGAAAGTCCCTAGCATCCTAAGACTTGGCTAAATATTGGCAATTTACTAACGGGTAGTTTCGCGCCAGCAGGAATGTTAGTGTTTTCGTAAGCTTTCACATGCAGATCTACATTGTAAATGATGATTTTAGCAAATACTCCATGCTCATGCATTTCACCTCCCATACATACTCGCAATAAAAGGGGGATTTTAGAAGTTCTTTTTTTATCCCGAGTGAGATCAAGAAGTGTACGCCACAAAAAAAACCCTGGTTCTTATCCCGCACAGGTGTACCAATTCGGCCTTCTGAGTACCCATGTTTCGTGTAAAATTCGCTCCCATATAGTTCCAGGACTCCCTTCCAAATTCAGGCGGGGGTGGGGGGTCCGGTGCAAAGGCCATTCACCTCACCTCAGGTGCTTTTATCGTTCTTTGTTTTGATTTTTGGTTTAATGTCTCGAGTAATTTAAACTTATGATATTATAACGGGAAATTTATATATCAGAGGACTTACGGTCTTGTTAAGTGTTATTTATAATAATTAGTATATTTTAAATTATCTATAGATAATATCTTCATCTCGACATTGTATGTTTATTTTGATTTCGTGGTGGAAATAAAATTTGTGATTGTCCCACGTCTCTTTTCAAGAATACCAAGAGAAAAAGATTGGTGGCCGGGTGTTTCTGGCACCCATTATATTATTATTATTTCCTATATGTATTATTATAATTAAAAAAAAATTTAAGTTTTAGAAACTGAAAGGTGAAAAAGGCCCTGCAAGCTTGGAAAGTTGAATTAAATCCAGTGAGGGATGTTTTATGGCAAAAGGAGAGAGAATATACAGATAAGAGAAGAAAATATAAAAGAACCAAACAATAAATCTATTCTAGTTACTCCATCTCATAACCTTTATTTCAAATGTCTGGTCTATGTGACTTTTAAAACAACAATTCCTACGTTTTACCGTGGATTTTATGTTCACTTCGAAGTTCTAATGATAACAAGATTTATTGATTATTTTCATTAATCTGTAGACTTACCAAAGTGAACATATTAAAATTACTTACTATCCCTAACAATCTCCATCTAGGTTAAGAATAATTACACCAAAATTCACAAACCTTAACAACAAGCTCCTTGGTTCGCTACTTCACACGTGAGAGAGTAATTTAGACCATTTCCCAGCATTTAAGGATTACGTTGCAAAAAAAAAATGGGTGAAATATTTATGCTTCGAGACTTTATAATGGGTAACTTAACTTATAAGACAGAAAAAGCTTTATTGTGGTGGGAAAGATCAGCAGCGGCCACGAGAAATTCGTGAAAGCGCTACTTCCAAATAGTAAATTTCTGCACAAAATTGTCGTTGCAAGATAACCGTCTTCTTTTTGCACATGAAAAACTATGCGCTGAAGCCGATTTTTAAAACCAAGTCGATGTGCACTTTTTTTTAATCCCTAGTAATACTGGTTTTGCCACAACCAAGATGTTCATTAATTGTAACTCCACTTTTGCACGTTGGATATCGGTTCTTTATTAGTTTATGGTCTAAAAGAAAGTCATAAACTTTGATCTATCTTTACACAAAAGGATTAGATCGCGACCGTTGAAACAACAACCTTGGTACACTATTTTCAAAATGAAACTGGCATTGGGTGAAAAGAAGGCAAAAACTCATACAACTTTTCTTTCCACTAATGGCACCAAGGAGCCACCTGAAATTTTTAAAAAAAGAAACCCGTGGGATACTTTGAACTCGCGTCAATACGCTAAACTTAGTTTAAGGATATGTACATAAAAAAATAATAAGCTTAAAAGTGCTCCCTTGGTTCGCAATCTTCAAACGAACGACAGCTACTTAGCAATGTAGAAGTATTCCGTTTCAAAATCAGGATTCAAATATTAACTTCTTGTGACTTTATGCGGGAAGATGCAGCCTCTTCCCCATCAAAATAATAGTCCTAGAATTTTATTTGAACTATCCGAAGAACTATAGGATGATTTAGCAGCCTAAAACGCTGCGCCCTTCTTATTGAATATTACTCTCGTTTTACTCATCCGGTGGGTCTCCTTTGGTGCCTCTGGCACCAAATTGCTGGATTTAATCGGCCTAGCGAGGAAATCCAGATATGGATGCTTGGTGGATTTATCAAATCCTAAGAAATTGCTATGTATGTAAATTATGTAAATAATATGCCAAGTGTAATAAATAAAGAAACAAATAGCTGTCGTTAGAGTCACGCGGAAACTCACGAACATACAAAGATATCAAAGGTGACCACTTGAGCAAATACGAGGATCGCCCACATACATGCATACGAGGGTCGGGAATATTTATCAGCAGCTGAACTAATATAGGCGATGACCAGAGAAATTTCAGAGATTGCCAACAAGCGATTCCTTATAATAAAGCTAAATCCATGCGAAATATGTAGGCATAGAAGGTACACATACGAATGGCGGTCAATAAGTTTTGCAATTCTGATATGAGGAAAAGTGTTTTATTATTTTTTAATATAACTACCCTCGACTTCAATGCACTTGCGCCACTTGTCCCTGAAGTTTCGAATTCCCGACAACCAGAAATCTCCCGACTGCTGTTCAATCCACTCCTGGACGGTAAGCTGGACATCTTCATCGTCCCCAAACCGGCGTTCACGCAGTGCAGCCTTGAGCTGGCGGAGTAAAAAGTAGTCGCTGGGGGCCAGATCTGGACTGTGGGGGGATGGTTGAGCTTCTCGAATCCGCACTCGCTCAGGGTAGCTTGTGCCACTCTGGCCTTGTGGACTTTGAAGACGTTGAAGTCGATCATTGGGCGTGAGCTTTCTAGGGACCCAACGGGCAGAGACCTTGGTCATGGCCAAATTGTCGTGGATGATGTTGATAACACTTCCATGTGATATTCCAAGTTCTCGCTCGGTTTCTTCGACCTTCACCCGTTGATTTTCGAGCATGATCCTCTCCACACGGGCAACATTGTCCTTGTTGGTCACGTCTAACGGGCGTCCTGGACGGGGGTAATATTCAAGGGACTCACGACCATGGAGGAACTCCCGATTCCAGCGAGCAATGGTTGCATAGGAAGGGGCGGTGTCAGTGTACACTGCAACCATGCGTTCATGGATCTCTTTTGCATTCTTGCCTTCCTTGGTCAAAAATTTGATCACTGCGTGGTGCTCAACCTTCTCCATTGTTGAAAAATTTGTGACTGACGATCTGCGATCAGTTACTGCTTCTTAAATAGACGAAGCAGGAGCGTGCGGCTGCAGTTCCTGACTTGTCATAACTTGTCCTAACACCCCCTCAAACAGTCATCCCCCTTCCTCTGTTTTGCCCTACCGATTCACAAAACTTTTTGACCGCCCCTCGTAGTTGTCGGAAACTCTGCCTAAGGGCTAGAAATAACGTACGAACTAGATCACTGTGTGTGCGCCTCAAGGACAAGTCATATGGTCACGCCCCTTGGAAACGATATATATATATATATATATATATATATATATATATATATATATATATATATATATATATATATATATATATATATATATATATATATATATATATATGTATTTATGGAGCTACAAGGAAAATAAGTACCGTAGAAGCCTTACGGTCTATACAAGGAGGATACCCTTGGCGCAATCTTCGAAGGTGTCCGTTGGCAACCTAGAAGATCACTCGCGAGGATCTTAACAACAATTTCGCAAGACTTTATCTAGTATTGACTTGAACTGGTCAACAGACTCACTGTTGACAACTTCCGTCGGAAATGCGTTCTAACTACCGCAGATACTGTAAGTGAAGAATTTCCCACACAGATCACGGTGGTATCGCTTCAGTTCAAGTTTAAAGCCATGATTTCTTGTTCTTCCCTAGTTGAGATGGAAAATATCCCCGTCATCCAGTCTGTCGAAGCCTCGAAGTATTTTAAACACTCCGATAAGCTGACCACGTAGTCTCCGGTTCTCCCTCGAGAACATATCTAATTACCTTAATCTATCTTCATAACTTTTATGTCTGATAGAGGAAATCAGTTTGGTTGCCGGGGCTTGAACGCGTTCCAATCTCGTGATGTCCTTTCGAAATGAAGGACTCCAAAATTGTACGGCATACTCCAGGTGCAGTCGGGCGAGGGAGTTGTACAGACACAGTACTATCTCCTTCTTCCGATATCCAAACTGTTGCTTTATATACCCTAACATCCTTTGGTCTTTCTTCTCCACCTCAATACACTTGAGGTCACTCGTGATAATTACACCCAAGTCCTTCTTAGTGTCGGTGGATTCAAGAACAGTGCCCTTAAGGATATAGGGTGATTGAGGATTTCGGTGGCCGATATGCATCACTTTGCATTTGTTTACGTTGAAAGGCATTTGCCACGTATCAGACCCCTCCCAAATCTTTCGAAGATCATCTTGCAGGCGGGAAGTATTTCCGTCTTTTGCAACGTTCATACCAAGCTTGGTATCGTCGGCAAATTTAGAAATCTTGGCAACCATGTCACCGTCCATGTCGTTGACGTAGATGATGAATAGTAGTGGTCCCAGGAAAGAACCTTGAGGCACCCACTTAGAAGCCTGTCCATTAACCACCACCCGTTGCCGTCTGACACTTAGCCAGTTCTCTATCCAGCTTGCTACTTTTCCGTGTATGCCCAGCGCTCGCACGTTCCGGAGAAGGCGGCGGTGTGGTACCTTTTCAAAGGCTTTCTGAAAGTCTAAATAGACCACATCCACCGCCTTGTCCCGATCGTGCTCACTGAAGACGAAGTGGAAGAATTCCACACGGTTCGTCAGGCATGACCGTTGCCTTCGGAAGCCGTGCTGGGAACTCCTCGGTAGCAGGTTTTACTCTAAATGCGACGTCATTTTCTCCACCATGATGCTTTCCATGAGTTTACCGACTATCGAGGTCAGACTTATAGGTCGGTAGTTCGACGGTTGGCTACGGTCTCCTTTCTTGAAGATAGGAGTCACCTCTGCTTCACGCCAGTCCCTAGGAACGCATTCGATCCGGATTGACATGTTGAAGATTGCGCTCAGGTGTCGTGACACTTGATCGCGTACTTCTTTCAACACTTTAGGTAGAAACCCATCCAGGCCAGGTGACTTCTTCGTCATTAGGTCACTGATCCTCTTTTTTATTTCTCCTTCGGTGAAGTCCAAATCCTCCAGCTTTTCCCCCGAGTAGGAATCCGTCGGCTGAGGGATAGAACCACACTCTTCAGTAAACACTGAAGAGAATTAGTCGTTGAGGAGGTTAGCATTTTCTGCATCTGAGTGCTTTAATGTTCCCTCCTTATTTCTCAAAGGGCTAATCGTTCGACGGATTGGTTTACGGCTGTTTACATATCCAAAGAACTCCTTGGGATTCTCTTTACAGAGTCTCGCCACTCGGAGTTTCTCAGACCGCTTAGCTGCCCTTATGCTGGACTTCACTCTCCTGGTTAGCCTCCGGTATTCGTCAAAGTCACCCGAGATCTTCGATTGCCAGTACACATTTCTCTTCTCCCTTAGCAGTTGGCCGATTTCTCGATTAAACCACTTTGGTTGATCAGAAGACCGACGGGGGCATTTCAGATGGATGAAACGCGATTGAAGGCTCATGAATTTGGTTTTGAAACTGTAACACGAGTCTTCAACAGCCTCGCTCACTTTTAACCTCACGTCAGTCAATCCAGCGCGTAGACCAGCAAAGTCTGCTTTTCTCAAATCAAGTTTCGTCGATTTACTATGTGCAGGCTCTGCCTTGGGGACTTTGACTACAAATCTAATATCTTTCAGGAAGAGCTGGTAACCAGGAATCGTGAATTCACCTTCAAAATCTCGGCTTAAGGTTTTTATCCACGACTCCGTTATGGTCACCATCTCAGGTTCCTCTGTTGCTACGAACCCACGGAGCTCAAGAAACTTATTCCTGATTGACCTCGCATTGAACAGAAGAACTTTGAGGGAGTTCCCCAGTATAGGACTCCCTACGCTCTTCCGTTTCCCGGCTTCTTTTGTGTGGCAGTACCCCCTCTTTGCCGCATCTAAGAACGTCGTTCCAGGAGTGACACAGGCATACTATCTTACGTCCGCCTTCACCCTGGATTAAGTTACAGAGTACAGCCTTTCCCTTGAATGAAAGGAGCACTCTGTCCCTTTGTAGAGGTCGTCTTGACCGTAAAAGGTGCGGTTAGGGTCCAGAAAGAAGACCCCCTCCGCCGTACAGAGGTCGGAGAGGGGTTGGTTCAAGGTCACGTTCCTTGAATGAGCTGTCCGGCTAGGACCTCTTCTTGGGAGCATCCCTATAACGACCCGTCTGCCAGTTTTCAATACACAGTCGTCCACGGCTCCCATGACCGTGCTGCGAATTTTATCGCTGGGGCCTACTTTGCCTCCTCGGAGGTAGACGTCATTTCCACTCACCAGCAGGGCAACGACTGAATTCTCGGAGATCTGAGATTTCTCAGCCTCTACCCTGATGTGGTGGTTTTTCCGTCCTGGCTGATAGGATACCTTCAAATTAGTGCGAAGGCGGGCCGCTAGCAGGGGCTGCAAAGCTCGTGCTTGGGAATCGCCCGCAAGGGTAACCCTCGGACATTTCCATGCAGAGGTTTGAGGCTTTCCTTCCGGAAGCAAACTCTCGGTTCACTCTTTCTTCTCCATCTTATTTTTATTGTTCTTCTTTTGTCTTTTTCTTATTCATCTTTTCCCCCCTATCTTCCTTTGTTATATACTCTTGTGTTTTTATCTTTTCTTCTTCTGCTTCTACTTTATCTTCTGCTTCAACTTTCTCTTCTTCTGCTTCTACTTTATCTTCTGTTTCAACTTTCTTTTCTTCCTGTTTCTTTCCCTGCTTTTTTTTTTCTTTGAGGGTTTATCCGTAGCATGCGGACCTAGCTCTGCGGGTAATACTGCAGATGCAGTGTTTACTACAGGGCTTGACGTTAGCTCTGCTATCCTGACCTCTAGCCTGCGAATCAGTCAGGCGAGTTCGAATTGCAGGCTGTTTATTTTCTCCTCCAACTTCCTAGACCTTTCCTCGGAAGCCCTGCATGTTTCTTTTAGCTCCTTGATTTGGCCGTTTAGAATACAGTCGGTGCAGGAACTGGCCGGGTGGCATTTTGAGTAACACTCCTCCGGAAAGTCCACGCACCACTTATCTATCTGGCATATTGCGCACGTGTATTTGAGTGCTCCTGGTCCTTTCTTGCCGGTCATTTTGAACACTTTCTCCCTCTCAAAACTTTGCAACCAATCAATAGTAAAAAAGAGGGGTGGCGATTTCGCCCCGCGTGAGTCGCTCCCACCTATCCTTTGGAGACTTTTCGGATCTTTCAGAAGGCACGCTCCATGTGCTGCTGTTCGTCCGACCGAGTCGTCACCCTCGGCGTGCCGTGGCTCTCAACCAAGCAGCACTGACGGTCTCCGAAGGGGCCATCTATTTCTCACCAGATGAACAACGGAGCACGCCCCATACTAAACTCCTACTTGTTCCTTTCACGACAGCCAAGATCTCGGAACAGCGTTCAATGGATATCCCGCCACATCAAGAGACTCGACCCAAGGCTTTTTATTGACTTGGTGACCAGCCTGGGAACAAAAGGCCGTCACCTCGGACCGATGCTACCAGAGGCACCCGTCAACGGTCACTGGGAATGGTCAATAATTACGCGCCAGGGAAGGGGTTAACGGGGTACTACCCCAATCCCATTCATCGTGCCCCAACGCCTAGGACACCTCTAGTCCTAGTCTTTCGCAACCAGTGAGCGTTGATTGGCGTTGTTTATAGGGGTTCCAAAGCCTCTCTTCTGACGCATGAGGTAGCTGCCAGGTCCTTATATGTAGATAGAAGGAAAAAAGGGAAATAGTGACACGATAGAAGTAGGCTCTTTTTTTATTGTTTATTTTCTTTTTGTATATGTGGGAGAGATACGATGAAAGTAAAAAAGGAGAAGGATAGAGTAGAAAAGAGAAGGAATGACGCAGTTAGTCTGGAATCTCGTTTCCGGCCAAATCGACAAGGGAAGCCCTAGCAGGGGTACCCAAAAGAGGTACCTCCACCGACATAGCTCGAAAAGTCAAAGGTACACACAAGCTCTCTTCCCGCGACAAGGGGTCGTCAACTCTCGCTCTACTTGAGAGAGAGAGGAGACAGAGAGAGAGAGAGAGAGAAAGAGAAAAGACAGAGAAAGAGATAGAAACAGACAGACTCAGCATCATTGTTCAATTCTCATTAACTCAACACATTCCCTTAGTAGCGTTACGGAATCCCGTTTTACTCGCTTAATTCCTGCCACCTTTAGACTCGATACTTTGCGTAAAACAGAAAGCCTACACAGCAAAGAACTCGGGACGTTTCCGCTTGCCCGTTTCGTAGGCCAATTCAAGAATAAAGTTATATTTTCTTTAGCGCATCCTTTCCAAGTCATTTGTTTACCCCGATTACCTCGTAAGGGTGCGGTGATTTGCCCTCCTGGTCGCCGTGTTGAAGCGACTCAGCGCACCGATTGACTCAGCTTAGCCTCTTATCCTTTTTTCAGACAGCTTGTTTCTCTTCTACTTCCTCACTTCCCATACAAAATCTCCCACAACTTTCTCTGGACTGGATCTATTTTCACATGGTAGATGCTGACCTTCTCAACCAACTATCCCGGATCGGGACTGAGTGGGGATGGGACAATGTTGCATAACCCCTGATCTCCGATTTGGGATAGTGGGCTTTTAACAACCCGCTTCATGTCCACCCATACCTTCCTCACATCCAGTTTCCTCCTCACCACTATCTTTTTGCGCCGTGTCCAATGTGGAGCCGCCATGCCGAAAGGCTACCAGGTCACCAGGCGGGACGGGTGGCATAAAATGGCAGCACCTGGCTCTGCCAGCTCAGAACGCTCCTCTCGCAGGGCGGGCTACTGCGAAGAGTGATTGGCGTTTGCTTCTCGCAGAAAGAATAGGGTCCCCATGCCCGACAAAGCCGCCTTCGGGCAGCTCCCCTGAAAAAAATGGAGGTCCCTGTGTGCTCTCGCAGGGGACCATCCATAACTCTTTAACCAGAGAGGAGGGTTACTCCTCTTATTTTCCTAAGGGTGTAGGGAACTCACCCTCACCCCCTTGTCTGGAGGTCCCATCGGGTGGTTACCTGTTTACAGCGGAACTCCCGCCTTTACTTTTAAGGGGACCTGCTGGCTGGGATATTGAACTTAGCGGGGTTCAATGCACGTGCCACCTCAAATATCCTGACTAGTGACACCGTTGCAAATGGGACATGTGATGTCCTGAGGGTATGGCCAAATGGAGCGCCAGCCCCACAAGATAGACATGGTCCTTTAGGCAACCCAGCCCCAGAGGGTAGGACGTTATATGGGGGCGAATCTGGGTTCGGCGCCAAATACCGAACACGAGTCCGCTCCTGTGCAAGGTCCTCCCCAGACGACTCGGGTCTCCAAGGCACTAATGGGAGCGGAGGGATCTCTTCCTCTGGCTGGTGCCCCTACGATCGCGAGGACCTTCTCTATCTCAGAGAAGGACCCTGCCGGCGGAGGGGAGAAGCAGGCTCATTACGCGTTCTCCTCTCCTAAAATGAAAAAAACTCGGGGCTCCTCTCCATCCGCAAGGGCTACGGGGACGGATGTGTCTGCTGTCACTTTGGCAAGCGACCAAGACAAGATCGGCACGTCCAGCCCTCTGCCCACCCACCCACCCCAGGTGTGGAGTCCAGAGCGAGCATCGATTACAACGGGGCCCCTTATTCAGAGACTACCCAGCGTTTCGATCCCACTAGCTTCAAACGCTTCCTGGTTATTCGCTCCACTGATTGCAGCATGTTGGCTAAAGGGCATCATGATCCATCAGAGGAGTGATCTAGCTAGTGTGATTGATAGAGAGCCGAAGGTGACCCGTTTCTCGGACGGGAGCATTTTGGCGAATGCGTCAAATCCCTCCCAGGCGGTCATGATTAGTGCCCTTCGGATACTTGATGGCACGCATGTGCAAAAGCAGGGGTTACCCGAAATTTGTGTAAGATGCTCCAAGGCCGCACACAATAAGGCAAAATCGTGTGTGGCCAAGTGTGTCAATTACGGAGAGCAACCCCAGCTTGTTCCAAGCAATATAGTGCGTAACTCCTTGAGAAAGAAATCCTGGCCGTTCAAGCTGAGGATTGTCTCTCATTTCGAAAGGCTAAGGACTTGGTCCTGGCGCGCCTGGTGCTGCCCGGATCGTCCTATAGCTCATTGTTGAGAAAGACACACTCTGCTCCTGTCCCCTCAAGGCCTCCGAGCACGGTTGTTTCCGTACCCATTCGGAATCCTTCTGCTGGTTCTACCAACCCAGGGCGCTTCCCTGGTAAAGCTGGCTGCACAAAGGGTTCACATCCAGTCACAGCAAAAACCAGGGCTTCCCTCCCTTCCCCCATCGTGACTGTTTCGCGTAAAGAGAAACTGCTGCGTGCCTATACCGAGACATTAGATTAACAGGAGGCAGGCAACACCCCGGAAGAGGGTCGTGAGGCCATCTGCGGGGGTTCCTAAAGCTGCACCCCGAAAGGAGGACAGCACTAAAAGAGTTACGGCTCCTTCGCCCACATCCAATGGTAGGCTGGGTGGATCGGAGACGGTGGATCCTCGAAAAGAGGCCCCCACTTCCTGTCAAGCCGCAAGGCTCGCCTTAGGTTTTGAGGCGGAGGGAGGAAAAGACTCGCATGGCGAGCCCAACCTTCCCCAATATGTCCTCGAAAGCGACAGCGCCATCAGCGCATTGTCCGGCCAAAAGCGCCCGATTTCTGCCTTCAGGAAGCGTACGGACATTCCCTGGAGGTTCTTCTCTTCGAAGAGGGCCCCCACGTCTCTTTCGTGCTGGGCCTTGAGGGCATATTCCTTCAATGGAATTGCCGCGGACTCCGGGCCAACTCCCGTTTTCCCTTAGGTATCTTTTTGCAGGAGACCATGCTGGGCGCATGCCCCCTGCCCACCCTCCCGTGGTATAAAGAATTTGCGACCCCACCTCCACGGGACTTGGTCCGGGCGGGAGGATGTGCGATTTGCACCCGGCATGATGTCTCCGCTCTTCACTTCGCTTTAGATACCTCCTTTCAGGCAGCAGCTGTGCAGCTGCACAGGGATAGGAGGTATAGTTATTTTCGCGTACATTTCACCGTCAGCTGACTTCGACGTGGGGGATTTCTGCCGCTTCGTGGCGCGGTTGCCGAGGCCCTTTCTCTTGTTCAGATATCTAAACGGTAGACACCCCCTCTGGAGGCACTACTCGATTAATCCCCAGGCTCAAGTACTTGCCGACCTGATGGACGAGCTTGAGATGAGTGTCCTAAATGTGGATGAGTTTATGCAACACTGGTCGAGAACTACATCATTTTCCTCCCTCGAACTATCTTTGTGCTCACCGGATGCATAGCCTGATTTTGATTGGGAGAGGTCGACGATGACCTCTATGGTAGTGGTTAGTTTCCTATTCAAATATCATTTTCTGGGCCTCTGCCGCCCGAGAGCCCGCCCCAGTGGTGCTTGGCGTGGGCGCGGTGGTCTGCATTTCAGGAAATGACTGATTTCTCTATCTCAGTCGAGGAGTTTAGGTGGATTTAAGAGGCCGTTGAGTTCTTCTCCAGCAACCTCATCGCCGCAGGGCTAAATACTATTCTTAGAAGGTCTGGCCGTTTTGAACGTCGCCCACCCCGTGGTGGTCAGCCGAATGTGATACGCCCCTCAAACAGAATCGATATGCCTACATGCGCTATAAGTGCGGACCAGATAATTTCCCTGTCGGTGAATTCCGTCAGGTTAGGTCTAGGTTCCGGTATATTTCAAAGCACGCCCACCGCTCTCCTTGGCGTGCATACATGTCTTCACTTAATGGGAAGATCCCTCTAACAGAGGTGTGGAAGTGAGTCAAAAGGATTAGGGACAAGTTCTCGCAGGACCCCACCCCCACCCCCCCTACCGTTCTCCAGGAGAATGGGCCCGTAACCTCGGACCCAGTGTCCGTTGCGAAATCCTTCGCAGACGCTTTCTCCACATTCTCTTACCGGGATGCTGTACGCCTGCATTCAATGCAAGATGGACATTACCTCCAGAAGAGAAGAAGCCTTCAACGACAGGTTTATTCTGAGTGAGTTGTGTTCCACTCTCGCTTCGTGCGCGGACACTGTCCATGATCTGGAGAATGTCTCCTCTGCCATAATTCGACACCAGTGTGAACGAGTCATGGCATTCCTGTTAGATTTGTTTAATGGGATCTGAGTAGATGGTAACCCCCAGATTCCTGGCGAATCGATACTGTGGTATCTTTTCGCAAACCGGGAAGAGCTTACTCTACCATCGCCAGTTTCAGCCCAATCTCTAACGTCCTGTGTGTGCAAGTTAATGGAGAAATTGGTTATTGTTAGATTAACCTTTTTTTCTGGACAGCGGAGGCCATCTGTCTTCTGCACAGTGCGGATTCCGTAAGCTCCACTCCACGTCAGATGCTCTGCTCCGACTGGAAAATTCTATCTGCGTGGTTTTCCTTCATAGACATCATTTCGCCACGGTGTTTTTCGATATAGAGAAGGGTTATGATACCGCATGGAGATACAGTATCATCGAGACTCTCCACACGATTTGGGCGAGGGGAAGCCAACCAAATTTATATATCTGAATTTTTGCGAGATCGTCGATTCCGCGTACGGGTGGGGAAAGCCCTCTTCGCCCCAATGGAGAAGAAAAGAGTGTCGCGTAGGGAAGTGTCCTTAGTGTCACACACTTTGCCCTGAGCATCAACGGCATCACCTCGATGCTGCCGGAAGATGTTCTCGCTACGCTCTACGGGGACAACCTTCGAACTCTTTTGGCGCGGACCAGATGCCAACTCTGGAGTGTAAACTCCAACAGGCATTGAACCCCCTCTCTTGTTATGCCGAAGCGCACAGGTTTCGGTTTTCTTTGGCCAAGACTAAGCTGGTGCACTTCTGTAACCATCTACTGCTCCACCCAGACCGAGACTTGTTTCTAAATGGAGTGCGCCTGGAAGTGGTTGAATGACACTGTTTCCTTGGTCTTGTATTTGACCGACGACTCACCTGGGAGGCTTATATTGGCCACTTTGGGGTCTCTTGTACCCACCCCATGGATATTCTTCGTTCGGTAACGTTCAGCGCCTGAGCCGCTGATAGGACTACTGGCTTAGTTTTTTATTGATCCTTTGTTCCTTCGAAGTTCGACCCTGGATGCAAGTTTTATGCATCTACATTCGAGCGTGTATGCAGAAGGTGGACTCGATCGGCCACACTGGCCTTCGCCTGGCGACCGGTGACTTCTGTACTTCCCTCATTGAGAGCCTAGTTGTCCACGCTGGGGAGATGCTGCTTGCTCTACGCTGCAAACAGTGCATTATTCACCTGTACGCGAGATCCCGGCTCCTCTGTTAGTTGCCAACAGCTCTCACTGCATCCGCAGCAGATCTCGATGGTGTCTATGCCGCCGAGAGACGCCTGTCATACCCTAAACCCTTCGGTTTTAGTAACAGGAAAGTCATACGAGAGCTAGGTATAGCTCTCGGGCAAGTAGCGTCCCTGGTTCTACGTAGGACACCTCCCTGGTGGGTACCACCTTTGTCCATTTGTCGGCAAGGCTTTTCTCACAAAGCTTGTACAGCGCCGGGAGTATTGCGTTCAGACTTTTTGGAGCATACCTCGTGTCATGCTGGAACAGTGCCAGTGTATACGGATGGCTCCAAGTCCCAAAAAGGGGGCGGTTTCCACGCCGTATCCCCTCTGTTTGAAGTCAACGGGGTTCTGCCAGGCGCTGAGTCTGTCTTCACGGCCGAGCTGGTAGCAATACACTACATGGTAGAGGAGATTACGCGGCGTGCCCGGTTCGGAGACCAGATTGCGTTTTATAGCGATTCTCAAAGCGCCTTGGGTGCTCTCATGGCACTGTAATATCCGCATTCCCTGTTTCGCAATATCCTTGACGCCATGTGTCTGGCAAACCGGGCGGATGTCGAGATTATCTTCCGCTGGGTTCCTGGACATTGCGGGGAATGAGCGCTCCAAAGAGTCCACGAGAACTAAGCAACCGGACGAGCGTTTCTTTCTTACTCGCACTGACTACATGGCAGGAAGACAGGCAGCTCTCCGGGTGCTTGGCTAAGAAGATGGGAGACGGTCGAGGGGCACTAAAAGTTTCGTGCCATTGAGCCGCAAGTGTTCCCATGGACCTCCCCTCCAATGCCGCGACGGCTTCGGGTTGCTTTCTGTCGTCTCCGAATTGGACACACTCGCGGGACGCACCGCAATTTGATGGAACGCTCGCCTTTTCGGCACATTTTTGTGGAATTTCCCCCTCTAGGCGATTTTCGCGCACGTTAGATGTCTCGGAACCGGGACGAGCGGGTCGCTACTGCTTATCCCTTTTACTCGGGACCTGTTCGTGCACATTGACTTGTGAACTTAATAACTTAGTCCGGCCTCCTCTACCTTATGTGAACTTTTTCCGGGGGGGGGGGGTCGCACGTCCTTGCGCCTCGACGCATGCTTGTTATTTTTTTCTTTTTCTTTACTGTTGTTTTTTGTTTTTTTTGTAGATCATTCCTGAATATTATTTTAATCTAGCCTAGTACTAGGGTTTCGTGACTACAGCGACTTATGTCCAAGTGGGCAGTCGCCAGATGGGCTATTAAAATAAAAAAAAACCTTACCCTGATTATCGAGCCATCTTCGGTAAGCCCAGCCTATCGCATAACCCTCGTAAGAAATTATATGGAGTATGAACTCGTAGTGGTCAGACTACGCAATAAGCAGGCTTGTATTAATCAGATTAGGCAATACGTAGGTCTCTGTCACCAAAATTGCTGGATTCAATAGGCCCAAAAGATACTTCTGCCTGACTAATATATAGAATGTAAAGATTTAATATTGTATGAGAAATATGGTGGGATTTTTAAATGTACATATATTTTTTTTATATATTCAAGCGAGCGCGAGACACAAGAAGGAGCAGAGGAAAATGGTTGAACACCTGCTTTGATAAAACTGTCCAGGTTGTGTCTCGAGATAGAATTATCAAAGACGGATGTTTAATGAGGGGCCCGGGTAAACACAGCTGTTAACCTTGAGAGATAGTGCAGGGTCAATCGTATCAAATTACACAAATAAATATTTAATCATGTAAATGTACACAGCGTGAATAGGCTTTCTAGCTCCGCCCAGGAGGTGGAGGAATGCGATCACAACGGATGTAGGTTATCCCACGTTCATTTCCAGGCCACACCCTCTGCAATAGGAACGTATATATAAAAAAAGGAAAATGAGAAAGTAAGAGAGATTCAGATTTCATTCATTGATTAAGACTCAATCGTAACAAATTCACTCGCGTTCACGCTCATGTGTTTAATCCACCGAATCTTGTCTCGCCCTTAACTCGTACTTGCGTTGATAATATATAGACTACTAGTCTCCCGCCATTATGCTCCGTGTGGCGCTGCTTGCACCATAATATTCCGTTGTTAGAATAATGTGTATATGTTCGTGTGTCCATTTTTGCCTTAAAACCTTCTGTAAGCCCAGACAAGTAGAAGACCAACTTAAAATCATTTATCATTGGAGTCAGATAAATATTTCGCCATAACGCCACCCTTCAACTATAAACTGGAACTTGTCGGGCCCTTATAAGGGGGTTGTTACGGAAACCTCTTTCATTCACATACAATTGATCACCGTCATCCTGTGCCGGTTCTGCCTATGGGCAATATGGGCAGCCAACCAGTGCGGCACTTCTTAAAGGGCGGCATGAGCGCCTCTCCAAAACTATAAAAATAAGAATAAAGATATAAATCGAAATAGAATAAAAATAGAACATAAATAGATATATATTTATTTTTATTAATATAAAAATAAACATTTGTGACGTTTCACAAAAATAATTTGTTACCACGGAATGACAAAAATAAAAAATTAGCTCAGTTTGGAATTTAGTTTAACAATTGGATTTGGGGAGGGAAAGAATAAAGAAAATCGAAAAAATCATTATTTTTTACAAAAATCAAGTGATTTAATCAATGCCACAAACCTTCCCCTAAAAGACCTGCACACTGCAAAATTTCTTAGTAGGCCAATTTGTTTCCATTGCTTCCAGATTATTATTCAATTGGGAATAAAGTCTTATACGTAATAATTTAACGTATGTAATGTTTTTTTATAGGTTTAGTTAAATAGTTAAGTATATAAAAATATTACAAAGGAATCTTCCATCAGGGTCTGTTAAATAAACGCAAATGTATAAGAAAGGATCAATATTATGAGGTGCTCAATTTAGAAAGAAGAGGAGAAATGAGCAAAGGACTAAGGTAGGCCATCTACTTTTCACTATCATTTACACTGCTATTTTGTGATATAGCTTTTTGAGTCATTTAAAATCTACTATAAAAAATAAATAAATAAATAATATATAAAATCAGATTATAGTATAATAATATATAATAAAATTTTAAAAATAACATAAATAAATAAAACGTGATTAATACTTACCGATATATCAGTAACAGATTGTTTAATGTAGGGTTAAAATGTGTTGATATTTTCACAACATTGAGAGGAAATTGGTAAAAATGGCAAAAGTTTTGGTGTATAAATAGTTAAAAGGACTTTTCTTAAGGTTTTATTCAAACAAAACATACAGCACATATCGTGTCCTGAAATAGAATGAAGAAAATATTACATTTTAGATTACAGAATAAAGGTTTGATAAATTATGCTTAATGACATTTTAAATTAATTGTACTAAACTATTCATGCATTGGTCAGTTTTGTTCAATATAACTACAGGGAAGCCTTTTGAAATATTTTGGAACACCCTCTGCCACTAACCAGGATGAGAAACCGTATACTTCTACAACAAACAGGCCTCTACAGAAATGGTCTTTGAGACTTCAGGCGAAGAGACATTTGCTTCTACTTCCTCACAGAAAGATTCTTCAAGTGAGTTTGTTTGCACATATGTCTGTGAATGTGTGCATCTATGTGTGTGTATCTCTACAAAGCGTTTTACAGCAGTTTAAAACAGTTTATTGTGTCATTGAGGCATATAACAATGGTGAAAATTAATGAAACCCACTGCATTAAAAAACTCATCAGTGGGTTTTGTTTGTATTTAGACGTTTTTTTTAAGGCCAATCCTGGTCTAGGTATCCTAGGACAAGCAAATCTCTGGGAAATCGATAAAAAAACTAGTGCCCCAACCCCCCATGAGTTATACCTATGATTATCTAACTTATTTGTGTATACTATTTCTCTGTTTTTTTCTAATTAGAAATGCCTGGAGCAGGATTTCCTCCTGAGGATGAGTCTGTCCACCGACCCTACTAACTGGCCATTAATTCTAACTGAGAGAATTCAGACAGAACTGGTTTCCAGAGGACAAAGTCAAGTACCATCTGATTTTGTATTACCTAGCAACAACACTGACGGAAGAAATTGTCACCATCATTACTTCTGGAAGTCATTGGTTAGTGAAGAAAATATAACTAGAAGTTGGTTGATCTATCCTTTAATAAACAACAGCCTTTTCTGTTTCTGTTGCATATTATTTTCCAAGAAGAAACTAAATTTAACAAGTTTGGGACTAACGGACTGGAAGCATGGAAGGGCATTGCTCACAGCACATGAAAGCAGTTCAGAACATCTAAATTCTATGAAAATGTGGAAAGAATTATCAGTGAGGATGAGAAAGAGAGAGACCATTGACAAGCGAGAGAGGGAACTTCTGGAGGCTGAGAAGTTAAGATGGAGAGCGGTACTGATACGTCTCACTGCTATTGTGCATTCATTGGCAGTTAGGAAGTTGGCACTAAGGGGGCATACGGAAAGTTATTCTCGCTATCAAATGGCACATTTTGAAAGAAGTTGAACTAATGGCAAAATTTGATCCTATAATGCAACAGTGCATTAGCCATGTCCAAAAATGTGCATCCTGTTACACCATCTACTTCAGCCACCATATACAAAACGAACTCATTGATTTGTTGGGCAGCAAGATTATTATAAAAATGGTGAGCGACATCAAGCAATCAAAGTTTTTTCAATAATTTTAGATTGCACTCTAGATATCAGCCACACTGAACAGTTGTCAATTGTGATTCGGGTTGTGTCACTGGAGAAGAAACCCCATATAAAGGGACATTTCATGGGTATCTTGGAGGCAGAGAAGTCCACAGGCCAACATATAGCATTCTTGATTCTGAAGAGACTGGATTAGCTAAAATTTCCTTTCATGGACTGTAAAGGACAATCATACGACAACGGGGCTAACAGTGGGGAGGGGGGACAAGAGTGTTCAATCCAGGCTCTTAGAAATTAATCCCAGAGCGCTGTTTGTTCAATGTCGAACTCACTCTTTGAAGTTGGTGTTGGCTGATGCTGCCAATGGATCTATTGATGCCACAAATTACTTTGGTTTCTTTGCAGAAACTTTACAACTTGTTTTCAGCCTCCACACAGCGATGGACCATTTTGAAAAATTATGTGGACATCACATTGAAGATGTAGTCTGATATAAAATGGAAAAGCGAGATCATGAGTGTGGAACCCTTGAGATATGAGGCAGCTGCAGTGAGAGATGAACTGATGCAGGTGAGGGAGAACACCAACGACTCAGTAGTAAAAGTAGAGGCCCAATCTCAAGCCGAGGAGGTTGGGTCGTACTGCTTGGCCATTTGCTTAGTGGTGTGGTATGACCCGCAATTCCAAATTCAGTAGGTGGGCAAGCAGATGTAATCTCATAGCATGAACATTGACGTTTAGTACATATTTCAAAGAAAACAGAGAGGGGTCTCCGCAATTACAGAGCAACAGGTTTTGTAGCTGCACAAAGGCTGCCTCAGATATATGTGAACAAATGCCTGTTAGAGGCTGTGTTAAAACAAAAATGGCTGAGGTCCACAAAGCGACACTTCTCCTATGAATAATTTGATGAGCCCTTGTTTGATGTTTTGAAGAAGCTGGAGGTGTCATTGTTCAATACAGTGGTAGATTATGCAATATTAGCATTTCAGGAAAGACTTTCCGCGTTCAAAATTGTGTGAGAGAAGTTTCAAGTGCTGACACATTTTCAAAATCTCCCATTTGAGGAGTTAACAGAATAATGCGCGTACCTTAGTACTATGTTACACTTTAGGAGGCAATCTGACTTAGATTGCAAAGAGCTTTCAGGGGAGCTGAAGAACTTGCATGACTTACCATCAAAGACCATATCCTTGCCTGAATTGCTGACATTTATCCATGAAAGGGAGCTAGCTCTCTGGAATATATCCAAATTTGTGGACTGCTCTCAGAATTGGTCTTACTCTTCCAGTCACTATTGCTGAAGCAGAGAGGAGCTTTTTAAAGATGAAGCTCATCATATCTTACCTAAGATCATCTATCTTACAGGAACGTCTTGCTGGTCTTGCCATCATCAGTATAAATCATACAATTTCTGGACAGATTTCGTATGGTTAATTTAATTGATGACTTTTGCTTCAAGGAAGGCAAGAAAAGTCAGGTTTTAAATGTCCGTTGTACTGTACCGCCATTTGATTTGTTTCTTGTTCTGAGTGTTCTAAAACACCCTCATTTAATTGTCTTAATTTCATGTGATAGAGCATTTTTATAATTTACAAATTAAACTCTCTAGATTAATTATGGCAATTTAATTTGTACTTTTCTTGTTCATATATATATATGTGTGTGTGTCCTTCCTATCGCTTTCCGTATTTGCACATAAACAAAAGAGGGCGGAGCAGTATTTGTTTTTCTTCTTAAGCTCCCAAAATTTATCCAAAAAAAGTTATTTTGGGCAAGTTATTTATGTTCTTTATTTTACGTCGATTTGAATCTATGTTGGCGAACTGGAAGGGGGGGGGGGGGCGCTGGTGAAGGTGAGGATTGCCCGGGGCGCCATTTAGTCCAAGACAGCCACTGATAACTGATAGCCTTCTTGTCTACAATAGCATTTACCTAGCACCCTCATAACTGGCAACCCGCATAAACCAATTAAACAGAGACGCAGAGTAAACCCACTGTCTAAAGTCCTCGTCGCCCATCGAGCGCAATTTCAATGAAGACCATTCAATACACGCCCTTATATACTGACCACGCACCCACAAACTGGCAACCTGCACCACCTCATAAATTGGTAACTTCACCGGTAACTTTGAACCGCCTATAATCCTTTATTTTATGTTGTTAGAAAAAGCTCTCTTCAGTCAAGACGACACGCATGCCTCATTATCACCAATGATAAAATATCGAATCAACCATTTTGATTAAGAACGAATGAAGCTTCCTTTAAACTCATTCAACTTAGTCCTATCGGATTATTATCTTGTAAGGAGCTTAGTGAATTACCTACCTACAGAGAAGGAAGAACCCATCAAAGCAAGGTCAAAATTGTCTTAAGGATCTTTTTAAAATCAAAGTCAAACGATGTTTAAAAACATGCTATTGAGAAGTAGGTAGACATATAAAGACGCGTGGTAGAAACTGTTGGAAATTATATTTATATTTAAATTACTAAACTAAGACGTATACAAAATAGATAACATCCAAGAGGAAAACTTAGAAAAACTATGCCTTATTTATTTTAGTGAAAACAGTACAAATGGTGTTTGGGGGACATTCTAGTCGTCATTTACAGTTTCAGTTAGGTGCGTGAAGCACTTATTTTTAAGATACTAGCACTCTGAGTATAGTATATGGTTATTAATGAGATTTATTTTCGGTTAATAAATCAGCCTAAATAGCATTTCCAAAACCATAACCATAAATTGTTTGATGAAAGTTCCGTCTGCTAGTTTTTAGGTTTAAGGCGAAAGCGAAATAAATTTTGAAATAATGAACTGGGTTTTAAGAAAAACAATTAAACAAATATAAATATATTCATAAAATCAACCAATGTACAATGAGATAAGTTGGATTAGGTATACAATGTAAGATATGGTAGAATATGATTTACAGTAACAAGATGCGAAGGGAATTGAAGTACGTGAAATAAATATGAAATAATATGGTGACTATGATGGACTGTGAATTAGGGGCTGCAATATGAGAAGTAAATATAATTAGGACCTACTCTCGTATGGTCGTTTGCAGAGAATTGTGAGGATGTGGAATTAACTAAGTATGATTTGTCTGACAATTAAAAAAAAATGATCTGGTGAAAAATTGCTATCTGAGGATACCTCCACTTGGTCTACTCTCAATCCATACTATATGGGGTCATACAAATAAATATTAATTGGTTTTATTAATAGTATATTACAGAATTTGAATAATTAAAATAGATTAATTGAATTTACCATTTCATTCATTAAAATAAGATTCACTTTCACCCGTGTTCACATGTCATCAAATATGATAATTATTATAATTTTAAAGATTCAAGTCGGCTTTAATTTTAATATATTCTTAATATATAATACTTGGAAGGACAACAGCTCTACTCTTCTCTCCCGGTCCAATTCCCTCTGCTGCTCTTCATTTTGCGACTTATTTTTCAGTGGGAACCAACAAGTTTGCCCTTTTGAGATACATATCTTTTTATGGATAAAAAATAGTAATATTTAGGTTTTTAACATTTAATGGACCATAAAAGAACAGTTTTCCATGAAATTAAAAAATCTAGCTTTTCTAATGTTAGTTAAAGCAATGGAACAAATAGATCCCGACAGACACTATAAACTTAATATAATGGGACAGATATATCCCTGTAGACCTGTAGTAAACTTTGAACTAAAGGAGAAATATTAAACAAAAATAAGTTTATAAAAAAGATTCTTAACCATACGAACTACATATGACATGGTACAAAGCATTTTTTTTTACAATATGGCAGTTCACATTTCCTATCTATTTTTTTTGTACAAGTTTCTCATCCTTTATGAGCACATCCTATATATCATCTTCATCTTTGTTGTTCCATGGGCAGATGAGTTCCTACGTTAGCTATAACAGCAACTTTGCTTGAACACATACCTGAACAAGGGCATCTTTGAATTGTATTCTTTTCCATTTCTTTTGCAATAAGACTTGCTGATAGTTTGTAAAAGAAGTCCAAGAAAGGAGTTTTACTATTCCTCTTTAGCTCTGTATATATTACCCACAAATTTACCGCACTAACAAAAAGAATTCTATATATAACCTTTTTTTACCACTTTAGTGATTGTCTATCTAAATTATACAGGCCTGCCATTTGATCTGCAAGATATACTCCCCCCCTTCCTCCTCCATTATCTTACTATAAAAAACTATTGCTTCAGGATAATCAGCAAAAATTGTACTGCCATCAACAGCTTTTTGTTTATTGGAATAAATGTTTTTGCTGACAGTTTCTCAACAAGCTCATTTCTTTTGTTTCATGCAAGTTACAGCGAGAGAGCCATTGTTATTTCCTTTGCCTACAGCTTCTCCCTATTGCAGCTTCCTCAGGACTCTTGGGAAGTTTTTTCTTGAAGATTGACAAGTCCCTACTGCTGGATCCTCAATGCTATCTATCAAATGCACATAAGTAAAAAATCTGTCAAATGCAAGTGTGACATCATTTTCCATGATTGTAGAGGTTAACTTTTTAATAACTCTCCCTTAATGTTTCAATTCATATGTATAGCCTGTCAGTGCATCACATCTCATCCATATCTTGATTCTCCTCTTTATAGGCTTCATGGGTAGATACTGCTTCAGGCTAAATTTACCCTTGAACTTTGTCATCGATACTCTGAAATGGACTATCTTGTCTACATTTTTGAAAAGTATACTTCAGGCATGATATCAACTCCATATAATACAAGTTTCCAGTACCATCTGGCTCTACTGGATTAGGGACATATAATTTTAAAAGTATTAGTTTGAACCTATCCTGTGCAATTGTTGATTTTATCAAGTCAGTACCATACCTTTCTTTTGGTGACTAGTAATAATTTAGTGTTGGAAGCCCATTGAAACACATTATAAATATGACTCTGATAACACTCATAAGGGTTTTTTTTTTAACTACAATCTTTTTTTCTTTTTCAAGAATTCCTAATCTTTTATTTGTATATGAACAAAAAAAACTAAAAGATTATTGCTTATAAATCCCTGTGGGTAGTTGCAGCAACCTCAGTACATCAGTTTGAGTCTGGGCTGGATAAATTTTGGATTGATCAAGAATTAAAATATAATTATAAATAAACCACCACACGCCGCTACAAGTTGAATATTTATTAAATCTGGAGTCACAGGTGTAAGCCTCTTCCAGAAATCTTCTGTAAGTATAAATATATCTTATATAAAGTAAGAATAGAGGACCAAAAAAGGTAGGAAAAAAATGGGCCTAGTTTGCCCAAAGCCAATTGGGACTTACTGATCCCACTGAAAATGTCTCCTGGGACATAGAAGTCTTATATGCTAATTATATTTAAATTAATTGTCAAATATGTCCTATACAAATTCTTTAGTCATTTATTTATAATTATTGTTTATATATGTACATGATATAACAAACATAGAATAATCGACTCACCTTAGAGCTTAAAAATCACACAAATATAAGGAAAGATAGACAGCCATCTACATTCCTTGGCAGTTAGGCCGACTTCCAAAACCCGCGTCGTTGGAAAAAATATTGTGACACACAAAAATCGTAAAAGGTGTAAAATCAAAGCATTTCCTTCAAATCTTGGACAATAGAGAACAGGCAGTCACCAAGGAGCATTTCTTGGGATCTTTATCTCCTGTCAGTCTCGAGAGGGTTAATGTGAGATATGAAGTGTGTATCTACAGGCGATGGTAACCACTCTAAAGGTGATCAGTCTCATGGCCTTGGACATGATAGGGGGGTGTCAAGAATCTAACTTTTAGGTTCTCTTTTTGCCACTCAATTATTTTTTTTGACTATTACAACAATATTTTGCCTTCTATCTTTCGCTCTTTGGTGAAATCCTGCATCATGAAGATGAGATCCCCCTAAGTGAGGGGTGGTGGAAGGTTCAGGACTTCTTTTTACACTAACCAGCAATTGGATAAGAACCACCATCACCCTGGGGTAAGGGGTGGAAATCCTATTCTGTAACAGACGTATGTGGATATGATTACCCATTGGCAGGATTCCTTGGAGTAAAGAAATGTGTGATGGGAGAGGACAAATGCATCCATCCCTTACTTGCCTCAACCTCCTGGCACCAAACCTCACATCCATTCACCTCAACACTATATGACTAAAAGCACTCCACCTAGCAAGAGGTTACAGCACCTTAATTAACCACTGTACACCATGAAACAAAGGCTATGCTACCAAACAACCATCTTGACATTCAGGGAACATAACCCCGTCCCCCCTCCCTTGTCATTACATGCAAGATGCATACCACCCTCCCCATTTGATATGTGCAAAACTCCAAGAACATAGTACACTCTACAAACTTACTTACTGCCCCACCCCCTACCTCTCTTTTGTGAGGTAGGTGGCCCCTAGGAATGCCACCACACTCGCTGGGTTGGTCCACAAAGCACACAAAGTCATTAAATCTCTGGGTCCAAACCACCTCTTCAACACCATTCCATCAGACAGCAAACTAGAGGGATGATCCCTCCCACACTACAAATGGGGAGCACTGGTAAGGCTTCAGTGTGTCCATGACTCCAAACCAAACCCCCGTAAGGGGCGCGACGATTTGCCATCCTGGCCGCCGTGCTGACGGGATCCAGCGCTCCGTCCGGCCCCAGCTTAGCCTCTCTTCTTTCCTTCAGATAGCCCGATTTCTCCCCTACCTCGTCGCTTTTCATACAACCTCTCCCACAACTTTCTCTGGTCAGCCTCTAATTTCACAGGGTAGATGCTGACCTTCTTCTCAAGCCAACCACCCCGGATCGGGGCTGGGGGGAGAGGGGACATTGTTCCCTAACCCCTCAGCTCCGGTTCGGGATGGGTTTTTTTAACAACCTGCTTCATCCCCACCCATACCTTCCTCACATCTCCTTTCCTCTCCTTTTCACATTCTATCAGTTTTACACCGTGTCCAAGGTGGAGCCGCCATGCCGATGGACTGCCAGGCCACCAGGCGGGAGGGGTGGTCCCGAATGGCGGCGCCTGGCTCTGCCGGGCTAGTAAGCACCTCTCGCAGTGCGGGCAACTGCGAGAGGTGATGAGCTATTGCGTCCCGTATTAAAAAGAGGGTCACCATGCCCGTGTATGACACAAAAAACAAAAAAACCCAACCCCCAACTTCCCCAAGAAAATCAACGGAGCCGCCCTCGGGCAGCTCCACCGAGAAAATGGAGGCCCCCTCCCTTGTGCTTGCGCAAGGGACCCTCCATAATTCTTTAACCGGAGAGGAGGCTTACTCCTCTCCTACGCTTACAGGTGTAGGGGACTCCCCCTCACCCCCTTCTCTGGAGGTGCTTTCGGGCACTTCCCTATCTCCAGCGGCAGTCCCTCCTTTGCTTTCTAAGGGGACTGCCAAGAAAGCCAGCAGGCAGCCCATTGCCGACCGCCCTTCGTGCAAGCGGCTCGGTAGGGCAAACCCCCTTAGGGGGGAGAGGGAAGCCAGGCCCCTTCGGTCGCTTCCCTCAAAAGACCTGCTGGCAAGAATTTTAAACCTTGCTGGGGTCAAGGCCTGTGTCTCCCCACACAAGACTGGCGACACTGCCAAGGGGACCTGCGATGTCCTGAGAGGGGATGGCCAACTGGAGGCCCCTCCTGTGATAGACATGGTCCTTGAGGAGACCCAGCCTCAGATGGTAGGGCCTTCCATGGGGGGGAATCCGGGCTCGGCGCCATGCACCGAACCCGAATCCGCCCCTATGCAAGGTCCCCCTCAAACGGCCGAGGGCTCCGAGGCAGTAAAAGGAGGGGAGGGATCTCCTCCGACAGGTGCCCCTACGACGACCAGGACCTTCTCCATTTCAGAGAGGGACCTGTCTGAGGCCGGCCCATCTGGCATGGGGGCTTCTGCCGGCGGAGGTGAGAAGCGGGTTCATTCCCCGCCCTCCTCTCCAAAAAAGACTAAGAAGACTCGGGGCTCGTCTCCATCCGCGGGGGCTGCGGGGACGGATGGGTCTGCTCCACTTTGGTAGGGGACCAAGCCAAGATCGGCACATCCGGCCCCTCTACCCCCTCGTGTGCGGAGCCCCTGACTAAGACTAACACCAAGAATGCACAGGGCAGAGCCTCGATGACATCGGGGCCCCTCATTCAGAGGTTACCTGGCGTTTTCGAGCCCGCTGGCTTCAAGCGCTTCCTCGTTATTCGCTCCACTGATGGCACCATGTTGTCCAAGGGCAACATGATCCATCAGAGGAGAGGATTAGCTAGTGCAATTGGTAGAGAGCCGAAGGTAACCCGTTTCTCGGACGGGAGCCTTCTGGCGAATCCCGCCGAGGCGGCCAAGATAAGTGCTCTTCGGACACTTCATGGCACCCCGGTGAGTGTGACGCCGCACTCTACCATGAACTTTTTGAAAGGAGTAGTTTATGCGAGGGAACTCGTTGACTACTCCATTGAAGACATCACCCTAGAGCTGGCTGACCATGGGGCAATCAAGGTCGAACGTGTGATGAGAAAACAGGGAGGGGCCTCGAGACCCACCCCTACACTCTTCGTCACGTTCGACTGTGACAAGCTCCCTGAGTCGGTGCGTGCCGGTTGGTACCGCTACCGCGTGAAGGCATTCGTGCCACTGCCGCGGCGGTGCTATTACTGTCACCGCTTCGGCCATACGAATCGATCATGTAGACGTGCAAAATCGGGGTCACCCGAAGTCTGTGTAAATTGCTCCAAGGTCGCACACGATAAGTCCAAATCGTGTGTGGCCAAGTATGTCAATTGCGGAGAGCCGCACCCTGCTTCTTCGAAGCAATGTGGTGCATATCTCCTTGAGAAAGAAATCCTGGCCGTTCAGGCCCAGGATCGACTCTCATTCCGCGAGGCAAAGGACTTGGTCCTGGCGCGCCCGGCTCTGCCTGGGACGTCATATGCCTCAATAGTTAGCAAGGCACCCTCTGCTCCTGGCCCATCCAGGCCAACGAGCACGGTTGTTTCCGCGCACATTCGGAGCCCTTCTGCGGGCTCTACCCAACCCGGGCGCTCCCCTGGTAAAGCTGTTGGCAAAAAGGGTTCATACCCTGCCCCGGCTAAAACCAGGGCTCCCCCCTCTTCCCCCAGCGTGACCGTTTCCCGTAAGGCGAAACGGCCACGCGCCTTCACCGAGTCGTTAGACTCACAGGAGGCAACACCCCTGAAGATGGTCGCTAGGCCATCTTCAGGGGTTCCTAAAGCTGTCCCCCGAAAGGAGGACAGCAACAAAGGAGCTTCGCCCACGCCCCGAGGTGGAGCGAGTGGCTCGGAGACGGTGGTTCCTCGAAAAGAGGCTCCCCCGCCTCCGAAGCCGCAGCGCCCGCCTAAGGTTTCGAGGCGGAGGGAGGAAAAGACTCGCATGGCGAGCCCAACCTCCCCCAATAAGTCCTCGAAGGCGACAGCGCCTTCAGCGCTTTGTCCGGCCAACAGTGCCCGGGGTTCTGCCCCCGGGAAGCGTACGGCCATTCCCGTGAGGGTCTTCAATTCGAGGAGGGCCCCCACGTCTCTTCCGAGCTAGGCCTGGAGGGCATATTCCTTCAATGGAATTGCCGTGGACTCCGGGCCAACTGGGAGGAGCTGCGGAGGCTCGCCTCGTCCCGTTCCCTGTTAGCTATTTTTTTGCAGGAGACCATGCTAGGCGCGTGCCCCCTGCCCGCCCTCCCGGGGTATAAGGGTCTTGCGACCCCACCACCGCGGGATGGCCGGGCTGGGGGATGCGCGGTTTACACCCGGCATGATGTCTCCGTTCTTCCTTTCTCTTTAGATACCTCCTTTCAGGCAGTGGCTGTGCAGCTGCACCTGGATAGGAGGTATACTATCATTTCTGCGTACATTCCACCGTCAGCTGACTTCGACGCGGGGGACTTCCGCCGCGTCGTGGCACGGTTGCCGAGGCCCTATCTCTTGCTTGGAGATCTGAACGGCAGGCATCCTCTCTGGGGAGATTACTCCATAAATCCGAGGGGACAAGTCCTTGCCGATCTGATCGAAGAGCTTGAGATGGGTGTCCTAAACGTGGATGAGTTTACGCATCACTGTCCGAGAACCGCTTCATTTTCTTGCCTTGACCTATCTTTGTGCTCTTCGGATGCACAGCCTGATTTTGATTGGGGGGTGGTCGATGACCTCCATGGTAGTGATCACTTTCCCATTCAAATATCATTTTCAGGGCAACTGCCGCCTGAGAGACCACCTCGGTGGTGCTTGGCGCGGGCGCGGTGGCCTGCATTTCAGGAAATGACTGAATTCTCTATCTCAGTCCAGGAGTTTAGGTCGGTAGATGAGGCCGTTGAGTTCTTCTCCGGCAACCTCATCGCCGTGTGCCTGACTACTATTCCTAGGACGTCTGGCCGTTTTGCACGCCGACCACTCCCATGGTGGTCGGCCGAGTGTGAGACGTCCCTCAAACAGAAGCGTTATGCCTACATGCGCTATAAGCGCCGCCCGAACGATTTCACTGTCGCTGAATTTCGTCGGGCTAGGGCTAGGTTCCGGTATATTTCGAAGCACGCCCACCGCTCTTCTTGGCGGGCATACGTGTCTTCACTTAACGGGAAGACCCCTTTAGCTGAGGTGTGGAAGCGAGTCAAAAGGATTCGCGGCAAGTTCTCGCAGGACCCCCCTCCCGTTCTCCAGGAGAATGGGACCGCAATCTCGGACCCCGCGTCCGTGGCGGAATCCTTAGCGACCGCTTTCTCCGCATTCTCTAGCCGTGATGCTGCTCCGCCAGCATTTAATGCACGTCGTCATGTCGCGGAAGGCCGCCGGCTGGACTTTACCTCCAGAGGCGGAGAACCCTTCAACGACAAGTTTACTGTGAGTGAGTTGCGTTCCGCTCTCGCTTCGTGCGCGGACACCGCCCATGGTCCGGACGATGTCCCGTACGCCATGCTTCGACACCTGGGTGAGCGAGGAATGGCCTTTCTGTTAAATCTGTTCAACAGGATCTGCGTGGAAGGTCTTTTCCCAGACTCCTGGCGAATCGCTACTGTGCTCGCCTTTCGCAAGCCGGGGAGAGATCACTCTACTCCGACCGGTTTCCGCCCAATCTCTCTAACCTCTTGCGTGTGCAAGTTGATGGAGAAATTGGTAAATGTTAGATCAACCTTTTTCCTGGACAGCGGAGGCCATCTGTCTTCTGCACAGTGCGGCTTCCGTAAGTTTCACTCCACGTCGGATGCTCTGCTCCGACTGGAAAGTGCCGTCTGCGAGGCTTTCCTTCGTAGACAGCACTACGCCACGGTGTTTTTTGATCTGGAGAAGGCCTATGATACCGCATGGCGATACGGTATCATGGAGACTCTCCACACGATGGGGGCGAGGGGACGCCTCCCAATGTTTATATCTGAATTTTTTCGAGATCGTCGATTCCGCGTACGGGTGGGGGGAGCCCTCTCTGCCCCAAAGGAGCAGGAAGAGGGTGTCCCGCAGGGAAGTGTCCTCAGTGTCACACTCTTTGCCCTGAGCATCAACGGCATCACCTCGGTTCTGCCAGAAGATGTTCTCGCTACGCTCTACGTGGACGACCTTTCGATCTCTTTTGGCGCGGCCCAGATGCCAACTCTGGAGCGTCGACTCCAACAGGCATTGAACCGCGTCTCTCGCTATGCCGAAGCGCACAGGTTTCGGTTTTCTTTGGCCAAGACTTAGGTGGTGCACTTCTGCCGCCATCCACGGCTTCACCCCGACCCAGATTTTTTTCTTAATGGGGTGCGCCTGGATGTGGTTGAGTCGCACCGTTTCCTTGGTCTTGTATTCGACCGACGCCTCACCTGGGAGGCTCATATTCGCAGCCTTAGGGTCTCTTGTACCCGCGCCATTGACATTCTCCGTTCCGTGACGTTCAGCGCTTGGGGCGCTGATAGGGCTACCGCCTTACTTTTTTATCGATCCTTTGTTCGCTCGAAGCTCGACTACGGATGCGAGTTTTATGCATCCGCAGCCGAGCGTTTATTGCGGAAGGTGGATTCAATCCACCACACCGGCCTTCGCCTTGCGACCGGTGCCTTCCGCACTTCCCCCCATTGAGAGCCTGTTGGTCGATGCTGGGGAGATGCCACTCGCTCTGCGCCGCGTGCAGTGCATCACTCGCCTGTACGCGCGAGCCCGGCGCCTCCCTCAGTCGCCAACAGCTCTCACTGCATCCGCAGCTGATCTCGATGGTGCCTATACCGCCGAGAGACGCCAGTCATACCCTAAGCCCTTTGGGTTTAGGGCCAGGAAACTCCTTCGAGAGGTAGATATAGCTCTCGGGCCGGTGGTGCCCCTGGTTCTGCCCAGGACGCCACCCTGGAGGGTACCACATTTGGCTATTTGTCGCCACGCCTCTGCTCCCAAAGCTTGTACTGTGCCTGGAGTATTGCGTTCGACCTTTTTGGAGCACACATCGTGTCACGCTGGTACCGTGCCAGTGTATACGGATGGCTCCAAGTCCCAAGAGGGGGTTGGCTTCCACGCCGTATCCCCTCTGTTTGAAGTCAGCGGGGCTCTACCAGGCGCTGCGTCCGTCTTCACGGCCGAGTTGGTGGCAATACACCACTCGGTACGGGAGATTACGCGACGTGTCCGGTTCGGAGACCGGATTGTGATCTATAGCGACTCACAAAGCGCCCTGAGTGCTCTCGGGGCATTGGAATCTCCGCATCCCCTGGTTCGCGAAATCCGTGACGCCACGGTTTTGGCGAGCCGGGCAGATGTCGAGATTATCTTCTGCTGGGTTCCTGGACATGTAGGAATTGCGGGGAATGAGCGCGCCGATGAGGGCGCCAAAGAGTCCGCGAGGACTCTGCGACCGGACCAGCGTTTCGCTCTTCCTCACACTGACTACATGGCAGGAATATGGGCAGCTCTTCGGACTGCTTGGCAAAGAAGATGGGAGACGGTCGAGGGGAACTTAAAGTTGCGTGCCATTGCGCTGCGACTGTTCCCATGGACCTATCCCCCAATGCTGCGGCGGCTTCAGGTTGCTTTCTGTCGTCTTCGAATCGGACACACTCGTGTGACGCATCGCTACTTGATGGAGCGCTCGCCTGCGCCCTATTGCAACGACTGCGTCGTCCCCCAGACTGTTCGGCACATTCTTGTCGAATGTCCCAGTCTGGGTGATCTTCGCGCACGATACCTGTCCCGGTACCGGGATGGGCGGGGTCGCTACCGCCTGTCCCTTGTACTCGGGACGAGTGCGTGCACCATGACTAGTGGACTTATTGACTTTTTGGGGGAGGCTGGCCTTCTCCCTTTCATTTAACCCGGTTTGTTGTTGTTGTTGTTATTGTTTTTGTTATTGCTTCTTTATTGTTATTGTTATTTCTTTTTATTGTTTCCTGTTTAATTTTTAAAGTAGCCTAGAACTAGGCTGTTTGTTTACGGCGACTAATGCCTAAGTCGGCAGTCGCCAGATAGCTCCTTAATTAAAAAAAAAAAAAAATCCAAACCAAACATAAATACTGCAACAACCTGACTGACATTTACCCTATCTGGCATCAGGAACCACACACACTTTAACACATGCCCAAATCAAATGCAACTGAGAAAAACCTCCAGATATAGGTAGTATGGTTTCTCAGGGAGAACTCTCAGGTTAGCTGGAGTTTATCATGGTTCCTGACAAACTATACAGCCTTACTAAAGTACCCACTCCCACCTGAATAGATGGGATAATATTTCTGCTTCAATTTGTAAGCAATGTCATTTACACTCACATGTCCCTATCTCAAACATCAAACAAAGGTATGAAAGAAATCCCAAATTTCAATTCATCAGAAGGTAAATTTCAGCCCAGTACATGATTTCATTCCATCCAAACTAAGTTTTAATCAACCAACAGACTACTAAGTGTAACCAGTGTTTTGTAATAACAGACTAGTAAGCATACCCAGTGTTTTGTAATTCCATATTTAATTTAATAGTTTTTAGTCTTTTCTCCTTTGCCTTACCTCCTTTACATTGTACTGTCAGGTTGTATCTCTTTGAATGGACCTTAAGGTCTCCTAGGGTACTTCCTTTCCTTGTTACTCCTTGTTACTCTTTTTTTGTGGCAGATGAATAGAGTATTGTTGAGATATTTTTGCTCCTCCCCCTAGTGGAGAGGTAGGGGGAAAGATCCCCCAAATGAGGTCCCTGAGGCAACCCAGCCCCAGAGGGTAGGATCTTCCATGGGAACGAACCTGGGCTCGGTGCTAAGCACCGAACCTGAGTCTGCCCTTGTGCAAGGTCCTCCTCAGACGGCTCGGGTCTCTGAGATTGTAGAGGGAGAGGAGGGATCTCATCCTCCTCCGGCTGGTGCCCCTTTGAAAGCCAAGACCTTCCCCATCTCGGAGGACCTTGCTGAGGCCTTCCATCTGGCCTGGGGGCTGCTGCCGGCAGAGGGGAGAAACGGGTTCATTCCCCGCCTTCCTCTCCTAAAAAGAAAAAGATAAAGAAGAGGACTCGGGGCTCCTCTCCTTCCGCGGGGACGGACGGGGTTGCTGCTGTTAAGGTAAGTGACCAAGCCGAAATGAAGACCAGAACTGCGCAGAGTGGAGCCTCGATTATGTCGAGGCCCCTCATTCAGAGGCTATCTGGCGTTTTCGAGCCTGTTGGCTTCAAGCGTATCCTCGTTATTCGCTCCACTGATGGCAGCATGTTGGCCAAGGGCAACATGATCCATCAGAGGAGAGGATTAGCTAGTGCAATTGGTAGAGAGTCAAAAGTGACCCGTTTCTCAGACGGGAGCCTTCTGGCGAATGTGGCGAATCCCGCCGATGCGGCCAAGATAAGTGCTCTTTGGACACTTGATGGCACCCCGGTGAGTGTGACGCCGCACTTTACCATGAACTTTGTGAAAGGAGTAGTTTATGCGGGGTAACTCGTGGACTACTCCATATAAAATATCACTCTAGGGCTGGCCACTATGAGGTGGTCAAGGTCGAGTGTGTGATGAGAAAACAGGGAGGGGCTTTGACACCCACCCATACACTCTTCGTCACGTTCGACGGTGACAAGCTCCCTGAGTTGGTTCGTTTCAGTTGGTACAGCTACCGCATGAAGGCATTCATGCCACTGCTGTGGAGGTGCTATTGTAGCGGGCCAAAAAATTTAGACTAGCCCCCAATCGATCCAACCCACTTCCTACACTAATCCGGACATGAGAAATCGAAGGAGAATGAAACGGATTGTATATACAGTCCCTTTACTTACAAAATAAATGTACAATGATAATTACAATGGAGAGGGGTGATATATTAGAGATCTCTTTCCTATTCACACACAAAATATAGCTAAATTTCCTTTATACCCGCAATAAAAAAAAAAAAAATCCTACTTACAAATCCTATTAATTGATCCTAAGAAACAAATCCTATTAATTTATCCTAAGAAACATTAAAAAAATCAATAGCCAAAAAACAATCCCAACTATAACAGTCAATATATAGTTAAAAAAAAAGAAGAGAAAGCCTCACGTGGTACAAAGAGGGTGGGGGTGGGGGGGACATCCAGCCACCTACCACTCGAGAGAGCAAAATGCCTACGTCTTCCAAACACTTGGCGCCTCTGCGCTTGATGGAAGATAAGTGATCTTATCACTCTTGCGTGGCTATTCTAAGCCCTCTTTCACTTACAATACTAATAGGGCTCTTCGTTAAATTTACTTAAGACAAGTAATATTTTGTTTGCTATATAAATATGTGCTAGACTAAGTCCTTTCCAGAATATGGCGCTTTGCTAAAAGAATATTATAAACAAAGTACAATTCTGATAAAAGGTTATTTCAAACAAAGTACAATCTGAGAAAGAAAAAAACAATTTTGATACATGAAATCAAATACATATGTACAAAAGAAAATATAATAAAAAACCCATTCCCACTCACACACCCCTTCTTACAGAAGGAGGGCGAGTGTATTGGGAAAAAGAGTGGGAGAATGGCCCCTTATACACACACTCACATTCGCTCCACCACACCATTACTGTTACTGCTTTGGCCATACAAATCGCTCATGTATATGCTTTCAAAGTCAGGGTCACCCGAAGTCTGTGTAAATTGCTCCAAGCCACACACAATAAGTCTGAATCGTGTGTGGCCAAGTGTGTCAATTGTGGAGAGCCACACCCCACTTTTTCAAAGCAATGTGGTGCGTATCTCCTTGAGAAAGAAATCCTGGCCCTTCAGGCTCAGGATTGACTCTCATTCCGCGAGTCTAAGGACTTGGTCCTAGCACACCTGGCGCTGCTCGGGACGTCCTATGCCTCAATGTTGAGAAACACACCCCCTACTCCTGGCTTCTCCAGGCCTACCAGTGCGGTAGTTTCTGCAACCATTCGGAACCCTTCTGCGGGATCTACCCTCTCCGGGCGCTCCCCTGGTAAAGCTGGAGGCACAAAGGGTTCAGACCCAGCTGGCTAAAACCAGGGTTCCCCTCACTTTCCCCAGCGTGACTGAAACGGCCACAAGCCTCCATCGAGTCATTAAACTCACAGGAGGCAACACCCCGGAAGAGGGTCGTGAAGCCATCTTCCGGGGTTCCTAAAGCTGCCTCCCGAAAGGAGGACAGCACTAAAGGAGCTTCGCCCACACCCAGTTTTATGCTGTGTGGCTCGGAGATGGTGGATCCTCCAAAAGAGGGAAGAAAAGACTCCCATGGCGAGCCCAACCTCTCTCGATAAGTCCTTGAAGGCGATAGCGCATTGTCCAGCTAACAAGGCCCAGAGTTCTGCCTCCTGGCAGCGTATGGCCATTCCTGTGAGGGTCTTCTCTTCTAAGAGGGCCCCCGCATCTCCCCCGACCAGGCCTAGAGGGAATATTCCTTCAATGGAATTGCCGCATCCTCCGGGCTAACTGGGAGGAGTTGCTGAGGCTCGTCCCGTTCCCTGTTAGCTATCTTCTTGCAGGAGACCATTTTGGGCGCGGGCCTCCTGCTCACCCTCCCGTGGTATAAGGGTTTTGCGACTCCTTGACCACGGGATGGGGGCCGGGCAGGAGGATATGCGATTTACACTTTAGATACTTCCTTTCAGGCAGTAGCTGTGCAGCTGCAACTGGATAAGAGGTATACTGTTATTTCTGCGTACATTCCACCATCAGCCAACTTTGACGCGGGAGACTTCCGCGGCATCGTGGCACAGTTGCCGAAACCCTTTGTCTTGCTTGGATATTTTAACGGTAGACACCCTCTCTGGGGAGACTACTCGATTAATTTCTGGGGTCAAGTCCTTTCCGACCTGCTCGACCAGCTAGAGATAGGTGTCCTAAAAGTGGATAAGTTTACACATCACTGCCCGACAACCGCTTCATTTTCCTGCCTCTATCTATCTTTGTGCTCTCCGGATGCACAGCCTGATTTTGGGTGGGGATGGTCGATGACCTCCATGGTAGTGATCACTTTCCCATTCAAATAACATTTTTGGGGTAGTTGCCACCTGAGAGCCTGCCTAGGTGGTGCTTGGCACAGCACGGTGGTCCGCATTCCAGGAAATGACTGATTTCTCTATCACAGGTGAGTGAGGCATACCTTTCTGTTAGATTTGTTCAACAGGATCTGGATACAGGGTATCCTCCCAGATTCCTGGCGAATCGATACTGTGCTTGCATTTCGTAAACCAGGGACAAATCACTATACCCTGGCCAGTTTCCTCCCAATTTCTCTAATCTGCTGCATGTGCAAGTTGATGGAGAAATTGGTAAATGTTAGATTAGCTTTTTTTTCTGGACAGCGGACGCTACCTATCTTCTGCACAGTGTGACTTCCGCAAGTTCCACTCCACATCAGATGCTCTGCTCTGACTGGAAAATGCCGTCTGCGAGGCCTTCCTTCGTAGACAGCACTACGCCATGGTGTTTTGCATTCTGGAGAAGGCATATGATACTGTATGGCGCTGCAGTATCATGGAGACTCTCCACACGATGGGGGCGAGGGAACGCCTCCCAATCTTTATATGAATTTTTGCGAGATCGTCGATTCGGTGTACGGTTGGGAAAGCCCTCTCCGGCCCAATGGAGCAGGAAGACAGTGTCCCAGATGGAAGTGTCCTCAGTGTCACACTCTTTGACTTGAGCATCAACGGCATCACCTCGGTGCTACCGGAAGATTTCTCGTTACACTCTACGTGGATGACCTTTCAATCTCTTTTGGCGCGGCCCAGATGCTAACTCTGGAGCTTCGACTCCAACAGGCATTGAACCGCGTCTCTCGCTATGCCGAAGCTCACAGGTTTCGGTTTTCTTTGTGCAAGACTAAGGTGGTGCACTTCTGCCACCATCCACGGCTCCATCCTGACCCAGACTTGTTTCTAAATAGGGTGTGCCTGGAAGTGGTTGAATCTCACCGTTTCCTTGGTCTTGTATTTGACTGACGCCTCACCTGGGAGGCTCATACTCGCAGTTTTTGGGTTTCTGGCACCTGTGCCATGGATATTCTTCCTTCTGTGACGTTCAAACCCTGGGCGATAATAGGGCTACTGCCTTTTCGATCGATCCTTTGTTCGTTAGAAGCTCGACTACAGATGCTAGTTTTATGCACCCGCAGCCGAGCGTGGCCTTGGCCCGGCGACAAGTGCCTTCCGCACTTCCTCCATTGAGAGCCTACTTGTCGATGCTGGGGAGATGCCACTCGCTCTTCGCCGTACAGTGCATTTCTCGCCTGTACATTCGAGCCCATTGCCTCCTTCAGTCGCTAACAGCTCTCACGGCTGTTGGGACAGGATACTCCTTCGAGCGCTAGGTATATCTCTTGGCCAGTGGTGCTCCTGGCTCTGCTCAGGAAGCCACCCTGGAGGGTACCACCTTTGACCATTTGTCGCCATGCCTCTGCTCCCAAAGCTACAGGGTTGGGAGTATTCCATTCAGCTTTTGTGGAGTACACTTCTTGTCATGCTGGAACGGTTCCAGTGTATACAGATGGCTCCAAGTCGCAAGAGGAGGTCTGCTTTCTCGCTGTATCCCCTCTGTTTGAATTCAGCAGGGCTCTGCCAGGCGCTGTCTGTCTTCACGGCCGAGCTGGTGACAATACACCACTCGGTACGGGAGATTACACAACGTTCCTCGTTCGGAGACTGGATTGTGATTTATAGCAACTCACAAAGCGCCCTGAGTGCTCTCGGGGCATTGGAATCTCCGCATTCCCTGGTTCGAGCCAGGTGGATGTTGAGATTATCTTCTGCTGGGTTCCTGGACATGTAGGAATTGCAGGAAATGAGGGCGCCAAAGAGTCTGCATGGACTGGGTGACTGGACCAGCGTTTCGCTCTTCCTCACACCGACTACATGGGAGGAATACAGGCAGCTTGGCAAAGAAAATGTGAGATGGTCGAAGGGAACCTGAATTTGCGTGCCATTGCGCTTCGACTATTCCCATGGACATACCCCCCAATGCCACGAATGCTTCAAGTTGCTTTCTGTCGTCTCCGAATTGGATGCACTCGCGGGACGCACCGCCATTTAATGGACCACTTGCCTGTGCCCTACTGTGAAGACAATGTTGTCTCCCAGACCGTTCGGCGCATCTTCGTTGAATGTCCCAGTCTGGGATACTGCAAGCAAGTTACCTATCCCGGTACTGCGATGAGCAGGGTCCCTACCACTTCTCTCTTGTCCTCAGGACGGATTCATACACACTGATTTGTGCGATTCACAACTTTTTAGAGGAGCTTTATTTGACCTTTTTTTGCATTTGCTTTTGTAGGGCGCATGTTCTTGTATCAAGGGGAGGCGGGCCTTCCCCTAATGCTGGAGCATGCTTCCTTTTTGTCCTTTTGATTTTGCTCATTATTTTTTTTTAACCCTTGTTCTTTTTTAGTGTCGTTATTTGTTAGTTACATAATTTTTTGTTATTTGTTTTTTAATATAGCCGAGTAGTAGGCTGTGTTGTGTATGGCGACTTATTCCCAAGTAGGTGGTCGCCAGATGGGCTACGAAAAAAGAAATCCCCCAGGTAAGTGCTCTTGGCTCCCTGATGCTCTCCGTCCCCAGTTTAGGTGGCCTGAGTTTATCCAAGTTTCCCTTGCTGGAATGAGGTGGATAGAAGACAAAAAAAATAGAATATTCTATTATTTGGACCAGATTACCGCAGAATCTGAACCAGGGTCCCTAATTTTTTTTCTCTTTCATTCATCTTTCATCTATTCAGTTATCTTGGACAACTTCTCTGTAGTTTGCAAGAGAACCACCAATCTCTGTCACTCTCTGTTATTCATATTCTCTGTTTATTTAACTTGATGGATGGTCCATCCAATCTCTTTTGTTTATTCTCTTGCATTAAGTATATTATGTAGCATTCTATGTGTATGTGCTTTAGCCTGAGTTATTTTTATTTGTTTTTGTTTCTATTTGCTTGTGTAGTCAGTGTTTGTTTTAGTTTTTGGGGTTTCCCACATTATGAATTTTGACTTTAGTGCGTCACTTAGTTCACTCTATTTAGCTTTGTGTCTATTTTTCAATGTTTAAAGTCTTCATTTGTTTTCCATTTTTTTTTCTTTTAGGAGTCTTTTTTGATCAGATTGTCTTAAATGAGATAATTATAAGAACATAAGAAAAGAAGGAGACTGCAAAAGACCATTCATGGCCTACACTTGGCAGCTCCTGTTCCAGTCAACACACAAAAGATTTCTTACCAGAGAAAAGTCATCAACATTGTCACCCTTTACAGGAGTTCGTCAGATCTAATCTACAATATACATAAAATGCATCCAGAGGATTATGTCCATTGATGCAACCGCAAAATATAATCTCCCCACTCCTTAGAAAAATATATACATATGTACATAAAAAAGTCAGTCCCATCTAGCAGCTTCATCCATATATTTATCTAATCTATTCTCAAAACTACCCAGAGAGGAGGCTTCTATCACATGTCTAGTGAGCCTATTCCATTCATCTACCACACGATTTGTAAACCAATTCCTCCCAATCTCCTTCCTAAACCTATACTTATCAAGCTTAAACCCATTGCTACATGTCCTGTCATGTTCACTAAGTATAAGAACCTTACCCAGATCCCCTTTATTATATCCTTTTACCCATTTGAAGACTTCAATCAATTCCCCTCTGACTCTTCTCCTTTCCAATGTATGTAGATTTAGTTTTCTGAGCCTTTCACCATAGGGTAAGTTCCTTAGCCCACCAATCATCTTTGTCATCCTTCTCTGCACAGACTCAAGCAAATCAATATCCTTCCTATAATATGGTGACCAAAATTGTACTGCATAGTCTAGATGAGGCCTAACTAGCGCCAGATACAGTTTTAGAATGACTTCAGCACTCTTATTGCTTACACTCCTCCTAATTTTCAGTTATTTTAGCTATGGTGGTGAGGTGGGCCTTTCCCCGATGCTGAATCAGGCTTGCTTCTTCTTCTTGCTCTTTTACTTCTTTTTTTTCTTTGCCTTTGTTTTTGGTATTTTTATTTGTTTTTTGCATCTCATTTTTTGTTTGTTTTTTAATCTAGCGTAGCATTAAGCTGTAGGATAATTACAGCAAATTTTGCCCTAGTAGGCAGTCAACAGATAGACTCTTAAAAAAAATCCTTTGTATGCCCATATGAGTGTTCCTTCCCTAGGGCTCTGATTATATCCTGTTTGTGTTTCTCCCCTCACTAAGGGGCATTCATCACTGACATACAGAGTTTGTTTGCTGCCTTAATCCTTGTGCCTTCCACAGCTGTATTCCTCTCTTCTTCTTCTATCATTGTAGTTTGGCTTACAAAGTCTGTTTCTTTTCCTTATCTTCTCTTCTTTACTTAGGTTTCACCTCTTCATGTGAGCTTAGCCACACTGAGGTTTAATATTTCTGAGTTTGGGTAGGTTCTCGGGGAATCGCATCTTCTTTTTGTTGCTTTTGAATTACTTGGCTCTCTTCAGTGTTAAGAGGTCTCAGCAATTGCGTTACACTAAAGAAACCAGCAACACCAAATGAATTGGGAAGAAACTAAAACTTTGGGGGCGATTAACAAACAAGAAAAGCAGAGGGGCTTTGAAGCCTGGTTCTCCGAGTCTTGCATTAACAGACACATCGATATTCCAGTCTGTAGAACAGTTTTAGTTATCAGAACCATAACATAGCTTCCATCCTAATCAATTTATCTTAAACTTATTTGTTCTTGGCTTTATTTATTAACACATGCCATACCTTAATCATATTTGCTTTACTCGATGTGATACCCCATTTACCCCCTTGCCATTTTTACCTAATATATTCACTACCTTGGCTAGCTTGATGCTACTTTTCCAACCACAGCCCAGCTACAAATACCTGTGAACAAAAATTAAAGGGTTTTGTCTAAACAAAAAAGGTACTTACAAATTCAATATTTACAGTCCTCTTCTTTCTACTAAAGAGCCTATCTGCATGAGTTAAAGAAATATAATATTTAAGGGTGTGTAAGAATGTTGTATATAAAAGTTATTTCAGAATAATAATAAAAGAATATAATTAACTCATATTTCCAAATTTGAAGTTCCACCACCACTGGGTAACAACAAAAAAAAAACACTTTTGTCCACAATTTCTCGAATACGACTTGATTTATCAACAAATTCCTTAATTATATATCATAACATCCACTTATTATAAAAATAATTTTTTATATCTCCAATTGCCTATGCCTGTAAATAGATAGAAAATTGATTAGATTAATTAAAATCCATTTATCTTTCCTTCAATCATCAATTTTATTCTCTTTACCATCTTTCTTTCATCCCTTCTCTCACCTATATTAAAACTTCCTTTAGTCTTACCCCACACTCTTCCTAGATTCTTATCACCTGTCTCTTGCACAACTGAAACCATCCACTGTTAGACATCCCACTGCTCACTTTTCTGAAGAAAGACCCTAACTTGGGTCTGAAAGCTCATAAATAAACCCTTGAAAGCTCAGTTGTGCATAATATATAGGGTCTTTCAATAAGGTCGCTCAATTTTTAAATGTAAATAAAACAAGTTGTGTGTGATATATGCACTCAATTTACTTTAAATTTGAAAGTACATTTTATGGCATTAAGTGTGGAATATGATGTCCTTGAAATGTCCGCCGTGGCTTCGCTTGGTGGAACGTATTCGGGAGGCCCAATTTTTGATGACTTTGTCGCATAAATCTGGCTGAATTTGCTGGATGGTGTTCGTTATGTTGACTTTGAGGACATCAACTGTTTGTGGATTATTCGCATAGACCTGCAATTTAAGGTAGCCCCAAAGAAAGTAGTCTAATGGCGTTAAATTGCATGATCTTGATGGCCAGTTGACGTCGCCACTGCACAAGATGACCCTACCCGGTATCAGTATCCATATCAGGCATATAATATCTTAGGAGCTTTTTTCATTTTAATTTTTTCCCAGACCACCTTTTTGACAGACTTGCTTCCAATTTCTAATCTAAAATGTTCTTTGCAAAACCCCTCTAATAACTGTCCCCAAACAAAAACTATTCTTAAAACTGCCTTATCTTGCACTTGATAACACCAAATTCAACAAAGCTGTACTCTTGACTCTTAATGGATACTTTCTCCAATGCAAGTTTCTCCTAATTAATTCTAATCCTCTTGGTGTCTATACTTTCCTTCAACACAAAGAATCACTTCCATTATGCCTGCGTTCCTCCATCATTTATCAATTCACTTGTGTGACCTGCCAAAGTTGCTATGTAGGCCAAACAAGTGTACAATTAAGATGTAGGATTGCTAAGCATATCGGAGTATCATACAGAACCAACATTCCCATCTCTAAACCCGAACACTCCTCTATACGAGAACATTCACTAAAACATAACCACCCGCTTGACCCTGATTCCTTTTAGTATACTCTCTTCTGCCTCCTCTTCTCTGGATTAAAAAATTCTTGAATCACTTTACATCAAACAAATAAATCCGGAACTCAATGATTATTCATCATCCCTCAAATTATTCACGATATAGACAAACGTACAACTAACTACATTTCCCTTAATAGTTTTCCTTCTGCCTAATTCTGTCCGTAATATCAGTTGATACTCCCAGCTACACCTAAAGGAGGTTAGTACTTGGGCAGAGAAATTTTTATTTCTATTTTGGGTTGTCTCATTTATATCAAAATGATCTGGTTTATGATTGACTTTTCTTTAATTTAATGTTTTAGTCGTCCTCTTTGGCCCCTCCATTATTGATTATTTAATATTTAAACTTTCGTGCCTTAGTCTACTCATATTCATTTAATGTTCAATCACTTACAATTGCTTGAATGTCACGATGGAAGAAAAATCAATAAAAATAAATAAAAATACAAATAATTAAAAAAAATAAATAAATAAAAAATAAAAACAACTAAGAAAAAACCTGAGAGAAGCCCTCTACACCAGGGCAACACTCAACTTCTTTTTATCTTTATATACCTACCACAGATTTCCTACTTATTACATCAATTTCAATTTCAATTTAACTTTATTGAATTACTTGCTTCGCTCCATCTATTAATATCTGCTTCGATTAAATACCCCCTGATCTAATTTATTTTTGATTGTTCGCCCTCCCGCCCTTTAATTCTTTCTTGCTGTGGTTTATAGTAAATTTTTTATATTCCACTTAATGCTTGATTCATGTTTATTATTCATATTTGCTACTCATGGGATTATTTAATCATTTTTTTTCTGTCTTATTAATCGATTTCTTCATCCTTTGCTTTCGACTTTATTGCTATAGTTTACAATTTTTGTATTTCGATAGGAATTTAATTCATGTTTATTATGCATATTTTAAACTCATGGGATTATTATTTAATTTAGTTATTTTTTATGATATTAATCAATTTCTTATTAATAGATTTGCACCCATTTGCTTTCAACAGTTTAGGATTATATATTTCATTTTAACTTCTTGCTTTCAGTTATCATTTTAGACTCCTGTCATGTTTTTATTGCTGTTTTTAGTTATTCTTATAAAATAATTCATTATATTTAGAATTCGCTGATGATGCATCATCGTTAATTACCGAAATGTCTGGAAAATTAAATGTTCGTAACCATCGCATATGTCTTCATATGCCTGCTATGAATAAGGTTTCCAATGAACGACTCCATCACCAATATATATATATATATATATATATATATATATATATATATATATATACACAGAGTGGGTTTTTTTTTATATGGCCTACTTTTGAAGTTTAATAAAATCAAGAATAATTTTGTGATCATAATGAAACTTTTAGAAGTTGTTGATAATAGTTGTATGTCTTTGGTCCTAAAATGGCTAATTGATTCATTTATTTTTGTTCAAGTTATGCCAGTTTTAATGAAGCATTGATTTTTAACAAATCTTTGCTGAACTTTCAGTTATTTAGCAACTATTAAACCCAATTTTATTTTGACTAATTCCATTTGTTTAAAATTAATAAAAACTAAAATAACTTTATTTGATTTTTTTTTCAAATGCTGATGATTCTTCTCATAACATTCATTTACTCATGATCAAGTTGCTCTCATCACTTTTTTCAAAAGTTCTTCAGCGATATTATTTTTTAGTTGTTGAATACTTCTAGGATTGTTGCGGTAAACATGATCATTTAAATATATCCTTAAAAAAAAAATCTAAAGGTGTAAGTTCGGGGGATCTTGGAGGACACTTAAATTCACTGTTTTGAGAATGATTTTTTCTCTGAAGTTTCATCTTAACAACTGTATTGTTTCATTCAATGTATGTGATGTTGTACCATCTTGCTGTAAAAACAGTTGTCATCTATTTTAAAGCCTTTGAAAGTTTGGTAAAAAATATACTTCAAACATGTGTCTATATCTTTTGCCATTCACAGTGACTGAATTTCCATTTTCATTCTCATAATAATATGGCCCAATGATCTTCTGAAGTTTTATCGCACACTACAATGTGGTTTTTGCAGGATGCAGCTATTTCTGGTGTATAGCTTCTAGGTTGTGATCCGACCATATTCTGTTCTGCTTATTATTGTATCTGCTGAGATGAAAGTGCGCTTCATTGGACATTATCACGGGCGGCACATGAACTTCTCCCAATTTTTGTCTAAATTCTTCTCCATAGGATTTTCTTTTCGCAAAATCGTTGTATTCTAATTTTTGCATAACCTGACTTTTATATGGCTTAAGTTCTGATCTTATTTTCAATGATTTTTGTGGTGACAGTTTGATATTTTGACGCAACTCTTCAATTTTATGTTTATCTACGACTTTTCTGCCAACATGCCCTTTTTGTCCATCCTGTACACTACTGGTGTCTCAAAAAATTTTAATCAGCCTGCATAGCGCTTGTCATGATGGTATGTCTTGAGCTCCTTCACGTCTCATCTGTTGTGTTGAAACCACTGAACAATTGCATCTGAAGAATGTTTCCTCCCCCCCAATTTTTTTTTAAGACAATCATTTCCAGGAGCTTCCATGTTTCTAGTTTGAAAAATTTCTTAATAATGATTTTTTCTAGTAAAGTTTCTCCTTTTATAGTCTACAAATGACTATGATGCCAGTAAATTCCTTACTTCATAATTTTTGTGAAAATTTTGCTAAGAATCCAACATTCCAAAAATCACCTTTTTTAACAAATCTGTTTACGCTTTCTTGTTCTAGCAAAATTTAGCAATTTACTAAAACTGGCATAACTTCTAAACTAATAAATGAATCAATTAGCCATTTTAAGACAAAGAACTTACAACTATTACAAATAACCTCTGAAGTTTCATTGTGATGACAAAATTATTCTTGATTTTATTAAACTTCAAAAGTAGGTCATATAAAAAACCCACCTTGTACATATATACACTGGGTGTCCCAAAATTGAATGCATATTTTGATGAAATTGAAAACTCTTATGAAAAGTTCTTGTTTAATTATGTTAATCATGTTTAAATTGTACTATGCACAAAATTGTAGTCGTCCATGTACAAGGTGTCACAAACTTTTAATTTGTTTTTAAATCCTTTTCATAATCACTTAATGGATATTATAAAAAAGATGATTATTTTTCTTCATTAAGAGAGTGGAGTAATTGAATGTGATAAAGTGTTGAATGCAAGACTCTGTGCACTGTTGTCTTGGGCAAGTCGAGTTTCTGACTGGCCTTTCTCACCAAAGTTCTTGGTTCATTTTCAAACAATTGTCCCCCGTAAGGGGCACGGCGATTTGCCATCCTGGCCGCCGCTCTGACGGGACTCAGCACCCCATCCGACCCCAGCTTAGCCTCTTCTCCTTCCTTCAAAACACTTATTTTCTCTCTTTTCATACAACCTCTCCCACAACTTTCTCTGGTCGGCCTCTAATTTCACAGGGTAGATTCTGACCTCCTTCTCAAGCCAACCATCCCGGATCGGGGCTGAGGGGGGAGGGGACAATGTTCCCTAACCCCTGAGCTCCGGTTTGGGATGGGTGTTTTTTAACAACCTGCTTCATCCCCACCCATACCTTCCTCACATCCCTTTTTCTCTCCTCTTTACAATCTATCCTTTTACGCTGCCTTCAAGGTGGGGCTGCCATGCCAATGGACTGCCAGGCGACTAGGCGGGAGGGGTGGTCCGAAATGGCGGCGCCTGGCTCTGCCAGGCCTGTAAGCACCTCTTTCAGTGCGGGCAACTGCAAGAGGTGATGAGCTATTGCATCCCATGGCCCAAATAGGGTCACCATGCCTAGGATGAAAATAAAAAAAAAAACAAATCTCTCCCTATTCCCCCTTGTACATCGATGGAGCCACCCTCGGGCAGCTCCAGCAAAAAAATTGGGGTCCCCCCCGTCCTGTGCTTGCGCAGGGGACCCTCCATATTTCTCTAACCGGAGAGGAGGCTTACTCCTCTCCTTCGCATACGGGTGCAGGGTACTCCTCTTCACCCCCTTCTCTGGAGGTGCTTTCGGGCACCTCCCTTTTTCCAGCGGCAGTCCCCTCTTTTCTTTTCAAGGGGACTGCCAAGAAAGCCAGCAGGCAGCCCTTATCCAGCCGCTCCTCATTGAAGCGGCTTAGTAGGGTAAACCCCCTTAAGGGGGAGAGGGAAGCCAGGTCGCTTCCCTCAAAAGACCTGCTGGCAAGGATATTAAACCTTGCCGGGGTTAAGGCCTGTGCCTCCCCACAAAAGACTCTTGATGCTGCCAAGGGGACCTGCGATGGGAGGGGATGGCCAACTGGAGGCCCCTCCTGTGATAGACATGGTCCTTGAGTAGACCCAGCGTCAGACGGTAGGGCCTTCCATGGACAGGAATCCGGGCTCGGCGCCAAGCACCAAACCCGAATCCGCCCCTATGCAAGGTCCCCCTCAAACGGCTGAGGGCTCCGAGGCAGTACAAGGAGGGGAGGGATCTCCTCCGACAGGTGCCCCTACGACTACCAGGACCTTCTCCATTTCGGAGAGGAATCTGGCATGGGGGCTTCTGCCGGTGGAGGCGAGAAGCGGGTTCATTCCCCGCCCTCCTCTCCAAAAAATAAAAAGACAAAGAAGACTCGGGGCTCCTCTCCATCCGCGGGGGCCTCGGGGACGGATGGGTCTGCTGCCACTTTGGTAGGCAACCAAGCCAAGATCGGCACATCCGGCCCCTCTACCCCCCGTGTGCGGAGCATCTGACAAAGACTAAGACCAAGAGTGCACAGGCCGGAGCCTCGATGACATCGGGGCCCCTCATTCAGAGGTTACCTGGCGTTTTCAAGCCCGCTGGACTCAAGCGCTTCCTCGTTATTCGCTCCACTGATGGCAGCATGTTGTCCAAGGAGACGCGTTTCTCGGACAGGAGCCGTCTGGCGAATCCCGCCGAGGCGGCCAAGATAAGTGCTCTTCGGACACTTCATGGCACCCCGGTGAGTGTGACGCCGCACTCTACCATGAACTTTGTGAAAGGAGTAGTTTATGCGAGGGAACTCGTTGACTACTCCATTGAGAACATCACTCTAGAGCTGGCCGACCATGGAGCAGTCCAGGATTAACGTGTGATGAGGAAACAGGGAGGGGCCTCGAGACCCACCCCTACACTCTTCGTCACGTTCGACTGTGACAAGTTCCCTGAGTCGGTTGGTACTGCTACCGCGTGAAGGCATTCATGCCACTTCCACGGCGGTGCTATTACTGTCACCGCTTCAGCCATGCGCATCGCTCATGTAGACGTGCAAAGTCGGGGTCACCCGAAGTCTGTGTAAATTGCTCCAAGGTCGCACACGATAAGTCCAAATTGTGTGTGGCCAAGTGTGTCAATTGCGGAGAGCCGCACCCTGCTTCTTCGAAGCTATGTGGTGCATATCTCCTGGAGAAAGAAATCCTGGCCGTTCAGGCCCAGGATAGACTCTCATTCCGCGAGGCTAAGGACTTGGTCCTGGCGCGCCCAGCTCTGCCTGGGACGTCATATGCCTCAGTAGCTAGAAAGGCACCCTCTGCTCCTGGCCCATCCAGGCCAACGAGCACGGTTGTTTCCGCGCCCATTCGGAGCCCTTCTGCGGGCTCTACCCAACCCGGGCGCTCCCCTGGTAAAGCTGGCTGCAAAAAGGGTTCATACCCAGCCCCGGCTAAAACCAGGGCTCCCCCCTCTTTCCCCAGCGTGACCGTTACCCGCAAGGCGAAACGGCCACGCGCCTCCACCGAGTCGTTAGACTCACAGGAGGCAACACCCCTGAAGATGGTCGCTAGGCCATCTTCGGGGGTTCCTAAAGCTGTCCTCCGAAAGGAGGACAGCAACAAAGGAGCTTCGGCTCCTTCGCCCACGCCTAGTGGTGGACCGAGTGGCTCGGAGAGGGTGGTTCCTCGAAAAGAGGGCCCCCCGCCTCCGAAGCCGCAGCGCCCGCCTAGGGTTTCGAGGCGGAGGGAGGAAAAGACTCGCATGGCGAGCCCAACCTCCCCCAATAAGTCCTCGAAGGCGACAGCGCCTCCAGCGCTTTGTCTGGCCAACAGCGCCCGGGGTTCTGCCCCCGGGAAGCGTACGGCCATTCCCGTGAGGGTCTTCAGTTCGAGGAGGGCCCCCGCGTCTCCTCCGAGCTAGGCTTGGAGGGCATATTCCTTCAATGGAATTGCCGTGGACTCCGGGCCAACTGGGAGGAGCTGCGGAGGCTCGTCTCGTCCCGCTCCCCGTTAGCTATTTTTTTGCAGGAGACCATGCTAGGCGCGTGCCCCCTGCCTGCCCTCCCGGGGTATAAGGGTCTTGCAACCCCACCACCGCGGGATGGCCGGGCTGGGGGATGCGCAGTTTACACCCGGCATGATGTCTCCGTTCTTCCTTTCTCTTTAGATACCTCCTTTCAGGCAGTGGCTGTGCAGCTGCACCTGGATAGGAGGTATACTATCATTTCTGCGTACATTCCACCGTCAGCTGACTTCGACGCGGGGGACTTCCGCCGCGTCGTGGCACGGTTGCCGAGGCCCTATCTCTTGCTTGGAGATCTGAACGGCAGGCATCCTCTCTGGGGAGATTACTCCATAAATCCCAGGGGACAAGTCCTTGCTGATCTGATCGAAGAGCTTGAGATGGGTGTTCTAAACGTGGATGAGTTTACGCATCACTGTCCGAGAACCGCTTCATTTTCTTGCCTTGACCTATCTTTGTGCTCTTCGGATGCACAGCCTGATTTTGATGGGGGGGGGGGTCGATGACCTCTATGGTAGTGATCACTTTCCCATTCAAATATCATTTTCAGGGCAACCGCCGCCTGAGAGACCACCTCGGTGGTGCTTGGCGCGGGCGCGGTGGCCTGCATTTCAGGAAATGACCGAATTCTCTATCTCAGTCGAGGAGTTTAGGTCGGTAGATGAGGCCGTTGAGTTCTTCTCCGGCAACCTCATCGCCGTGGGCCTGACCACTATTCCTAGGACGTCTGGCCGTTTTGCACGCCGACCACTCCCATGGTGGTCGGCCGAGTGTGAGACGGCTCTCAAACAGAAGCGTTATGCCTACATGCGCTATAAGCGCCGCCCGAACGATTTCACTGTCGCTGAATTTGGTCGGGCTAGGGCTCGGTTCCGGTATATTTGGAAGCACGCCCGCCGCTCTTCTTGGCGGGCATACGTGTCTTCACTTAACAGGAAGACCCCTTTAGCTGAGGTGTGGAAGCGAGTCAAAAGGATTCGGGGCAAGTTCTCAAAGAACCCCCCTCCAGTTCTCCAGGAGAATGGGACCGCAATCTCGGACCCCGCGTACGTGGCGGAATCCTTAGCGACCGCTTTTTCCGCATTCTCTAGCCGTGATGCAGCTCCGCCAGCATTCAATGCACGTCGTGATGTCGCGGAAGGCCGCCGGCTGGACTTTACCTCCAGAGGCGGAGAACCCTTCAACGACAAGTTTACTGTGAGTGAGTTGCGTTCCGCTCTCACTTCGTGCGCGGACACCGCCCATGGTCCGGACAATGTCCCGTACGCCATGCTTCGACACCTGGGTAAGCGAGGCATGGCCTTTCTGTTAGACTTGTTCTACAGGATCTAGGTGGAAGGTCTTCTCCTAGACTCCTGACGAATCGCTACTATGCTCGCCTTTCGCTAACCGGGGAGAGATCACTCTACTCCGACCGGTTTCCGCCCAATTTCTCTAACCTCTTGCGTGTGCAAGTTGATGGAGAAATTGGTAAATGTTAGATCAACCTTTTTCCTGGACAGCGGAGGCCATCTGTCTTCCGCACAGTGCGGCTTCCGCAAGTTCCACTCCACGTCGGATGCTCTGCTCCGACTGGAAAATGCCTCTGCGAGGCTTTCCTTCGTAGACAGCACTACGCGACGGTGTTTTTCGATTTCGAGAAGGCCTATGATACCGCATGGCGATACGGTATCATGGATACTCTCCACACGATGGGCGCGACGGGACTTCTCTCAATGTTTATATCTGAATTTTTGCGAGATCGTCGATTCCGCGTACGGGTGGGGAGGGCCCTCTCCGGCCCAAAGGAGCACGAAGAGGTTGTCCCGTATGGAAGTGTCCTCAGTGTCACACTCTTTGCCCTGAGCATCAACGGCATCACCTCGGTGCTGCCGGAAGATGTTCTCGCTTAGCTCTACGTGGACGACCTTTCGATCTCTTTTGGCGCGGCCCAGATGCCAACTCTGGAGCGTCGACCCCAACAGGCATTGAACCACGTCTCTCGCTATGCCGAAGCGCACAGGTTTCGGTTTTCTTTAGCGAAGACTAAGATGGTGCACTTTTGCCGCCATCCACGGCTTCACCCCGACCCAGATTTGTTTCTTAATGGGGTGCGCCCGGATGTGGTTGAGTCGCACCGTTTCCTTGGTCTTGTATTCGACCGACGCCTCACCTGGGAGGCTCATATTCGCAGCCTTAGGGTCTCTTGTACCCGCGCCATGGACATTCTCCGTTCCGTGACGTTCAGCGATTGTGGCGCTGATAGGGCTACTGCCTTACTTTTTATCGATCCTTTGTTTGCTCGAAGCTCGACTACGGATGCGAGTTTTTATGCATCCGCAGCCGAGCGTTTATTGCGGAGGGTGGATTCGATCCACCACACCGGCCTTCGCCTTGCGACTGGTGCCTTTTTAACAGGCCGACTTTTTAACAGTATTATCGTGAAACGAAAAATAATGTAATATTTTGAGACTGAACTCCTTGCCACAATTTCTCCCCCTAACTTTATATGGTTAAGGTACATTGACGATGTATTTTCTGTATGGCCTAATGGCCATGATTTTGATACCTTTTTTAATAATTTGAATAATTTGCATGTCTCCATCAAATTTAAATTTTAATGGGAATATGATAATAGATTACCCTTTTTAGATGTCCTCATTAATAAAGATCACCATGAATTAATACTTGACGTTTATAGGAAACCAACCCACTTGAATGCCTATATACATTATTTTTCGTTTACGATAATACTGTTAAAAAGTCGGTAATTTCTAACCTTTTCCTTAGAGCATACAAAATATGTCATCCTTCCTATTTAGATGAAGAAATTGTCATTATCAGGACCATTTTTTCTAATTTGTATTACCCCGATTGGTTCATATCGTCTGCCGATTTTGCAGCTAGGAAAACATTCTATGGTAATAAGCCTTCCCGCACTAATGACTTCAATAAATGTATAACATTGCCATTTAATAATAAATTAAGTAGTTTAAAGGACATATTTGGAAAAGCGGGTATTAATCTAGCCTTTAAATATAATAATTCCTTAAACCAATTGATGATTGCCAGGAAACCCAAAGAACATCATAACATAGGAGTATATGCAATACCATGCAACAATTGCCATAAAGTTTATATAGGGAAAATGGGGAGAAATCTAGACAAGAGATTGTATGAACACAAAAGAGATATTAGAGTGGGCAGCCAAAGCAGTGGAATATTTTGCCATGTTAGAGACTTGAATCATTCGATCGATTTCAATGGAAGTAAAATGGTATTTAAATCGGCTAACTATGTTAAGAGAAGAATCGTAGAATCGAGCTTGATATCGTCAGTTCCTAATTTAAATCTATCTGAGGGTCAATTTTCTTTTAATCCTGTAATACGAAAGCAAATAAACAAAATAGTAAAATGTCAGCCCTTCAATATGTTTAGGCCTAACTCCCTCCCTGATTAGCCACAAGTAGGGGATTGGGGGGAAAAAAGAGGGGATCTTTCATGACCTGACCGCGTGTTATGTTTGTAAGCACTTTTCTTATATTTTCTATCCAGTGTCAGTTGAAAAAGGGTGTGAGATACACCAAAACTATTCTAAATTAAATTGTCTTTGGAGAATGTGGTTTAATTCCTCATCTTTTCTTGCGATATTGCATTAATTTTCATCATATATATATATATGGAGATTATACCATGGTGATGGCTTTATGGATTTTTTGGATACTGACTGCTGGGATGACTGATCCCCTAATAGCTTTTTCATCCTTTTATTTTTATCTACTTGTCAGCCCCCTACCTCTCTTCTGTGAGGTGAGTGGGCCTTAGAAGGAATACCATGCTCTTTATGTGGGTTCTCAGATTCCTAAGGGAAGAGGTGTTTGTAGTTGGAGGTTTGGACAATATATTTTATATACTAGGAAATCTGACTACATGATACGAGGCCTTGAGCCTAATGTTCCACCTCTCCTCATACCTTCCTCTTTACCAATGCACTCAACTCAAATTCACAAAGCATCCATACCTCAACAAAATTAACCCCCACCTCCTTACAACACAGCTTCTTCCCATGTCTTCAATGAGTTGTGTGTTCATCATCATCTCCCAGTGCATAAAAGTTTTCAACCAATTCCTACCACCATATAGAACTAATGATAACAAATGACATAAAGAAATCCTTCACCACAGTACCTAAACAAATCATGATCCACATACACATTGGAGTGCTATGGAAAGGATCTCTACTCTCCTCCACCTTCAAACTCCCTCCCTGCAACTCCAACAGCATACTTTTCAACTATTTGGTTGATATTACCATTATCATACAACACTCTAGACACACTCAAGCAGCTAAAGATTTACCTCTTCAGACTAGAACACTGTCTTCCACTCAGTTTTCCGTTACTCTCTACAGCTCACAAATTGGAATACAATGATCTCACCCACATTGAGTTATACACTGCCCCACTCCCCTCAAGCACAAGAGCAAGTGTTCAGTGTCACCCAGCACATGACTAAAATTTCAATGCAACAAAGCGGATGCAAAAATTAATACGGAACCCTCACAGGAACCTGTTTCCAGTAATCCAAGCACTGCTTTGCCCATATAAGCAACCCCGTAAGGGGCGCGGCGATTTGCCATCCTGGACGCCGCACTCTACCATGAACTTTGTGAAAGGAGTAGTTTATGCGAGGGAACTCGTTGACTACTCCATTGAGGACATCACCCTAGAGCTGGCCGACCATGGGGCGGTCACAGTCGAACGTGTGATGAGAAAACAAGGAGGGGCTTCGAGACCCACCCCTACACTCTTCGTCACGTTCGACTGTGACAAGCTCCCTGAGTTGGTGCGTGCCGGTACGTACTGCTACCGCGTGAAGGCATTCGTGCCACTGCCGCGGCGGTGCTATTACTGTCACCGCTTCGGCCATACGAATCGCTCATGTAGACGTGCAAAGTCGGGGTCACCCGAAGTCTGTGTAAATTGCTCCAAGGTCGCACACGATAAGTCCAAATCGTGTGTGGCCAAGTATGTCAATTGCGGAGAGCCGCACCCTGCTTCTTCGAAGCAATGTGGTGCATATCTCCTGGAGAAAGAAATCCTGGCCATTCAGGCCCAGGATCGACTCTCATTCCGCGAGGCTAAGGACTTGATCCTGGTGCGCCCGGCTCTGCCTGGGACGTCATATGCCTCAGTAGCTAGAAAGGCACCCTCTGCTCCTGGCCCATCCAGGCCAACGAGCACGGTTGTTTCCGCGCCCATTCGGAGCCCTTCTGCAGGTTCTACTCAACCCGGGCGCTCCCCTGGTAAAGCTGGCGGCAAAAAGGGTTCATACCCAGCCCCGGCTAAAACCAGGGCTCCCCCCTCTTCCCCCAGCGTGACCGTTTCCCGCAAGGCGAAACAGCCACGCGCCTCCACCGAGTCGTTAGACTCACAGGAGGCAACACCCCTGAAGATGGTCGCTAGGCCATCTTCCGGGGTTCCTAAAGCTGTCCCCCGAAAGGAGGAGGACAGCAACAAAGGAGCTTCGGCTCCTTCGCCCACGCCCCGAGGTGGAGCGAGTGGCTCGGAGGCGGTGGTTCCTCGAAAAGAGGCCCCCCCGCCTCCGAAGCCGCAGCGCCCGCCTAAGGTTTCGAGGCAGAGGGAGGAAAAGACTCGCATGGCGAGCCCAACCTCCCCCAATAAGTCCTCGAAGGCGACAGCGCCTTCAGCGCTTTGTCCGGCCAACAGCGCCCGGGGTTCTGCCCCCGGGAAGCGTACGGCCATTCCCGTGAGGGTCTTCAATTCGAGGAGGGCCCCCACGTCTCTTCCGAGCTAGGCCTGGAGGGCATATTCCTTCAATGGAATTGCCATGGACTCCGGGCCAACTGGGAGGAGCTGCGGAGGCTCGCCTCCTCCCGTTCCCCGTTAGCTATTTTTTTGCAGGAGACCATGCTAGGCGCGTGCCCCCTGCCTGCCCTCCCGGGGTATAAGGGTCTTGCAACCCCACCACCGCGGGATGGCCGGGCTGGGGGATGCGCGGTTTACACCCGGCATGATGTCTCCGTTCTTCCTTTCTCTTTAGATACCTCCTTTCAGGCAGTGGCTGTGCAGCTGCACCGGGATAGGAGGTATACTATCATTTCTGCGTACATTCCACCGTCAGCTGACTTCGACGCGGGGGACTTCCGCCGCGTCGTGGCACGGTTGCCGAGGCCCTATCTCTTGCTTGGAGATCTGAACGGCAGGCATCCTCTCTGGGGAGATTACTCCATAAATCCGAGGGGACAAGTCCTTGCCGATCTGATCGAAGAGCTTGAGATGGGTGTCCTAAACGTGGATGAGTTTACGCATCACTGTCCGAGAACCGCTTCATTTTCTTGCCTTGACCTATCTTTGTGCTCTTCGGATGCACAGCCTGATTTTGATTGGGGGGTGGTCGATGACCTCCATGGTAGTGATCACTTTCCCATTCAAATATCATTTTCAAGGCAACTGCCGCCTGAGAGACCACCTCGGTGGTGTTTGGCGCGGGCGCGGTGGCCTGCATTTCAGGAAATGACTGAATTCTCTATCTCAGTCGAGGAGTTTAGGTCGGTAGATGAGGCCGTTGAGTTCTTCTCCGGCAACCTCATCGCCTTGGGCCTGACTACTATTCCTAGGACGTCTGGCCGTTTTGCACGCCGACCACTCCCATGGTGGTCGGCCGAGTGTGAGACGGCCCTCAAACAGAAGCGTTATGCCTACATGCGCTATAAGCGCCGCCCGAACGATTTGACTGTCGCTGAATTTCGTCGGGCTAGGGCTAGGTTCCGGTATATTTGGAAGCACGCCCGCCGCTCTTCTTGGCGGGCATACGTGTCTTCACTTAACGGGAAGACCCCTTTAGCTGAGGTGTGGAAGCGAGTCAAAAGGATTCGGGGCAAGTTCTCGCAGGACCCTCCTCCCGTTCTCCAGCAGAATGGGACCGCAATCTCGGACCCCGCGTCCGTGGCGGAATCCTTAGCGACCGCTTTTTCCGCATTCTCTAGCCGTGATGCTGCTCCACCAGCATTCAATGCACGTCGTGATGTCGCGGAAGGCCGCCGGCTGGACTTTACCTCCAGAGGCGGAGAACCCTTCAACGACAAGTTTACTGTGAGTGAGTTGCGTTCCGCTCTCGCTTCGTGCGCGGACACCGCCCATGGTCCGGACGATGTCCCGTACGCCATGCTTCGACACCTGGGTGAGCGAGGCATGGCCTTTCTGTTAGATTTGTTCAACAGGATCTGGGTGGAAGGTCTTCTCCCAGACTCCTGGCGAATCGCTACTGTGCTCGCCTTTCGCAAGCCGGGGAGAGATCACTCTACTCCGACCGGTTTCCGCCCAATCTCTCTAACCTCTTGCGTGTGCAAGTTGATGGAGAAATTGGTAAATGTTAGATTAGCCTATTTCCTGGACAGCGGAGGCCATCTGTCTTCTGCGCAGTGCGGCTTCCGTAAGTTCCACTCCACGTCGGATGCTCTGCTCCGACTGGAAAACGCCGTCTGCGAGGCTTTCCTTCGTAGACAGCACTACGCCACGGTGTTTTTTGATCTGGAGAAGGCCTATGATACCGCATGGCGATACGGTATCATGGAGACTCTCCACACGATGGGGGCGAGGGGACGCCTCCCAATGTTTATATCTGAATTTTTGCGAGATCGTCGATTCCGCGTACGGGTTTGGGGAGCCCTCTCCGGCCCAAAGGAGCAGGAAGAGGGTGTCCCGCATGGAAGTGTCCTCAGTGTCACACTCTTTGCCCTGAGCATCAACGGCATCACCTCGGTGCTGCCGGAAGATGTTCTCGCTACGCTCTACGTGGACGACCTTTCGATCTCTTTTGGCGCGGCCCAGATGCCAACTCTGGAGCGTCGACTCCAACAGGCATTGAACCGCGTCTCTCGCTATGCCGAAGCGCACAGGTTTCGGTTTTCTTTGGCGAAGACTAAGGTGGTGCACTTCTGCCGCCATCCACGGCTTCACCCCGACCCAGATTTGTTTCTTAATGGGGTGCGCCTGGATGTGGTTGAGTCGCACCGTTTCCTTGGTCTTGTATTCGACCGACGCCTCACCTGGGAGGCTCATATTCGCAGCCTTAGGGTCTCTTGTACCCGCGCCATGGACATTCTCCGTTCCGTGACGTTCAGCGCTTGGGGCGCTGATAGGGCTACCGCCTTACTTTTTTATCGATCCTTTGTTCGCTCGAAGCTCGACTACGGATGCGAGTTTTATGCATCCGCAGCCGAGCGTTTATTGCGGAAGGTGGATTCGATCCACCACACCGGCCTTCGCCTTGCGACCGGTGCCTTCCGCACTTCCCCCATTGAGAGCCTGTTGGTCGATGCTGGGGAGATGCCACTCGCTCTGCGCCGCGTGCAGTGTATCACTCGCCTGTACGCGCGAGCCCGGCGCCTCCCTCAGTCGCCAACAGCTCTCACTGCATCCGCAGCTGATCTCGATGGTGCCTATGCCGCCGAGAGACGCCAGTCATACCCTAAGCCCTTTGGGTTTAGGGCCAGGAAACTCCTTCGAGAGGTAGATATAGCTCTCGGGCCGGTGGCGCCCCAGGTTCTGCCCAGGACGCCACCCTGGAGGGTACCACATTTGGCTATTTGTCGCCACGCCTCTGCTCCCAAAGCTTGTACTGCGCCGGGAGTATTGCGTTCGACCTTTTTGGAGCACACATCGCGTCACGCTGGTACCGTGCCAGTGTATACGGATGACTCCAAGTCCCAAGAGGGGGTCGGCTTCCACGCCGTTTCCCCTCTGTTTGAAGTCAGCGGGGCTCTAGCAGGCGCTGCGTCTGTCTTCACGGCCGAGCTGGTGGCAATACACCACTCGGTACGGGAGATTACGCGACGTGCCCGGTTCGGAGACCGGATTGTGATCTATAGCGACTCACAAAGCGCCCTGAGTGCTCTCGGGGCATTGGAATCTCCGCATCCCCTGGTTCGCGAAATCCGTGACGCCACGGTTTTGGCGAGCCGGGCAGATGTCGAGATTATCTTCTGCTGGGTTCCTGGACATGTAGGAATTGCGGGGAATGAGCGCGCCGATGAGGGCGCCAAAGAGTCCGCGAGGACTCTGCGCCCGGACCAGCGTTTCGCTCTTCCTCACACCGACTACATGGCAGGAATACGGGCAGCTCTTCGGACTGCTTGGCAAAGAAGATGGGAGACGGTCGAAGGGAACTTAAAGTTGCGTGCCATTGCGCCGCGACTGTTCCCATGGACCTATCCCCCAATGCCGCGGCGGCTTCAGGTTGCTTTCTGTCGTCTCCGAATCGGGCACACTCGTGTGACGCATCGCTATCTGGTGGAGCGCTCGCCTGCGCCCTATTGCAACGACTGCGTCGTCCCCCAGACTGTTCGGCACATTCTTGTCGAATGTCCCAGTCTGGGTGATCTTCGCGCACGACACCTGTCCCGGTACCGGGATGGGCGGGGTCGCTACCGCCTGTCCCTTGTACTCGGGACGAGTGCGTGCACTTTGACTGGTGGACTTGCTGACTTTTTGGGGGAGGCCGGCCTTCTCCCTATTATTTAAGCAAGGTTTGTGTTTTGTTTTGTTTTGTTTTGTTTTTTGTTTGTTTTTTTCCTTTAGTTGCACGCTCCTGCGCCGGGGGGACCTCTCCCCGACGCACCAGCTTGCTTCCTTTCCCCATTTTGGGGTGGTTTTTTTTTTTTTTCTTTTATTTTATTTTAAAGTAGCCTAGAACTAGGCCAGTTTTAATACGGCGACTAATGCCCAAGTAGACAGTCGCCAGATGAGCTCTTAAAAAAAAAAAAAAAAAAAAAACCCATATAAGCAATGCATCCACCCTACACTCTCCAATGGCAGTTTTACATTGTCAGCCAATCTTGCTTTCACTGCAATACACTCCAAAAGACAAAGCCTGCACCTCTCTGACTTCATTTGACATACCACTTCATTTCAGTAACTACATTCCAACACAAAGTTGTACCTGCAAAATTCCACCAAAATCTCTGGGAAATTGTAGTTTCTCCATAATACATAAACCTGAGTCACCCATGCAAGATCCATACTCAACTCCATGGGCACAATTGACAGAAACTACTAGACCCCCTCTTCCCAACTAGGTCACTATCCTGCACATAATGCAGCCATCTGAATTCAATTTCACCAGACATACATCCAAAGTAGACATCCTTCACTCAGGCAAGGCTCTGTTTGATGTGGCCACCTTGACCAATACAAACCGTGCCATCAGCAGGGATAACAGATAGCTTATTCACATGCTAAACCACCACTCTCATGCTAAAACCACCACTCTCATGCTAAAACCACCACTCACAGGCTAAACCACCACCCAGAATCTAGTTCACCCATGCCACTACTTGAAACCCATCTTTCACCTTTTACACCAGAATGACACTACACCATAATCCTACATTTAATACCACTTTCCCCTGCATAGGGTTAACCTAAATATCCTGATACATCTGGTACCAGGAGGGCTGGCACATCTTCCTGGCTTTGGTGCTACTACTGAAGATCTGATCCACTCAGTTGCCTTGAATCCTTCTGGGGAAGATGGTGCATCCCCCGTGCCCTCTGTGTACTCCATTTCTGTAAGGTTTAAGGACCTGACCAGCTACCTCTTTTAACAAGGAAGTTACCAAGTGACCAGGACTTGAAAGCTCCTGGGCATTGGGGAGGGATTAATGAGAAGATTGATTTTACACCAATAAAATACTTCCTAATGGGTTGACCACCTCCTTGGTGCCATTCTCCGGTGCATGAGGCTGTTGGTACTGGTTATGGCTGGTGGGCTTTCCTGCCTTGTTGGTGGCCAGACCAACTAAGATCCTTTGGGTCTGTCAAAACTAATCTTCAGATCCTGTTGAGGATTAGTACAGCCTACTAAGGATATCCACCCTATCGCCCTGATTCCATCTGCTGCTTAGTTTGGAATTGTGGTATAGAGGGACCAACCATCCACTGGGTAACTTCTGGTTACCGTGTGCCACTGTACAGATGCAAACACCACAAATTAACGTATCCAGAGTTAGAACCCCTGAAAATTCCCCAAATCTAAGACAGACTAGGCACTAGTAGTTGGATGTGGAATATAGCTCAATATTCCTTTTTTTATTGATCACAAACTTTCATGTGCTAGTAAAAGTTTATTAGCATTTTTCTGATAATATTCCACATAGTAAAACCTAACCCAACATTGATGTTAGGGTTGGTGAGGAACCATAAAACATACAGAGGCTCCTTTCTCATGACACTTGGTCAAGGAGTTTCCCTTTTATTACATCTGGAGCTGCCCTCGGGCAACCCCACATCAATAAAGGTACCCCTATCTGCATTTGCAAGGGCCTCTCCACTTTTTTTCTCCTAGTGGAGAGGTGGTTTGCCCCTCTCTCATTTGTCTATGGGTAAGGGGTTTTGCCCTTACACCCTTGAGATTTACCCCTGGGCAAGTCTCCAATTGTATTCCCCCCCCCCACCTCTTTTCTTTCCCAGGAGTCCATCAAAACAACATAGAGCTTGCAGAAACAATGCTGCTCCAAGTGAAAACACCTGGACAGAATGAACCCCCATAGAGGAGCAAGATGAGGTCCACACAGCCATGCCCCCATTATATGATTTTACTGGGGGTCATGTGTCTTCCCTCATCCATGACATATTATTCAGCAGGGAGTCCCTTGTTGGGATCCCTGATATCTGGGAGATGAGGGAAGGAGGCCAATCTCCAGGGGGGTGGGGAGTCGAAGGTGTTCATCCCTCAGACAGCAGGTTCTTCCCCACGAGTGAACAGGTGATCTTTCCAAGAATGGCATTGCTGGTCTAGGGATTCTCTCAGGTGGTTAGGGTAAGTCTTCCACAGATAAACAAGATAGTAAGGTGAGTGAAGCTTCGAGGACACTGGGACCCTTCACTGAGAGACTGCCCTACATCTTTGAGCCCAACAGCTTCATACATTACCTCATTATTCATTCTATAGATGGGAGCATGCTGTCCAAAGGACAAATGCTCCATTAATGTCGCGATTCTCGATAGAGGACCCAGGTGCTACCTTTTCTCGAATGGGACCCTTCAGTTGAATGCGGCAGACCCTGGCCAGGTGGCCATTGTGAGTTCTCTGATGCCCACAGTACCATGAACTTCATGGAAGTAGTAGTTTATGTAAGGGAGCTCATTGACTACTCCTTAGAAGATAGTACAGAAGAGTTAGCTGGCTGACCAAAGAGTGCTCATAGTTGAATGTGTGATGAGGAAATGGGGAGGGGCTACAACCCACCCCCTCTACTCCCTTCCTCACATTGAGATTGACAGGCTCCCATAGTTGATGCCAGTTAATTGATATATTCAGCATGTCAAAGCTTCGGTGCCATTGTACCTCGTTTGCCACACCATCAAGGGAGCTTCAGTTCCATCACTCCTGTCCAAGGCCTCTTTGAAAGTCCTGGACGGAAGATGAGCGCCAACCCCAAACCCCCCCTAACCACTAACAAAGTTTTTGAGGTAGGAAGAGAAGAAGGCTCATACAATAAGTTGAACCTCCTCCAGGAAGCAACCCCCTCCCCCCCACAGTGTGGTACCCTGTGTAGCCTATTGCACTTTGTACCTGGAGGAGCTGCATGTCCTCCCGGCCTAAGGGCAAATTAGGGAAGCTTTGACACTGTTGATGTCATCTCTCTAATGTTGCCTTGAAAAGTTGTTGTGCTTCCTCCTGGCCCCCTCTCACTGCTACTTTACCCTATTATCATTCTTATTATTATTTATTACCATTATCTATTAGTATTATTTTTTATTATTACAGATAGTCGTCAAATTATAACTGATCAGTTCTAACAGTCGTAAAGCAATCTGGTTGTAAGTGAATCTATATTATAATTACCTAATAGGTATTTTATACAGTTCAATGATATTATAATCATCTTTGTCATATTTTGTGAACATATTCTTTTATCATTATTGATAGAACCATTATATCACCACTGTCATAGTAGTTATCATTCTGTATCTGGTCTTTCATCCAAATGTGTAGTACATTGCCTCATTATGATTGTCAATCGCACCTGGGCAGAACCTTTCAAAATCATCAACACAGTAGAGTGTGCTAACTTCATATTACATTCATTTTTCTTTCCTCCCTCATCCTACCTAATCACCATCATTTTGGGGTTGAGATCAATGGCCTTTCTTTCCCTCTTGGAAAGTTGAGGAGTAGAAAATGACACTTTCCTTTTGGTAGACATCTTGGGCTGATATCGTTGAAAAATTTCCAAAGTGAAAAACAAACAAACACAGGAGGAAGTGTGTTGTGCTGGGAGCTTTGTGCAGGCCACAGGAATGATGTGAGCATCCCCAACACATAGAGTAAATGTAAATGGGGTTAGTTGTATTATTTAGTATTATTATTTATAAAATATTATTACAGTTATCCCCTCAAACTTTTCTGCCCACACTTTGCACCAGGAAGTGTGTTTCCACTTATACAGAGTTTGGTCTGGTAGCCATGGTGCCTTAGTGGACTGCATGTCATCCTGGAATCACCAAAGTACCGGGGTATGATAATAATAGGTAATCACCCACCCTACTCGTTAATGGACCTGCATTTCTCTACTCTTTATTACATACCATCCTACCCCTTTTCACACTTCCTCTTCTATTTAGAGAGGTTCTGGCTGCCTGCCACACTTTCATCCTCTTATGAGTCTTAGTCGAGGGGCAGTGTATACTCTGAGGTATACACTCGCCTTAGCCAATAGGCTGAAAGCCTACTGGCTAAGGCAAGTATTAGGTACAGGATATGTTGGGCTGTTGACTCTGCTCACTCTCTTCCAGTACACATAAGGTGGCTAGCTGATACTATCCTCTATGCTTAAAGCTTTAGGACAATTTCACCTGAATGGTGGATCAGACTGTGAAAGCCCATCACCGCAAGACCCGTGAACCAAGTGTGTGTTTCTCATCCTATGGAGACTTTTCTTCTTAGGAGGATCAAAGTTCTACTTTCTAATTGCCCTTTTATTTTTCCCTCAGAATATGGCCACAAGCGGAAGGAATAGGGGGAAAGTGTATGGAGATCATTCTCAGAGAGTATGAGGAAAATTGAGACACCCCTTCCACTTTGGGGGAGGCGGGTTTCCTCTCACCATCCCCATATGGCAAAAAGGCTTCCACTATGTCATCTTTAAAGGTGCCCTCGGGCAGTTCCACCTCTAAAAAGTAGCTGGCGACCTCCTTACTTATCAGGGGCCCCTCCAACCCTCTTCTACTGCAGAGGAAGTTTAGTCCTCTCCTAGACCTATGGGTGCAGTGGCTTTCCCCCTCACCCTCTTCTTTGGAGGTGTCTTTGGGTGAATCCATCCCCATACTAGTGTCAGTCCCCCACCTTTCTTATCGCAGGGGACTGCCAAGAGAGCAACCTGGTGACCCAAAATTGTCTGCTCCTGGTTGGAGCAGCTTGATAGGGCCGACCACCTTTGGGGGGCAAGTGATAGCAGGGCATGCTGGTCTGGGCTCCCTACATTCTTGTAGTCTTGCATATCAAGCTGCAGGTGGTCAACATGTCTGCAACATGGAGGCTCTCCTGAGTTGGACATGGTCCTGGATGTGACTCAGCCCCAGATTTTAGGCTTTTCCATTTGGTTGAACTTGGATGCACTGTCAAACACCAGGTCTGTACAAGCTTCTCTCTCCTCAGGTAGCTTGACCCCACCCACAAGGACTCACAAGCAGAGGAGGGACCTCCTCCCAGATAGGTGCCTCCTTGACAGCCAAACCCTTTTTTATTTCGGAAAACGATCTTGTTGAGGTCAATCCATTTAGCCTAGGGCCTAGGGGTTCACTACCACGCCTCCTCTCACAAAAAGAGGAAAAATGAAAAGAAAAGAGGACTCAAGATTTCTCTCGATCCTCGGGGCCGCAGGTAAAGACGGGTCCGCTGCAGCTTCGGCAAGCGACTAGACCAAGATCGGCACGTCCTGCCCCGACGTTCCCTTGGGTGGGTAGTCATTGACAAAGACCAGGGCTTCATTTCAGAGACTACCTGGCGTTTTCGAGCCCACTGGCTTCAAACGCTTTCTGTTTATTTGCACCACTAATGTCAGCATGTTTGCCGAGGAGAACATTATTCATCAAATAGAGCATTAGCTAGTTTGATTGATAGAGAGCCTAAGGTGGAAACCCTCAACCAAATGCATTGGACCCTTCGGAGGCGGCCATAATTAGTGTCCTTCGGACACTTAATGGCTCCCCGGTGAACGCCGTACTCTACCATGAGAACTTCGTGAAAGGAGTGGTTTACATGAGAGGATCTCGTGGACTACTCCATATAAGAGATAACCTCATAGCTGGCTGACCATGGGGGCTGTCAAGGTCGAACTTGTGTTGAGAAAAAAGTAAGGTGTTTCGAGACCCACCCCGACACACTTCCTCACGTTCCACCGTGACAGGCTCCCAGAGTCGCTGAGTGCCGGTTGGTATCGCTACCGTGGAGGTGCTACTATTACCATCGCTTCGGCCATACGGATCGCTCTTGTAGATGTGCAAAGTCATGCTTACCCGGATTTATGTGTAAATTGCTCCAATGCTGCACAGGATAAGTCCAAATTGTGTGTGGCCAAGTGTGTCAATTGCGGAGAGCCGCACCCTGCTTCTTCGAAGCAATGTGGTGCATATCTCCTTGAGAAAGAAATCCTGGCCGTTCAGGCCCAGGATCGACTCTCTCATTCCGCGAGGCTAAGGACTTGGTCCTGGCGCGCCCAGCTCTGCCTGGGACATCATATGCCTCAATAGTTAGAAAGGCCCCCTCTGGTCCTGGCCCATCCAGGCCAACGAGCAAGGTTGTTTCCGCGCCCATTCGGAGCCCTTCTGCGGGCTCTACTGAACCCGGGCGCTCCCCTGGTAAAGCTGGCGGCACAAAGGGTTCACACCCAGCCCCGGCTAAAACCAGGGTTTCCCTCCCTTCCCCCAGTGTGACCGTTTTCCGTAAAGCGAAACGGCTGCGAGTGGATCCTCCAAAAGAGGGATCCCCTCATTCCCTAGGTTTCGAAGCGGAGGGAGTCAAAGACTCGCATGGTGAGCCCAACCTCCTCCGATAAGTCCTCGAATGCGACAGCGCTTTGTCTGGCCAACATCGCACGGAGTTCTGCCTGCGGGAAGCGTACCGCCATTCCCGTGAGGGCTTCTCTTCAAAGAGGGCTCCCACATCTCCTTGCCGCCGTGCTGACGGGATCCAGTGCTCCGTCCGGCCCCAGCTTAGCCTCTCTTCCTTCCTTCAGATAGCCTGTATTTCTCTCCTACCTCGTCACTTTTCATACAACCTCTCCCACAACTTTCTCTGGTCAGCCTCTAATTTCACAGGGTAGATGCTGACCTTCCTCTCAGCCAACCGTCCCGCATCGGGGCTGAGGGGGGAGGGGACAATGTTCCCTAACCCCTGAGCTCCGGTCTGGGGTGGCTGGTTTTTAACAACCTGCTTCATATCCACCCATACCTTCCTCACATGCCTTTTCCTCTCCTCTTCACATTCTATCAATTTTACGCCGTTTCGTGGAGCCGCCATGCCGATGGACTGCCAGGCCACCAGGCGGGAGGGGTGGTCTTAAATCGCGGCGCCTGGCTCTGCCGGGCTTGTAAGCACCTCTTGCAGTGCGGGTAACTGTGAGAGGTGATGAGCTATTGCATCCCGTGTTAAAAAGAGGGTCACCATGCCCAATGATGAGTATAAAAAAACAAACAACCCCCAACTTCCCCTATAACATCGACGGAGCCGCCCTTTGGCAGCTCCAGCAAAAAAATAGAGGTCTCCCCCCATATGCTTGCTCAGGGGACCCTCCATATATCTCTAACCGGAGAGGAGGCTTACTCCTCTCCTTCGCTTACGGGTGTAGGGGACTTCCCCTCACCCCCTTCTCTGGAGGTGCTTTCGGGCGCCTCCCTTTTACCAGCGGCAGTCCCCTCTGTTCTTTCCAAGGGGACTGACAAGAAAGCCAGCAGGCAGCCCTTAGCCAGCCGCTCCACATCGAAGCGGCTCGGTAGGGCAAACCCCCTTAGGGGGGAGAGGGAAGCCAGGCCCCTTCGGTCGCTTCCCTCAAAAGACCTGCTGGCAAGAATATTGAACCTTGCCGGGGTCAAGGCCCATGCCTACCAAAAGGAGACTAGTGATGATACTGCCAACGGGACCTGCGATGTCTTGGTGGGGAATAGCCAACGGGAGGCTCTCCCCTGAGATAGACATGGTCCTTGAAACCCTGCCTCAGACGGTAGGGCCTTCCATGGGGGGGGGGGGAATCCTGGCTCGGCGCCAAGCACCGAATCCGCCCCGATGCAAGGTCCTATTTAAACGGCTGTGGTTACCGAAGCAGTACAAGGAGGGGAGGGATCTCCTCCGACCGGTGCCCCCACGACTACCAGGACCTTCACCATTTCGGAGAATGACCTGGCTGAGGCTGGTCCATCTGGCCTGGGGGCTTCTTCCGGCGGAGGTGAGAAGCGGGTTCATTCCTTGCGCTCCTCTCCGTGGGGGCTGCGGGGACGGATGGGTCTGCCCCTACTCTGGCAAGCGACCAAGCCAAGTTCGGCACATCCGCCCCCTCTGCCTTCCCTGTTGCGGAGCCCCTGACTAAGAACAAAAGTGCACAGGGCGGAGCCTCGATGACATCGGGGCCCCTGATTCAGAGGTTACCTGGCGTTTTCGAGCCCGCTGGCTTCAAACGCTTCCTCGTTATTCGCTCCACTGATGGCACCATGTTGTCCAAGGGCAACATGATCCATCAGAGGAGAGGATTAGCTAGTGCAATTGGTAGAGAGCCGAAGGTGACCCGTATCTCGGATGGGAGCCTTCTGGCGAATGCGGCGAATCCCGCCGAGGCGGCCAAGATAAGTGCTCTTCGGACACTTCATGGCACCTCGGTGAGTGTGACGCCGCACTCTACCATGAACTTTGTGAAAGGAGTAGTTTATGCGAGGGAACTGGTTGACTACTCCATTGAAGACATCATCCTAGAGCTGGCCGACCATAGGGCGGTCAAGGTTGAACGTGTGATGAGAAAACAGGAAGGGGCCTCGAGACCCACCCCTACACTCTTCGTCACGTTCGACTGTGACAAGCTCCCTGAGTCGGTGCGTGCCGATGGGTACCGCTACCACGTGAAGGCATTCGTGCCACTGCCGTGGCGGTGCTATTACTGTGACCGCTTCGGACATACGAATCGCTCATGTAGACGTGCAAAGTCGGGGTCACCTGAAGTCTGTAAATTGCTCGAAGGTCGCACACGATAAGTCCAAATCGTGTGTGGCCAAGTGTGTCAATTGCGGAGAGCCGCACCCTGCTTCTTCGAAGCAATGTGGTGCATATCTCCTTGAGAAAGAAATCCTGGCCGTTCAGGCCCAGGATCGACTCTCTCATTCCGCGAGGCTAAGGACTTGGTCCTGGCGCGCCCGGCTCTGCCTGGGACGTCATATGCCTCAATAGTTAGAAAGGCACCCTCTGCTCCTGGCCCATCCAGGCCAACGAGCATGGTTGTTTCCGCGCCCATTCGAGCCCTTCTGCGGGCTCTACCCAACCCGGGCGCTCCCCTGGTAAAGCTGGCGGCAAAAAGGGTTCACACCCAGCCCCGGCTAAAACCAGGGCTCCCCCCCTCTTCCCCCAGCGTGACCGTGTCCCGTAAGGCGAAACGGCCACGCGCTTCCACCGAGTCGTTAGACTCACAGGAGGCAACACCCCTGAAGATGGTCGCCTGGCCATCTTCCGGGATTCCTAAAGCTGTCCCCCGAAAGGAGGAATGCAACAAAGGAGCTTCGGCTCCTTCGCCCACGCCCCGAGGTGTGGCGAGTGGCTCGGAGACGGTGGGTCCTCGAAAAGAGGGCCCCCCGCCTCCGAAGCCGCAACGCCCGCCTCAGGTTTCGAGGCGGAGGGAGGAAAAGACTTGCATGTCGAGCCCAACCTCCCCCAATAAGTCCTCGAAGGCGACAGCGCCTTCAGCGCTTTGACCGGCCAACAGCGCCCGGGGTTCTGCCCCCGGGAAGCGTACGGCCATTCCCGTGAGGGTCTTCAATTCGAGGAGGGCCCCCGCGTCTCCTCCGAGCTAGGCCTGGAGGGCATATTCCTTCAATGGAATTGCCATGGACTCCGGGCCAACTGGGAGGAGCTGCGGAGGCTCGTCTCGTCCCGTTCCCCGTTAGCTATTTTTTTGCAGAAGACCATGCTAGGCGCGTGCCCGCTGCCTGGCCTCCCGGGGTATAAGGGTCTTGCGACCCCACCACCGCGGGATGGCCGGGCTGGGGGATGCGCGGTTTACACCCGGCATGATGTCTCCGTTCTTCCTTTCTTTTTAGATACCTCCTTTCAGGCAGTGGCTGTGCAGCTGCACCTGGATAGGAGGTATACTATCATTTCTGCGTACATTCCACCGTCAGCTGACTTCGACGCGGGGGACTTCCGCCGCGTCGTGGCACGGTTGCCGAGGCCCTATCTCTTGCTTGGAGATCTGATCGGCAGGCATCCTCTCTGGGGAGATTACTCCATAAATCCCAGGGGACAAGACCTTCCCAATCTGATCGAAGAGCTTGAGATGGGTGTCCTAAACGTGGATGAGTTTACACATCACTGTCCGAGAACCGCTTCATTTTCTTGCCTTGACCTATCTTTGTGCTCTTCGGATGCACAGCCTGATTTTGATTGGGGGGTGGTCGATGACCTCCATGGTAGTGATCACTTTCCCAATCAAATATCATTTTCAGGGCAACTGCCGCCTGAGAGACCACCTCGGTGGTGCTTGGCGCGGGCGCGCTGGCCTGCATTTCAGGAAATGACTGAATTCTCTATCTCAGTCGAGGAGTTTAGGTCGGTAGATGAGGCCGTTAAGTTCTTCTCCGACAACCTCATCGCCGTGGGCCTGACTACTATTCCTAGGACGTCTGGCCGTTTTGCACGCCGACCACTCCCATGGTGGTCAGCCGAGTGTGAGACGGTCCTCAAACAGAAGCGTTATGCCTACATGCGCTATAAGCGCCGCTCGAACGATTTCAGTGTCGCTGAATTTCGTCGGGCTAGGGCTAGGTTCCGGTATATTTGGAAGCACGCCCGCTGCTCTTCTTGGCGGGCATACGTGTCTGCACTTAACGGGAAGACCCCTTTAGCTGAGGTGTGGAAGCGAGTCAAAAGGATTCGGGGCAAGTTCTTGAAGGACCCCCCTCCCGTTCTCCAGGAGAATGGGACCGCAATCTCGGACCCCGCGTCCGTGGCGGAATCCTTAGCGACCGCTTTTTCCGCATTCTCTAGCCGTGATGCTGCTCCGCCAGCATTCAATGCACGTCGTGATGTCGCGGAAGGCCGCCGGCTGGACGTTACCTCCAGAGGCGGAGAACCCTTCAACGACAAGTTTACTGTGAGTGAGTTGCGTTCCGCTCTCACTTCGTGCGCGGACAACGCCCATGGTCCGGACGATGTCCCGTACGCCATGCTTTGACACCTGGGTGAGCGAGGCATGGCCTTTCTGTTAGATTTGTTCAACAGGATCTGGGAGGAAGGTCTTCTCCCAGACTCCTGGCGAATCGCTACTGTGCTCGCCTTTCGCAAACCGGGAAGAGATCACTCTACTCCGACCGGTTTCCGCCCAATCTCTCTAACCTCTTGCGTGTGCAAGTTGATGGAGAAATTGGTAAATGTCAGATCAGCCGATTTCCTGAACAGCGGAGGCCATCTGTCTTCCTCACAGTGCGGCTTCCGTAAGTTCCACTCCACGTCGGATGCTCTGCTCCGACTGGAAAATGCCGTCTGCGAGGCTTTCCTTCGTAGACAGCACTACGCCACGGTGTTTTTTGATCTGGAGAAGGCCTATGATACCGCATGGCGATACGGTATCATGGAGACTCTCCACACGATGGAGGCGAGGGGACGCCTCCCAATGTTTATATCTGAATTTTTGCGAGATCGTCGATTCCGCGTACGGGTGGGGGGAGCCCTCTCCCGCCCAAAGGAGCACGAAGAGGGTGTCCCGCAGGCAAGTGTCCTCAGTGTCACACTCTTTGCCCTGAGCATCAACGGCATCACCTCGGTGCTGCCGGAAGATGTTCTCGCTACGCTCTACGTGGACGACCTTTCGATCTCTTTTGGCGGCCCAGATGCCAACTCTGGAGCGTCGACTTCAACAGGCATTGAACCGCGTCTCTCGCTATGCCGAAGCGCACAGGTTTCGGTTTTCTTTGGCGAAGACTAAGGTGGTGCACTTCTGCCGCCATCCACGGCTTCACCCCGACCCAGATTTGTTTCTTAATGGGGTGCGCCTGGATGTGGTGGAGTCGCACCGTTTCCTTGGTCTTGTATTCGACCGACGCCTCACCTGGGAGGCTCGTATTTGCAGCCTTAGGGTCTCTTGTACCCGCGCCATGGACATTCTCCGTTCCGTGACGTTCAGCGCTTGGTGCGCTGATAGGGCTACTGCCTTACTTTTTTATGGATCCTTTGTTCGCTCGAAGCTCGACTACGGATGCGAGTTTTATGCATCCGCAGCCGAGCGTTTATTGCGGAAGGTGGATTCGATTCACCACACCGGCCTTCGCCTTGCGACCGGTGCCTTCCGCACTTCCCCTATTGAGAGCCTGTTGGTCGATGCTGGGGAGATGCCACTCGCTCTGCGCCGCGTGCAGTGCATCACTCGCCTGTACGCGTGAGCCCGGCGCCTCCCTCAGTCGCCAACAGCTTTCACTGCATCCGCAGCTGATCTCGATGGTGCCTATGCCGCCGAGAGACGCCAGTCATACCCTAAGCCCTTTGGGTTTAGGGCCAGGAAACTCCTTCGAGAGGTAGATATAGCTCTTGGGCCGGTGGCGCCCCAGGTTCTGCCCAGGACGCCACCCTGGAGGGTACCACATTGCGCTATTTGTCGCCACGCCTCTGCTCCCAAAGCTTGTACTGCGCCGGGAGTATTGCGTTCGACCTTTTTGTAGCACACATCGTGTCACGCTGGTACCGTGCTAGTGTATACGGATGGCTCCAAGTCCCAAGAGGGGGTCGGCTTCCACGCCGTATCCCCTCTGTTTGAAATCAGCGGGGCTCTACCAGGCGCTGCGTCTGTCTTCACGGCCGAGCTGGTGGCAATACACCACTCGGTACGGGAGATTACGCGACGTGCCCGGTTCGGAGACCGGATTGTGATCTATAGCGACTCACAAAGCGCCCTGAGTGCTCTCGGGGCATTGGAATCTCCGCATCCCCTGGTTCGCGAAATCCGTGACGCCACGGTTTTGGCGAGCCGGGCGGATGTCGAGATTATCTTCTGCTGGGTTCCTGGACATGTAGGAATTGCGGGGAATGAGCGTGCCGATGAGGGCGCCAAATAGTCCGCGAGGACTCTTCGACCGGACCAGCGTTTCGCTCTTCCTCACACTGACTACATGGCAGGAATACGGGCAGCTCTTCGTGGTGCTTGGCAAAGAAGATGGGAGAAGTTCGAGGGGAAGTTAAAGTTGCGTGCCATTGCGCCGCGACTGTTCCCATGGATCTATCCCCCAATGCCGCGGCGGCTTCAGGTTGCTTTCTGTCGTCTCCGAATCGGCCACACTCGTGTGACGCATCGCTATTTGATGGAGCGCTCGCCTGCGTCCGATTGCAACGACTGCGTCGTCCCCCAGACTGTTCGGCACATTCTTGTCGAATGTCCCAGTCTGGGTGATCTTCGCGCACGACACCTGTCCCGGTACCGGGATGGGCGGGGTCGCTACCGCCTGTCCCTTGTACTCGGGACGAGTGCGTGTACTTTGACTGGTGGACTTATTGACTTTTTGGGGGAGGCCGGCCTTCTCCCTTTCATTTAACCCGGTTTAATTGTTGTTGTTTTTGTTATTGTTTTTGTTTTTGCTTTGTTATTGTTATTTCTTTTTATTGTTTCCTGTTTAATTTTTTAAAGTAGCCTAGAACTAGGCTGTTTGTTTACGGCAACTTATGCCTTAGTCGGCAGTCGCCAGATAGCCCCTTAATTAAAAAAAAAAAAAATAACGGGAAGACCCCTTTAGCTGAGGTGGGAAAGCGAGTCAAAAGGATTCGGGGCAATTTCTCGCAGGACCCCCCTCCCGTTCTCCGGGAGAATGGGACCGCAATCTGGGACCCTGCGTCCGTGGCGGAATCCTTAGCGACCGTTTTTTCCGCATTCTCTAGCCGGGATGCTGCTCCGCCAGCATTCAATGCACGTCGTGATGTCGCGGAAGGCCGCCGGCTGTACGTTACCTCCAGAGGCGGAGAACCCTTCAACGACAAGTTTACTGTGAGTGAGTTGCGTTCCGCTCTCGCTTCGTGCGCGGACAACGCCCATGGTCCGGACGATGTCCCGTACGCCATGCTTTGACACCTGGGTGAGCGAGGCATGGCCTTTCTGTTAGATTTGTTCAACAGGATCTGGGAGGAAGGTCTTCTCCCAGACTCCTGGCGAATCGCTACTGTGCTCGCCTTTCGCAAACCGGGAAGAGATCACTCTACTCCGACCGGTTTCCGCCCAATCTCTCTCACCTCTTGCGTGTGCAAGTTGATGGAGAAATTGGTAAATGTCAGATCAGCCTTTTTCCTGGACAGCGGAGGCCATCTGTCTTCTGCACAGTGCGGCTTCCGCAAGTTCCACTCCACTTCGGATGCTCTGCTCCGACTGGAAAATGCCGTCTGCGAGGCTTTCCTTCGTAGACAGCACTACGCCACGGTGTTTTTTGATCTGGAGAAGGCCTATGATACCGCATGGCGATACGGTATCATGGAGACTCTCCACACGATGGAGGCGAGGGGACGCCTCCCAATGTTTATATCTGATTTTTTGCGAGATCGTCGATTCCGCGTACGGATGGGGGGAGCCCTCTCCTGCCCAAAGGAGCACGAAGAGGGTGTCCCGCAGGGAAGTGTCCTCAGTGTCACACTCTTTGCCCTGAGCATCAACGGCATCACCTCGGTGCTGCCGGAAGATGTTCTCGCTACGCTCTACGTGGACGACCTTTCGATCTCTTTTGGCGCGGCCCAGATGCCAACTCTGGAGCGTCGACTCCAACAGGCATTGAACCGCGTCTCTCACTATGCCGAAGCGCACAGGTTTCGGTTTTCTTTGGCGAAGACTAAGGTGGTGCACTTCTGCCGCCATCCACGGCTTCACCCCGACCCAGATTTTTTTCTTAATGGGGTGCGCCTGAATTTGGTTGAGTCGCACCGTTTTCTTGGTCCTGTATTCGACCGATACCTCACCTGGGAGGCTCGTATTCGCAGCCTTAGGGTCTCTTGTACCTGCGCCATGGACATTCTCCGTTCCGTGACGTTCAGCGCTTGGGGCGCTGATAGGGCTACTGCCTTACTTTTTTATGGATCCTTTGTTCGCTCGAAGCTCGACTACGGATGCGAGTTTTATGCATCCGCAGTCGAGCATTTATTGCGGAATGTGGATTCGATCCACCACACCGGCCTTCGCCTTGCGACCGGTGCCTTCCGCACTTCCCCCATTGAGAGCCTGTTGGTCGATGCTGGGGAGATGCCACTCGCTCTGCGCCGCGTGCAGTGCATCACTCGCCTGTACGCACGAGCCCGGCGCCTCCCTTAGTCGCCAACAGCTCTCACTGCATCCGCAGCTGATCTCGATGGTGCCTATGCCGCCGAGAGACGCTAGTCATAGCCTAAGCCCTTTGGGTTTAGGGCCAGGAAACTCCTTCGAGAGTTAGATATAGCTCTCGGGCCGGTGGCGCCCCTGGTTCTGCCCAGGATGCCACCCTGGAGGGTACCATATTTGGCTATTTGTCGCTACGCTTCTGCTTCCAAAGCTTTTACTGCGCCGGGAGTATTGCGTTCGACCTTTTTGGGAGCACACATCGTGTCACGCTGGAACCGTGCCAGTGTATACGGATGGCTCCAATTCCCAAGAGGGGGTCGGCTTCCACGCCGTATCCCCTCTGTTTGAAATCAGCGGGGCTCTACCAGGCGCTGCGTCTGTCTTCACGGCCGAGCTGGTGGCAATACACCACTCGGTACGGGAGATTACGCGACGTGCCCGGTTCGGAGACCGGATTGTGTTCTATAGCGTCTCACAATGCGCCCTGAGTGCTCTCGGGGCATTGGAATCTCCGCATTTCCTGGTTCGCGATATCCGTGACGCCACGGTTTTGGCGAGCCGGGCAGATGTCGAGATTATCTTCTGCTGGGTTCTTGGACATGTAGGAATTGCGGGGAATGAGGGCGCCAAAGAGTCCGCGAGGACTCTGCGACCGGGCCAGCGTTTCGCTCTTCCTCACACCGACTACATGGCAGGAATACGGGTAGCTCTTCGGAGTGCTTGGCAAAGAAGATGGGAGAAGTTCGAGGGGAAGTTAAAGTTGCGTGCCATTGCGCCGCGACTGTTCCCATGGATCTATCCCCCAATGCCGCGGCGGCTTCAGGTTGCCTTCTGTCGTCTCCGAATCGGCCACACTCGTGTGACGCATCGCTATTTGATGGAGCTTGCGCCCTATTGCAACGACTGCGTCGTCCCCCAGACTGTTCGGCATATTCTTGTCGAATGTCCCAGTCTGGGTGATCTTCGCGCACGATACCTGTCCTGGTACCGGGATGGGCGGGGTCGCTACCACCTGTCCCTTGTACTCGGGACAGATTCGTGCACATTGACTTGTGGACTTGTTGACTTCTTGGGGGAGGCCGGCCTCCTTCCTATTATTTAAGCAAGGTTTGTTTTTTTTTGTTTTTGTTTTTTGCATGTTTTTTTTGTTTTTTCCTTTAGTTGCACGCTCCTAGCCGAGGGGACCACCTCTCCCCGACGCACCAGCTTGCCTTCTTTTTTCCTTTTTGGGGTGTCGTTTTTTCTTCTCTTTAATTTTATTTCAAAGTAGCCTAGAACTAGGCCAGTTTTAATACGGCGACTAATGCCCAAGTGGGCAGTCGCCAGATGAGCTCTTAAAAAAAAAAAAAAATCCTCCGAGCTAGGCCTGGAGGGCATATTCCTTCAATGGAATTGCTGCGGACTGGGCCAACTGGGAGGAGCTGCGGAGGCTCGTCTCCTCCCGTTCCCCGTTAGCGATCTTTTTTGTACGAGACCATACTGGGCGCGTGCCCCTTGCCTACCCTTTAGGGGTATAAGGGTTTTGCGACCCCACCACCACGGGATGGGGGCCGGAGCCGGATAGGAGGATGCGCGGTTTACACCCGGCATGATGTCTCCGTTCTTCTTTTCTCTTTAGATACCACCTTTCAGGCAGTAGTTCTGCAGCTGCACCTGGATATTAGATATAATGTTATTTCCGCATATAATCCACCGTCAGCTGACTTCGACGCTGGGTCTTTTCTCTTGTTCGGAGATGTGAACGCTAGACACCCCTTCTGGTGAGACTACTCGATTAATCCCACGGGTCAAGTCCTTGCCGACCTGATCGACGAGCTGGAGTTGGGGGTCCTAAATGTGGATGAATTTACGCGTCACTGCCAGAGAACCGTTTCATTTTCCTGCACAGCTTGATTTTGAGTGGTGGGTGGTCGATGACCTCCATGGTAGTGATCACTTTCACATACAAATATTTTCTGGGTCGCTGCCGCCGAAAGCCCGCCCCGGTGGTGCTTGGCGCGGTCGCGGTGTGTGGATAATTTTAGTTTAGTGGATGAGGCCGTTTAGTTCTTTTCTGGCAACCTCATTACCGTGGGCCTAAATACTACTCCTAGAACATCTGGCCGTTTTGCACTCCGACCGCCTTCCTGGTTGTCATCAGAGTGTGAGTCGGCCCTCAAACAGAAGCGTTATGCCTACATGCGCTATAAGCGCCGCCCGAACGATTTCAGTGTCGGGGAATTTCGTCGAGATAGAGCTAGGTTCCGGTATTTTTCGAAGGGTGCCCGCCGCTATTCCTGGCGGGCATATGTGTCTTCACGGAACGGGAAGAAACCTCTAGCAGAAGTGTGGAAGCGAGTCAAAAGGATTCGGGGCAAGTTCTCCCTGGACCCCCGTCCTATTTTCTAGGAGAATGGGACCGCAACCTCGGACCCTGCGTCTGTGGCGGAATCTTTCATGACCGCTTTCTCCGCCAGGATTCAATGCGCGTCGTGATGTCGCGGAAGGCCGCCGACTGGACTTTACCTCCAGAGGCGGGAGAACTCTTCAACGACAGGTTTACATTGTGCGAGTTGCGTTCCGCTCTCTCTTCGTGCGGGGACACCGCCCCTGGTCCGAGTGAAGTTGTCCGTACACCATGCTTCTTTCCCTGGGGTTTGTTAGATTCTTTCATCAGGATCTAGCTAAAGGGTATCCTTTCAGACTCCTGGCGAATCGTTATTGTGCTCGCATTCCGCAAACCGGGGAGAGATCACTCTACCCTGGCCGGTTTTCGCCCAATCTCTCTAACCTCTTGCATGTGCAAGTTGATTATGAAATTAATAAATGGCAGATTAGCTTTTTTTCTGAACAGAGGAGGACATGTGTCTTCTGCCAAGTACGGCTTCTCTAAGTTCCATTCCACGTCGGATGCTCTGCTCCGACTGGAAATTGCCATCTACGAGGCCTTCCTTCGTAGACAGCACTACACCAGAATGTTTTTCCATCTGGAGAGGCCTATAATACCGCATGGCGACACGGTATTATGGAGACTCCACAGGATGGGGGCGAGGGGACGCCTCATTCTTTATATATGATTTTTTTCGAGATTGTAGATTCCGCCTACAGGTTTGGCATCCCTCACCGGCCCAATGGAGCAGCAAAAGGGTGTCCCGCGGGGAAGTGTCCTCAGTGTCGACACTCTTTGCCTTGAGCATCGACGGCATCACCTCGGTGCTGCCGGAAGATGTTCTCGCTACGCTCGACGTGGACGACCATTCGACGTCTTTTGGTGCGACCCAGAATCCAACAGGCCCTGAACCGCGTCTCTCGCTATATCCAATTGTACGACATACTGATGAGTTTCTATGTGGTGTTGCATCTCGTCCATCCCAGATTCACCCCTGACAGGACCCCTCCACCCTTCCGAACCCCTTCTATGCACACCTATCTTCTGCAATCTGGATTGCATCCTCTAGCTGGACCACCTCGTACATGCAATCCCGGTAGGGTTTGCGCTGCATTTGAATACGCACTCCCTAGCTATTGCATGGGCCGCTAGCACAGCGGGGTGCTATAAAATCCCCACATCAGGCAACAGCCTCCCCCCACTCGAACCTAATCCCCTCAGGAGTCTCACATAGCGTTGACTGGGCCTACCGCACCGGCTGCAGGCACAAAGCCTTCTCCCTTTATCTCCCAGTGGGCGGGGGTAGCAGAGATGCTATCTGTTTCAGGGGAGCTATAGACTAATCATACCAGTCTCACTCACACGTTGGCAACAGCATTCTTTCATGTAGCTTTCTCGCATTCCACACGCCAAACAGACTGAGAGTGATAGAATACCAGTACAGTTCATTTTACATTGCGCAAAATTGCATTCTATCCCTTGTTTACCCTTGCCATAGTTAGGACATCATATTGGACGTCCTGCTGGGCCACTCATTATCTACGTTAAGCTGTTAATTGTATTCAACTGTATCCATTAATTTTTACAGTCCTGATAAGTAGGTTTGCCTTTGCCATATACAATGAGTATTCCTCCAATCGTCGGGGCACCCTGTATTTTACAATGAGAGCAATTGTGGTTTTGTGGTTTGCAATAACTATGGGACTTTGATTGGTCATATGGATTGTCACTTTCCGTGGACGCGACCCATCCTACGCGCAGGTTTGGCGAGATGTGATGGGAGTAACCAGTGCTAATGTAAAGCATACTACAAGTCTAGTATTCAGTTTAGCTGACAACCATAAAAGTTTTCCCATTGTGTGAATGCTTCTGTTTGATTGAGAGCAACCATGGTGCTATTGGGATTAAAAAAACAACAACCCACTTTTCAATTTACGTGTTAACCGGAGGTTCCTTTTCTCCCAAATAATTTTATTTCCATTCGCAGTTGAGATCATGGCCCAAGAATGTTCAAAGACAGTGAGGGTGACCTTAGTTTCCGGGATCCCCACTGTTTGGAATGAGGAGGAAGCGGAGTTACTCCGACGACACCGGATCCTCGCTACACCTGTCGGTCCTTTGCCAAAGTTCTCGAGCAAGAAAAATCAGTTTGGTTTACCCTTAAGGCTAATGAAGGAGGAGGCTAAGCTGCTACTTGAGGAGGGGCTGGGTCGGGTGGTGGCTCTAACCCCCGAGGCTCTCCTCGCTACGGTGGATACCTTCAAAGGGCGACGAAGGGACCGCCAAAGAGCCCTAGACGAAGAGCAAAGTCGCGTCGTTTATGAAGAAAGGAAATTGGAGGTGCTCACCATGGCCCCGAAGATTTTAGAAGGCAGACTGAAGAAGCGGAGGGGCTCGGTGCCTCTTCCCGACGCCGAAGAGCCACTCACTGTTGAGAAGGTCATCGCCGAAGAACTCGCCAAGGCGTGCAACCACGAGTCCAGGTTCGTGGAATTGTGTATGGAGCATCCATACATCGGCGAACTCCACCTCGACGAATCCAAGTGGGATTACCCCCGTAGCCGGGCTGAGTGCCTTCGGTACGCCGCGTTCAGGGACTTGTGGCAGAGGGGGTTCTTCGTGTCGTGCGGGGTTAAGTTCGGGGGCCACTTCCTCGTCTACCGCCGTGACCCACGCCTCTACCACGCCAGTTTTATAGTAAAGTGTGTGGAAGATGATGAAGATATGGAGTCCGCGGAGTTGATAGCCCCCATTCGAGTGGGGACGATAACGAAGAAGACCCTCCTCGTCGCCACCCTTGGAAAGGACCAACAAATCCACTATCAGTCATTTTGTTGGACCGGACTGGATTTAACAGTACCTTGAAAGGGGTGGGTGGAAGAGAGTTAAGATGTACACCGGCGTTGTAGTGGGATGGTCTGGTTGAGGAGACGATGACGGGGATGGAGTCTGTTTTGTAGAGTGGCTGGATGGGAATTTTCTGGCAGTAAACCTTGTTTGGAGGGTGTACGAGTGTTGTGGTTGCTCTGGTGAAGGGCTATTAGAATATGGTGGATGTGCTTGGGGGAGAAAAACCCGCGAATGCTCCGGCAAATTGGCGTGATGCGGTGGTTAAGAAGATAAATATTAGGGGATTTATCACCATTCTTCTCTCATTTAAAATGCCTTTTATTCTGTTATGTGAACCTATTTATTAACATGGATTCCGAACCACGTGTAAATATGGTAGCCCCAAGGAGTCTAATGGCCCCATACGTTTGCCATATTGCCCGTTAGACAAGGCTGTGTGCAGTGCTCACACAGGTAGCAAGTAGTGTGAAAATGAATGAAATTTATTTGGTCGAATTTAACTTCGATCGGCACTCGTTTAAGATGGCTTTTATTTCTGAGTTTGTCCTTGGACCTACTGATTAGCGTGGATTCCGAACCATGGTAACCGCAGTGAAGGCGACCCGATTCGGGTGACTGATTTCATCGATATCATCCAAGCTACTAACCCTAAGAAAATAATAGCTTCCATGGACGTTGAATCACTATTCACCAATGTACCAGTCGCTGAAACAATAAACATAATACTAGAACACGTCTATGTTAAATTGCCCCCCCCCCCCTTCAATTGGAATACCAAAGGACGACATAAAGAGACCTACAAATTTGCACCTCTGAAGCACCCTTTGACCCCAATGGAATTATGTACCGCCAAGTCGATGGAGTTGCCATGGGTTCTACCCTTAGGAGTCCTCTTTGCTAACTTCTATATGGGAGTTGTTGAAAAAAAGGTCTTCTCAAGAGTACCCAAGCCCCATATTTATTGCAAGTACATAGACAACATCTACATCAACGTAGAAAACAAGAAGAAATACATAATCTGGAAAAAAGCCTTTAAAAAATGTTCTTACCTCAACTACACCATCGAAGAAAGCCAGAACAACCAATATCAATAAAACAATAACGACTGAAGTTTATGTTAAACCCACCAACCCAGGATTTTGCATAAATTGGGACAGCGAATGTCCTAAGCCCTACCGAACAAGCGTGATATCGTCGTACATCAATCGTGCTTTTACCGACTGCACCACATGGAAGGACATACACAACGAACTCGAGAGAGCCACTCAGGTACTCGTAAATAATCGAATCTCCAATAAAGAAATACAAACAGCCATAAGAATTAAAATGGACACATGGTACCTCTCAGAACCCCAGAAGAACAGGAATACGGATAATGAGGATATTATAAAACTGTTCTAACAAGAATACCATGAGCACAAAACACCAAGCAGATGAAAGAGCCATCAAGGACATTATAGACCGAGGAATAAAACCCATAAACGTCGAGAAAAAGATCGCACTAATCATCTACTATCAAAATAGACGTACTTCAACCCTCTTCATGAAAAATAACCCTAAACCCCCGCTACAACCGAAACAAAGGACACATCTGATATACGAGTACACATGTACCTTAGGAGACTGTGAGCTCTTACCTAACTCGTATATCGGCTTAACCGAAACCACTCTCTCAAGAAGAATGTCATACCATCTGAAGAATGGTGCACCTAAAAAACATACACAGAAAGTACACGGAACATGCCTCAACCGAACAATGATAGAAGAAAACACCAAAATTTTAGACTATGCTCCCAACAGGCGTCAACTGCTCTTCCGTGAAGATATATATATCCAAGAGAAGCTACTGAATTTAAACATACAGTCTAACTCCAATGAAATCCTGCCCAGCGCCAGGATTTCAAGCTTCGTTCGTAATTTTGTCATACATTTTGTAACATATATAAACTAAATACTTTGTAATAATTCCCCATTGTAACTCTGAAGATGATACTCGATGTATCAAATCGCGTCAGTTAAATTAAAGAAAGTGCTAAATTACATTAATTTACTTTTACCTTTGGCAAAATAACGAGCATCAGTCCCCGATGAACTTCGGGGAAATGCCACTCGCTCTCCGCCGTGCTCAGTGCATTATTCACCTGTACGCACGAGCCCAAAGCCTCGAACTTCGAACGAACAAAGGATCGATAAAAAAGTAAGGCAGTAGCCCAATCAGTCAGCAAAAGCTCCCACTGCATTCGCAGTGGGAGCTCTTCGCGACTAAGAGAGGCACTGGGCTCGTGCGTACAGGTGAATAATGTACTGAGCACGGCGGAGAACGAGTAACATTTCCCAGCATGTATAACTTGGCGCTCAATGGGGGACGTCCTAAAGGCACCGGTCGTCAGGGAAAGAGACCTTAAGCTGCGAATATGAGCCTCCAAGGTGAGGCGGGGGTCCAATACAAGACCAAGGAAACGGCGCGAGTCTACCACTTCTAGGCCCCCCCCCCTCCCCTTTGAGAAACAAGTTTGGGTCAGGATGGAGCCGTGGATGACGACAGTAGTGCACCAACTTAGTCTTGGCCAAGGAAAAACGAAGCCTGTTCGCGTCGACATAGCGAGAGACGCAGTTCAATAACTATTGGAGTCGACGCTCCAAAGTTGGCATCTGAGGCGCGCCAAGAGATCGAAAGGTCGTCCACGTAGAGCGTAGCGAGAACATCTTTCGGCAGCAACGAGGTAATGTCGTTGATGCTCAGGGCAAAGATTGTGATACTGAGGACATTTTCCTGCGGGACACCTTCTACCGTCTGTATTGGGACGGAGAGGGCTCCCTCACTCATACACGGAATCTACGATCTCCAAAAATAGCAGATATAAAGATTGGGAGGCGACCCATCGCCTTTATCGTGTGGAGGGTCTCCATGATACCGTATGGCCATGCGGTATCATAGGCCTTCTCCAGATCTAAAAACACCGCGTCGTAGTGTCGTCTACGAAGGAAGTCCTCGCAGACGGTGTTTCCAGTTGGAGCAGAGCATCTGACGGAGTGGAAATTGCGGAAGCCGCACTGTGCAAAGGACAGGTGGCCTCCGCTGTCCTGAAAAAAGCTAATTTAACATTTACCAATTTCTCCATCAACTTTCACATGCAATCGATTAGAGAGATTAAGCGGAAACCGGTCGGATTAGAGCGATCTCTTCCCGGTTTGCGATTTGCCAGGAATCTTGGAGGATACTCTCTACCCAGATCCTGTAGAAGAAATATAATAGAAAGGCCATGTCTCGCTCACACAGGTGTCTAAGCATGGCGTGCAGGATATCGTCCGGACCAATGGCGGGGTCCACGCACGAAGCAATAGAGAAACGTAATTCACTCATTGTAAATATGTCGTTTAAGGGTTATCCGATTCTGGAGGTAAAGTCAAGTCCGTGACCTTCCGTGACAAAACGGCGCGCATTGAATGCTGGAGGAGCAGCATCCCGGCCAGAGAACTAGGGAAAGTTGTGCGAAGGACTCTTCCACGGACGTGGGGTGTCCAAATTGCGGTTCCATTCTCCTGGGGGACGGGATGGGATTCCTGCGAGTACTTGCAAAAATCCATTTGACTCGCTTCCACACTCTGCTAGAGTGTTCTTTCCAGATAAGTGAAGATACGTATGCAGGCCAATAAGAGCGGCCGGCATGATTCGAAATATACCGTAAACTAGCCCTAGACCGACGAAATTCACTGACAATGAAATCGTTCGGCCGGTGTTTATAGCGCATGTAGGCATAACGCTCCTGTCTGCGGGCTACCTCACACTCTGCTGACCACCAGGGAAGCATTCCGCATGTAAAACGGCCAGACGCTCTAGAAATAGTAGTTAGGCCCATGCTAAGCACCACGGGAGAGATCTCTCAGGCGGCACCGCACCAGAAAATGATATTTGAATCGGAAAGTGATCACTACCATGGAAGTCATCGACCACCCCCAAATCAAAATCAGCTAGTGCATCCGGACAAGAAAAAGAATAGATCGTGAGAGGAAAATGAAGCTGTTCTCGAGGCAGTGATGCGTAAACTTACCGTCCGCATTTAAGACACCTTTCTCCAGCTCGACAAGGACTTGACCTCTGGGATTGATCAAGTAATTTCCCAGATGAGGATTCTGCCATTCAGATCTCCAAGCAAGAGAAAGTGCCTCGGCAACCGTGCCACGACGCGGCGGAAATCCCCCGCGTCGAAGTCAGCTGACGGTGAAATATACGCGGAAATAACAACATACCTCCTATCCAGATGCAGCCGCACAGCTAATAGCTAAAAGAAGATATCTGAAGCAAAGAGAAGAACGGAGACATTATGCCGCGTGTAAATCGCGCATCCTCACATTCCGTGGTCGTGGGGTCGCAAAACCCTTATAGCTCCGTATGGTGGGCAGGGGACACCCGCCCAGCATGGTCTCCTGTAAAAAGATACCTAACGAGGAACGGGAAGAGACGAGCCTCCGCAGCCCCTCCCAGTTGGCCTTGAATCCGTGGGAATCCAATGAAGGAATATGCCCTCTAGGCCTAGCTCGGAAGAGACGCGGGGGACCTCTTCGAACAGAAGATCCTCACGGGAATGGCCGTACGCTTACCGGAGGCAGAACTCCGTGCGATGTTGGCCGGACAATGCGCTGAACGCGCTTTCGCCTTTGAGGACTTATCGGGAGGGGTTGGGCTCACCATGCGAGTCTTTTCCCCCTCCGCATCGGATACTCCTTTGGAGTATCCACCGTTTTCGAACCACCCAGCCAACCATTAGGTGTAGGCCTAGAATCCGAAGTTCCTTTAGCCATGTCCTCCTTTCGGGGGTGGCATCTTTTGGAACACAGGAAATGCCCTCACAACCAACTTCAAGAGTGTTGCCTCTAGTGAGTCTAACGACTCTGTAAGAGGGGAGTGGGGGCTGGTTTTAGCCAGGGTTGGGTGAGAACCCTTAGTACCGCCAGGTTTACCAGGGGAGCGGCTGGAGTGAAAATAGCCCTCAAAGGGTTATGAATGGGGACAGAAACGACCGTGCTCATATGCCGGAGGGTGACGTCCCAGGCATCACCAGAAGCGCCTGGACCTATTTCTTAACCTCGCGTAATGCGAGATGATCATGCGCCTGAACGGCCATGATTTCATTCTCAAGAAGATACGCACCACATTGCTTCGAATAAGCTGGGTACAGCCCTCCGCAATTGAACACACACAATTTTGACTTTTGTGCAGCCTTGGAGCAACTTGCAGACTTCTGTTGACCCCGACTTTGAAGGTCGACAGGAGCGATTAGGATGCCCGAAGCGGTGGAAGTAATAGCACTTCCGTGGCAGTGGCTTAGATGCCTTCACGCGGTTGTGATACCAACCGCTACGCACTGATTCAAGGAGCTTGTCACAGTCGAACGTGACGAAGAGTCTAGGGGTCTCGAGGCCCCTCCCTGTTATCTCACCACACACTCGACCTAGAGCGCTCCATGGTAGGCCAGCTCTAAGGTGATCTTCTTTATGGACTAGCCCACTAGTTCCCTTACATAAACCACTCCTTTGACGAAGTTCATGGTAGAGGTCAGTATCACATTCACCGGCGGGCCATCAAGGGTCCGAAGGGCACTAATCATGACAGCCTTGGAGAGATTCGACGCATTCACCAGAAGGTTACCGCCCGAGAAACGGGTCACCTCAGCTCTCTACCAATCACGATAGCTAGAGCACTCTTCTGATAGTAGATCACGTTGCCCTTGGCCAACATGCTGCAATCAGTGGATAAAAAAACGTAGAAGCGTTTGAAGCCAGGTACCCTCTGAAAGAGGGGCCCCAACGTAATCGAGTCTCAGCTCTGCGCACTTTTTGTCTTAGTCTGAGAATACCCCGATCTTAGCTTGGTCGCTAACCGAAAGGGCCTCGGACCCGTCGGGCCCCGTGGCTCCCGCGGAGCGAGAGGAACCTTTAGTCTTTTTGGCTTACGGTTTCTTTTCTTTTTAGTAGATGAGGGTGGGGAATTTACCTATTTTTCTCCTCCGCCAGTAGGAGCCCCTAGGTAGGCCATATGGAACGGCTTCAGCAAGATCCTTCTCTGAAATGGAGAACGTCTTGGCTGTCACAGGAGAAGAAGCCGGAGGAGGAGATCCCTCCTCTCGTTGTAAGGCCTCGGTTGCACGAGCAATCTGAGAAGCTTGCTCAGGTGTGGACTAGAGTTCTGTGCTTGGCACCGAGCCCGTCTTCGACCCCTAGAAGATTCTACCCTCTGTGGCTAGGTCACCTCAGGGACAATGACCATTTCAGAGGGGAACATTCATGTGAGCATCTCTCCTAAGACATCACGGATCTGATTCGAGGAATCTTTTTACTCGTTTTGGACCCGCGAACATGCATCCGTGGGGGGCAGAGAGGTACACTGACACCCTGTAAACTAGTCACGCACGTAAGCATGACATTGAGGTGGGGGAGCACGGGCCGACGAGCCCTGTCGTCCCTTGACCCCCTAAGGGGGTAGCCCTATTGAGAGGTCAATTTTCGGCCACTAGCGTGCTTTCCTGGCAGTCCTCTGATTAAATAAAGTGTGGATTGCCACTGTTAAGGGGGAATCACCCAAGGGCAACTCCAGAGAAGGGAGTGATGGGGAGTACCCTGCATCCGTAGGCCTAGGAGAGGCGAAAGCCTCCTATCTGTTTAGAGGTGTTTGGAAGGTCTCATGAGAAATCCTGGGGTGAGGGGGGGATCTTCTTTTATGTTGTTGAGCTGCCCAACGGCGGCTCAGATGATGGTAGAGTGGGAGTATTTTGTTAAAGGAATACTGCGCCTGCAAAGCCAGTTGCCACCATTTGGGGCCACTCCTCCCACCCGGTGGCCAGGTCGCCCTTTCGCCCTGCGGCTACACCTTGTGCTGGGTGTAAAATTGAATCACTGTAAAAGGAGAGAGAGAGAAAAGTTATGTGAGGCAAGGTGAAGCAGGTTGTCAAGAAAACACCACCCAAACCTGAATTTAGGGGTGAGGGGGGCGTTGTCCCCTCCCCCCTCAGACCCACTCTGGGCTGGTTGGGTGAGAGGAAGCTGGTCGGTGTCTACCCTGTAAAATTAGAAACCGACCATAGAAGGTTGCGCGAGAGGTTGCGATGAAAGTGAAGAAGCAGGGTAAGAGGACAGGGTATCAGAAAGACGGAGAAGAAGCTATGCTGCGGCCAGATGGGGTGCTGTCACGCATATAGGTATTGGTCGGATAATTCCTGGAGCAATGTGGATGTAAAAACATGTTGCATGGTCCTTGTGTAGGACCACATCAAGCACGGGGTCCCTCCGCGAGGGCCAAACAATGTGTTCGCAGCGAAAATGTTGCAAGGCACCGACAAAATACCTTTCTGCATCATTCGTGGTGTTTGATAGTAATAATAATAATAATAATTAACGGTTCATTCTAGAAGCTGGCAGCCATTTGGCTGAAAATATACATCTAAAGTAACATAAAAACATATATATATATATATAGCACCAAAACTGATAAACACATACATAGTGAAATATGAAAATACCTAAACGTATCAGATGTTAATGATTATTGATAATAGTTAGTGTGGGAACTGAACTGTTCTTGTAGCGCTCTGTGCGGGCTCTGATTGGGAGGAGCTTGTTGTAGGCACGAAAGGCAAGGCGGAGACGTGGAGCGTGAGTATGTCACGATGACAAGGGTTCTTCAGCAGTTTATGGTCAAACTGTTCGAGACTGGTGGAGTAGTGAGCTGTTAGGGGAGAGTTGTAGGAAAGAGATAGCTGAACAATAGCTTGTTTAATTGGCGCCTAGAATGATTTTCATGGCGCGTTTCTGTACCTTCTCTAGACGGCCAAGCTGGGTAGCAGTAAGACAGCGGGACCAGGCAGTAAACGCATACATTATTTGGGAAAAAATAAACATTTTATAAATGTTTGTAAGTTCCAGTGCGGAGACGCCAAGGGATTTCAGTCTATGCAGCATGTGTAGCCTATACGAGGCAGACTTAACAATGTTGCGGTTGTGGGGGTCCCAGCCAAGCAGCTTGATGGAATGGATCAGGTCGAGGGTGTGGTCACCAAGTGTGAGGGTCGGAACTGGGAACGTCGAACTGCATAACGACTGACTACTGGAATTTGTAGTGACGCTTTAGAGGTTGTCCATTCTAGAAGGGCGTTGAGAGAGCATTGAAGGAGAATGTAATCCGGGAGTGTGTTGTCGACGGCCGCGGCGATGATGGAATCATCAACATACTTCCAACTTTGTTCGATGTCCAGGCGAGCGTCGCTTATGAGGATAAGGATGGAGCACGCTGCATGTGAGTGGGTGAAGTTGGAGACCTCACCCTGTACACGAACAGCCTAGGAACGCCCTGAGATGAAGTCTGCTAGCCAGGAGATGAGGCATTCCTGGATGTCGGGAATAGTGAGGACAGTAGTGTTATCAACCACGTCCGATGCCTTACGGAAGTAGATGAATGCAAAGACAGCTGAGGTTTTACGTTTGTCCAAGTTTGAATATACAAAATTAAAGAAGCTAATGCGGCATTGCGAAGTGGAAGATGCTCACATGTTGCCGAACTGCCGTATGACAACCAGAACCAATTCATCGTATACCCATTCCACAACGAAGCTCCTACACAGCAGGCTCGGCAGCAGGGTGATGGTTATGGGGCGCAGGTGGCTGAAGGTACCGTGGTTGGTGGTCTTGGGGATGACGGTGACGCAGGTAGTCTTCCAGTTAGATGGGCACTTGCACTGCTGAAGAGAAGCGTTGATAATGGACGTCAGGGGGATGCTTAGCTCCACGGAAAATACCTTGATAAGTCGTATGGGAAGATCATTGGAGTGATTGACCGTTTCTTTCGGGAATATTTGAGTCTGTAGTGTAGGGTGGAGAGCGTTCAAGTCCACTCACAAAGAATAGAGGTAGGTTATGGGTTGAAACGACCTGGAGTCGGACATCTATGTTTAGTTGTTCGAGAGGGGGTCTATAGTGAGTGGCAACAAAGATAGGGAAGGAATGCGTTTGTATTTGGCAGGCTAGAAAGGAATCGTCTCACGTAGTTGGGGTGATGTCGAGCTTCCTAGCCGGCAGGCTGGATGGGCGAATGGAGGATGGGCAAATGGAAGGGGGCAGATGAGTGGTAAGCGCATGAATGGGTATATGAGGGAGCAACCGAGGTATGTCCCAGCAAATGAGAGACCGAATGGTGTGAGAAAGATCGTGGAATGTCGTAGGTGTGGAAGGAAGGGTCATATGTTGGCAGAATGTAGGTGGACGTCTGGTGCATGGGTGGGTGTGGTAAGAAGGGGCATATGATAAAGGATTGCCAGGAAAGTGTGAAAGAGTGCTTCGAACTTAAAGAAATAGACCATTTGAAGAAAGATTGTCCGAGGTTGAATGGTGGAGCAAATGCTGAGGGAGTGGAAGATTTTCATGTGGTAACTGTGAAAAGGCCGGTCATTATGCGAGGATGTGTTGTGACCAGAGGAATGTATGTAGTTATTGTGCGATGGAGGATCATTCAAGTGAAAAGTGTTGGATTAGACTTAGAACGCAAGGTATGAATGGAAAGTCTGAAGTGGGAAACTGAATTGTAAGAGGGTACCTAGCGAAGTATCCACTAGGTGGATAGTGCAACTGGGGTGTCCCGGTGTCAGTTCGATATGAATTTTGAAAGGCGAGTGAAAGATAGTTTTTGTTTGAGTGAAAGTAAGCAAAGTGTATGTGTGAGGCGCATGAAAGGCTTCGTTTGTTTGAAATTGGTGCAAAAGTATTGAAGGTAAAAGAAGTAAAAGGTAGGTTGAATGTATCAAAGATAAGTTTAAAGGACCATATAGAGTTGTGAGTCTATGAGAATGGTGTGACGTATGTTTTAGAGAGTTTGAATGAAAGTGTAACTGAGAGAGTGCGAGGTCATCCTGTAGTGGGCCGAAAAATTTAGACTAACCCCAATCGATCCAACCCGCTTCCTACACTAATCCGGACGTGAGAAATCGAAGGAGAATGAAACGGATTGTATGTACAGTCCTTTACTTAACAAAAAAAATACAATATTTACAAAAAATATGGGTAAATATGCACCCAATGAGCCTATTTATATATATACTAAAACAATCCTATCTTGGAACCCAATCAATCAAAAAAAATATATATTAATACTAAGAGTCAGCATATACAAAAGGGGACAACCAAAACAAGAGACAACAAAAGAGGAGTTTTCTTACGTGGTACCACGGTTTACGATTTGCCGGCCTCCCCGGGGGAAAATCTTGTCGGCAGTCACTCTTGTGAAAAAATTGAGTGTGCGGGGCTTATGGTGCCTGCCACTTCGGAGCTTAGTTTTCTTTAAGATCCAGTCAAGTACTATTAGAAGACTTCTTATATCTTCTTTAAATATGTCCAAAATATTTTCGTTAAAGTCGCTCTTGCAAAATGCAGGCAATGTTTTTGTTTGTTTTTTTTTATTTTTTATTCTGGTACTTGAACGCTGTCTCATAAAATCTTTAACACTTAGTAGCTAATAAAAAAACATGAGATGTTAAATAACCTTATTCATACAACATGAAATCAAATACATATGTACAAAAGAAAATATAATAAAAAAAACATTCCCACCCACACACACATTCTTACAGAAGGAGGGCGAGTGTATTGGGAAAAAGGGTGGGAGAATGGCCCCTTCACACACTCACATTCGCTCCACCCCACCCATCCTTCCTTAAGCCATTCAACCACAGTCACTCACAGTACCTTTTATACTCAATCACATCCTTCTGCACCCATTCACACTCGTCTACTGGTCCCTGGCTACGCGTAGCAATCAGTCGGGGTTGTTCATCAGTCTTCCTGTCAGTCTCATCATCACTATTAATCATCTCGTCAACCATACTCTTAGCCCTCATTACCAGTTTTCCCATCTCACGACAGAATTCTTTCATACTCTTCCGTTCAGAACCTTCACTCTTCATACCCCCATTCATCAGCTCCTCACTCACAGCTCTCATCCAACTCAAGGTACACTCTTGCGAAACAGACAGGTCAGTCACATCCCCCGTATTCTCAACAGGCATACCAGAAACCCCTTCGACTGGTTCCCACCAGAAACCTGAAAAATCAGCCACTTTATCGTTCACTACATCAAATTCGCCCCTACTGTTACCATTCGTAAAACCCGAAAGGTCAGCCACACTAGGTTCATTCTGCCCAAACACACTATCATTCATACTGTTTCCAAAACCAGAAAAATCAGGCACAGGCAGCTCACTCACTCGTCTACTTATACCAGCCAAATCACTTACCTGTTTACGCAAAAACTCAATCTCCATTTCAAGATCCCCCATACCAGAAAGACTCTGCTCGGACTTACTTTCATTCGTACTTGCATTCTTCCTGTCACTCTTCTTTGTACGCTTTCTACTCCTTGAGACTAAGACTAGGTCTTTCCCAGACAGATCCATACTATCAAATTCAATCTCATCATCATGCACTTTACCTCTCTCTCTACACAGTTCATACACTGGATGACTCACCAGGTAGTCAGGAGGTTCTCTCCATCTCCTTAACTGACTCTGATGAGCCCGCACTCTCTCAGTCATACCGTCATTCAAACTCTCCAAAACATATGTCACCCCATTTTCCCAAACTCTCACAACTCTATAAGGTCCATCAAACTTCTCACTCATCTTTGACACATTCAACCTACCCTTCACTTCTTTCACCTTCAATACTTTTGAACCTAATTCAAATGAACGGAACCTTTCATGTGCCTCACGCCATACACTCTGCTCACTTTCACTTAAACGAAACATATCTTTCACTCGCCTTTCAAAATTCATCACAAACTGACATGGGGACATTCCAGTTGCACTATGCACAGTTGAATTATACGCCCACAACACTCTTCCCAGACATACATCCCAGTCATTTACTGTCGTACTCATCATTCTCAACATCTCACACAAGGTTCTTATAGTACGTTCAGCCAATCCATTTGACGACGGTACATACGGAGTTGTTCTCACATGCTCCACACCATTCTCTCTCAACATTTGCTCAAACACTTCTCCTACAAATTCAGGCCCATTATCACTCAGACATCTTCTAGGCTTCCATACACACATAGGAAAAAACAACTGCTCAACCACACGCGCAACAGTCACACTCCTTTTATCTCTCACAGGCGCTGCATACACAAACTTACTTTTATGATCAACCATCACAACCATACCAACATTCCCAGCACTCGTACGCGGCAAAGACACACAATCAATCACTACCAATTCAAACGGTTCTTTCGCATCAACTTTCAACATCGGTGGTTTCACTTGCACTCCTTGCACCTTTCGCTTCTGACACCTTTCACACGTAGTTGCAACATCATTCACAACAGTTCTCAGAAACGGATGGAACACACGTTCCTTCATACACTCCCACAGCTTAAACTTACCCATATGCCCATAATTATCATGCACAACCTTCACCAGACCAATCATACCAACTAAGGACATCACAGGTACATACATATCATCACCACCCTTCACATGCCTCACAAAATATACAACATCCATACAAACAACAAAATCCTTAGCATACCTTTTAATATCACTTAAACACACTGGCCATTCATTCAAATCAACACGCATCATTACACACTTCCTCAACTCACTAACAAAAGGACACATCTCTTGAATCTCTAGAATATCATCATCACTTAAAATCTCATTCTCATCATCCATGACCCACTCAATCATGCCACAAAATTTGACAACATTCTTCGCACACTCATTCAACTTCATCACCTCACATTCACCTTTCATAAGACGATCCTTATCAGCATCCAAAGACAAATCATTCAATCTCATAAAGTCTACACCAAGCAAGAAACAACACGGCATTTGCTCATCTTTCAGAATCACAAAGTCATGCTTCACATTCACACCATTACCCAAACTCACTTTCAGACTAACCTGTTCCCATGCCACTATCATACCATTCCCTAACCCACTTATCCGTAACTTCACAGGTTTATGCTCGCAACATCTAAACTCTTCATACTTACTCAGAATATTCTCATTCACTAAAGACACTTGCGCTCCAGTATCAATCAAACCACAGAAAAACCTTTCACAAACTTTCACTCTCACTTCCATCATATCAGGTCCACCATGTTCGCAATACACAGAAGGAACAAGCACACCAACATCAGCACTGATATCCACACTGTCATTAACTCCCATATCATCACTCACCACACGACGCTCATTTTCATCCAGACAATCATTCTTCTCTCTTATATACGAACACTTTTCAATCACCCAATTGTAGTGCACACTGCTCAAACATTGCAGATGTACCACATTAGGATTCAAACCCTTCATCTTCTCATCCTTGTACACAATCGGCCTCTCACCACCAAAGTGTACATAAACAATCACTCCATACAAACGACTCACTACAATCAACACTTCCTGAAATGGCGGGACCCCTTGCATATACATCGCTCTCAATTCTTTCATGAAGTTCCGCACCTTTGCCATACCAATGCTTTCCGGCTTCCTACATACTTCATTCATTACCTCCTTCCTTAAATCATCCACACTATCGGGCACTCTCACGTCTACTCCATCACTCTTCAAATCTTGCAAACCATTCCATATACTCTCAAACAAGGAATCCCCACCACCCTTACTCTCTTTTCCATTCATAATCCCTTTCGGCAAATACTCAGGATCACTCACTCCACACACATTTTCATCATTCGTACCAGGATACCTTGACATCAAATCAGCCACTCCATTCCGTTCACCAGGCACATACTCAATCACATAGTCAAAGTCACTCAAATCTTCCAAAGTCCTTGCAATCCTACTATCAGCCCACTTCATACGCTGCAGATACACAAGAGGTTGATGATCTGTTTTGATCACAAACCTCACACCATACAAAAACGGACGCAACACTTTCAAACAATATCTTATCGCAGCCAACTCTCGTTCCACAGTCGAATACTTTTGTTCTGCAACATTCATAGCCTTGGATACATACCCAATTATTCGCCTGACATTCTCTCCATTCAAACGCTGCTCTTGCATCAGAAAACCTCCCATACAATACCCACTCGCATCTGTATACAATTCAAGCATTTTAGCATTTACACTATAATCTGGGTACGCCAATTCAACATCTTCAGCCGCTGCCTCTTTCAGTCTCTCATACGCCTCATTCATCTTATCATTCCACTTGACAACCGTACTACCTTTCTTGCCCATCCACTCAGTCAGAGGCTTACTCACACCAGAACAATCACGTATAAACTTTCGCTGGAACTCAATCAAACCCAAAAACGACTTCAGTTGCTTCACAGTCACCGGTTTAGGAAACATTCGCACCTTCTCAACATACTTCGGTGATTTTCGCAACCCATTCTCACTCACCAAAGGCCCAAGGAATTCCACTTCTTTCGCAAACCATTCACACTTCGCCACTTTCACTTTCACACCAACACTCTCCAATGTTCTCAACACATCATTCACCAATCTCATATGCTCCTCAAAAGTCTCAGTCATAATCAAAATATCATCTATAAATGCAATCACATTCTTACTCGCAAACTTACTCAACACAACATTCATTGCCCGCTGGAAGGCTCCGGGAGCATTAGCCAACCCGAAGCTGAGGTTCCGGAACTGGTAATGCCTCTTTGTGGAAGAGAAGGCAGTTACCGGCCGGCTCTCCTCAGCAATAGGCATCTGGTAATACCCCCGTACCAGAACCAGCTTCGTAAACCACTCCATCCCATGCATACTATATACACACTCAGATACCACACACATCGGAAACCTTTCTTTCACAGTCCTTTCATTCACCTTTCGATAATCCACACACAGACGCAATCTTCCATCCGGCTTACGTACAGACACAATTGGACTATTCCATGCACTCTCGCTCTCTTCAATCACCCCCAATTGCTCCAATTCCAAACACTGCTCCTCAATCTCATCAGCAACCGGACGTGGGAAATGCCTCGGCCGCTGATAGATTGGGGAGTCCTCCATCAGGACAATCTTGAATTCCGGGAGCTTTGCAACCCCGAAATCTAGATCACCCTTACTGAAGGCTCCCTTTCGTTCAAATATCATTCGATACACATCCTCCCTTTCATACTCAGTCAAACATCCATCGAATTTCACCATGTCCTTCACCTCATTATACATCCATTCACATGTCTTTTCATTCGCAATATTCACCCTGATATCCGTGCTATCATCCATACCTACCTCAGTGACAGTGGAGAGGTGTCCTAGTACATCTCCGACTTGGATACCCCTCACCTGTCCCTTCACCCTGGGGTCAGCCTGCACACATACAAAAGGATCATTCATTCTCATCAAGCCATCAAACACACAAGCAACACGCCTTACCTTATAATATGCATACTTTCCATCCAATATCACGGTGTTCTCACCCACATTTAAACTAACATCCTTACTCCAACTCACTCTAACCGCCACCCTTTCACCCTTCACAAGTCTTACATTCTCCATAGCAGTCACCTCAATACCAGTAAACACACTCCTCAAAACGCTACCATCTTTCCCTACATATAACTTATACACCCCATTTTTACCAATCTTTCTCTCAATCTGATCACTTGCAGGATGCACAACCATACGATTCATTTTCATAAAATCATAGCCCAAAATCACACCATACTCACTACTCAACTTATCAATCACCGAGAATTCACATTCATTCATCATCATACCATGCATTCGAATAGCTGACCTTATCATTCCAATCACAGGCACTCTCCTATTACCAATACCTACCAAACTACCCTTGCACTCAGACAGGAGGGCTTTCTCGCTAACCTTGTCATACACATCTTTATACACCAAGCTCGCCTTGCATCCAGAATCTATTAAAGCCAAACACTGAATTCCATTCAATTCCACCTTCACACTGAGACACTCATACTTCCTACCAGACAGCACTTTCACACAAGACAGACTTACCAACACATTACTCACACTCATGCACCCAGAGGATACTTCACCAGGTACCCTCTTACAATTCAGTTTCCCGTTTCAGACTTTCCATTCACACCTTGCGCTCTCAGTCTAATCCAACACTTTTCACTTAAATGTCCTTCCATCGAACAATAGCTACATACATTCCTCTGGTCACGACACATCCTCGCATAATGACCAGCCTTTCCACAATTACCACAAGCATACTTCACACTCCCCCCAGCAGTTGCTCCACCATTCAACCTCGGACAATCTTTCTTCAAATGGCCTATTTCTTTACACTCAAAGCACTCTTTCACACTTTCCTGGCAATCCTTTATCATATGCCCTTTCTTACCACAACCAAAACATGCACCAGACGTCCACCTACATTCTGCCAACATATGTCCTTTCCTTCCACACCGATGACATTCCACAATCTTTCTCCCACCATTCGATCTCTCGTTTGCTGGGACATACCTCGGTTTCTCTCTCATATATCCGTTCCCACGCTTCAAATTCATCTGTCCCCTTCCATTCGACCACCCTCCATTTACCTATCCATTCTGCCGGCCCAGGAAGTTCGGCATCACTCCAGCTGGTGCAGCCTTCAGGGCATCCCTGTAGCTGACATACTGCTGGGGTGGATGAAAGCTCCTGGGCTTCTTACCCCCAACATTCACACTGTACCATCCATCCTCTTCTAGATCGCTTTCATCATCAAATCGTCCATCTTCCAACAACTCCAACACATCCTCACACATCAACCGTTCACCTGTCAGTCTCATTCTCTCCTTTCTCTTTCCACTCAGCCATTCACTCACCTTTCGCGGGATCGTGTCCAAAAACTTCCTCATCAGTGGTTTACATTCATTTACATCATCATCACCATACCTCTTTCTTGCCATACTCTCAAGCCTATGTGCATACATGTTCACACTTTCACTTTTCTCCATTCGAGCCTTCTCAAATTCATTTACCCTTTATACTTCACACTCTCTTTCATTCGTTTCACCTGTCCAATCATCCGCTTCTTCACCACATCGTACCTTGGTTCCCCCACACTTGTAATCACGCGGAAAAACTCCAATACTTTTCCCTCCAAACATTCCCCCAAAACATTCATCCAGTATCCCTTATTCTCCGGGTACTTGTGCTTACAATATCGCTCAAATTCCCCGAAGAATTCTTTCACACTTTTCCCACCATGTAACCTAAATCTATCTATCTTTGGCACTTCCCTTATCAAAATACCCTTTCCCACATTCACTTCATTCTCACTTGAGCTGCCTTCACTCTCACTCATATCAATCATACCATCACTCTCTCCTTCATCCGAGTACAATGAGTCCACACTCTTGGCTCTTACCTTCCTATCCTTCCCCTTTGCACCACTCTTCCTTCTTCTCTTGCGTTCAACTCTCTTCCATTCTCCGTCCTTCCTATCACTCATAATCACCCTATCCTCTCTAGACTCGCACACACTCCCATTGATCCCATTAGTCTTATCCCCTTCAGTCGGAGCAGGGGTCAAGGTCGAGGGTCCTGGGGCCGGTCCTGACCCCTTCATCATGTCATACAAGTCCTTCAACCGTTGGTCGACCTGCTTCTGTCTCTCGTCCATTTCTTTCCTCATCCTGTCTGTCTTCTCATCCATACTCATCACATCACTCTTCAATCCATCAATCACGTTCCTCAACATCATACATTCCTCCTCTTTCTGCCTCAATTCCAGCCTCAGTCTCACAATCTCATCATGGAGGCCCTGTTCCACAGAAGCCATCCTCCCAGGTTAGTAACAGCGATAGACAAAGGTGAAAAACAACCAAACTACCTGCCACGCTAATTGGGTATGGACTGCAATCCAATCCCGTCACGTTCCCGGTTTCGAAGTCTCACGTCCCTATTCGGGCGCCAAATGTAGCGGGCCGAAAAATTTAGACTAACCCCAATCGATCCAACCCGCTTCCTACACTAATTCTGACGTGAGAAATCGAAGGAGAATGAAACGGATTGTATGTACAGTCCTTTACTTAACAAAAAAAATACAATATTTACAAAAAATATGGGTAAATATGCACCCAATGAGCCTATTTAAATATATACTAAAACAATCCTATCTTGGAACCCAATCAATCAAAAAATATATATATTAATACTAAGAGTCAGCATATACAAAAGGGGACAACCAAAACAAGAGATAACAAAAGAGGAGTTTTCTTACGTGGTACCACGGTTTACGATTTGCCGGCCTCCCCGGGGGAAAATCTTGTCGGCAGTCACTCTTGTGATAAAATTGGGTGTGCGGGGCTTATGGTGCCTGCCACCTCGGAGCTTAGTTTTCTTTAAGATCCAGTCAAGTACTATTAGAAGACTTCTTATATCTTCTTTAAATATCTCCAAAATATTTTCGTTAAAGTCGCTCTTGCAAAATGCAGGCAATGTTTTTTTTTTTTTTATTCTGGTACTTGAACGCTGTCTCATAAAATCTTTAACATTTAGTAGCTAATAAAAAAAACATGAGATGTTAAATAACCTTATTCATACAACATGAAATCAAATACATATGTACAAAAGAAAATATAATAAAAAACCCATTCCTACTCACACACACATTCTTACAGAAGGAGGGCGAGTGTATTGGGAAAAAGGGTGGGAGAATGGCCCCTTCACACACTCACATTCGCTCCACCACAATCCGAGTCAGTTTAGGAGGTGGAGAGAACCTCCTGACTACCTAGTGAGCCATCCGGTGTATGAACTGTGCAGAGTGAGAAAGATAAGGTGCATGATGATGAGATGGAGTGTGATATTATGGATCTTTCTGGGAAAGCGCTTGTATTGGTCTCCAGGAGTAGAAAGCGTACAAAGAACAGTGAAAGGAAGAATGCAAGTACGAATGAAAGTAAGTTTAAGCAGTCTTTCTGGTATGGGGGAGCTTGAGAGAGAGATTGAGTGTTTACATAAGCTCTGCGTGATTTAGTTGATGTAAGTAGATGAGTGAGTGAGCTGCCTGTGGCTGATTTTTCTGGTTTTGGGAACAGTATGAATGATAGTGTGTTTGGACAGAATGAACCTAGAGGGGCTGATTTTTCTGCTTTTACGAATAGTAAGGGTAGAGGTGAGTTTGATGTGGAGAATGAGGAGGTGACTGACTTTTCTGGCTTCTGGAGGGAACCAGTTGAAGGGGTTTTCTGGTGTATCTACTGAGAGTAAAGGGGATGTGAGTGATTTGTCTGTTTCGCAAGAGTGTACCTTGAGTTGGATGAGAGCTGTGAGTGAGGAGCTGATAAATGGGGTTTTGAAGAGTGAAGGTTCTGAATGGAAGAGTATGAAAGAGTTCTGTTGAGAGATGGGAGAGCTAGTGATGAAGGCTAAGAGTATGGTGGAGGACATGATCGATAGTGACGAGGAGATTGACGACCAACCCTGACAGATTGCTGCGCATAGCCAGGGACCAGTAGATGAGTGTGAATGGGTGCTGAAGGGGTCGATTGAGTATAAAAAGTACCATGAGTAAGGATTGAGTGTATAATGAATGACTGTGGTCTAATGGCCTAAGGAAGGAGGGGTGTGGTGGAGTGAATGTTAGTGTGTGTGAAGGGCCATTCTCCCACCCCTTTCCCAATACCCTCTCCCTCCTTCTGTAAGAATGTGTGTGTGAATGGGAATGTGTTTTTTTTTTCTTTTTAACATATGTATATATAATTGATTTTCATGATTTGTTTAAAATCTATTTTTTCTCTTTTCAGGAGCCATATTCTGGAAAGATTGACATAGTTTTTATATTGCATTATTGCAAACAAAAGGCCACTCTGTTAAATATATAATGAAAATAAATATTCCTTTTGTAAAGAGTGGCTGGCATTGTACGATTTGCAATATTACAAATTGAAACTATTGTACCTCCCATTTGAAGGGAGAGCTTTGATATCCTCAAGACGCGACCAGATCGCAATATTGTACGAGCTCGGAGGCACCAGTTTTTTTTTGTAAAACGCTTGAGACGCCAATACCCACCAGGGTAACATGTGAGGCCATTCTTTTTTTTGTCCGCTTGTTTTCTTTAGGCCTCTTGTTAATGACTTCTTTGTTTGCTGTGTTATCGATTGGTTGTTATTGCCCCAGCCGATATTTTTTATTGTTTGACTTTGCATCTCTTCCTTTTGTATATATAGTTTAATTGAGTGGGGGGTTTTTGTATAAACTTTAATTGGTAGTATTCATAAGATAAAATTAATTGTTTTATATATATATATATATATATATATATATATATATATATATATATATATATATATATATATATATATATATATAATGATTGGATATACAGTCTTCTATTCACAAAAAATTACCAAAATATGGGGTAAATATATTTATATACAACACGCTAATAATATATATATATATATATATATATATATTATTAGCGTGTTGTATATAAATATATTTACCCCATATTTTGGTAATTTTTTGTGAATAGAGGACTGTATATCCAATCATTATATTCTCCCTCAGGTTTTCACGTCCAATTTAGTGTAGGAAGCGGGTTGGATCGATTGGAGGTTAGAGGATAAATTTTTGGCCTGCTAAAGCGTATTTATGAGGGAGTGGTGTATTGACCGTTTGACTAGGATTTCTGAGCCTAGGTGCAGTAGTTGTGGTGTTAGGTATGTGTGGTAACCTTCACACATGTTTTTGTCAGGTAGGTTTTGGTGGAAGTGGGGTGTGTTATTTTTGAGGTGGGTGTAGAGGTGGGCACTGTGCAGGGAGTGTTTGAGACAGTGGGAGGGGCGGTAGGGGCATTGAAGTGTGTGGTGGAGTGGTTGAAGGATGTGGATGAGATGGTGGGGACATTGTAGAAGAAGAGGATAGTTAGGAGGGAGCTGCATAGAAGCAGAAGTAGAAGTAGATTGTTTGGGCGCATGGACGGAAGGAGTAGGAGTATTTGAAGGGGGTTTGGGAGCACAGGTAGAAGGAGTAGAGGAGAGGAAGGGGGCGTAGGAGTGGAGGTGGGAGTTTTAGGTGCAGATGAGGGAGGGGTAGAAGTCGTGGAAGGGGAGGAGGGGACGATAGTAAGGGGAACGGGAGTAGCAAGTAGAGGAGCGGGAGCAGAGGAAGATGACACAGGAGCAATGGGGCGAGCAGGGGTAGGGGTGCAGAGGAGACGGGGTTGGTGTGGTGGAGGAGGAGGTGAGTTTAGGGGTGGAGGTCCGGGGCATGTGAGGAGTTTGTTGTGTGTAGTGTCAGGATTGGAGTGTCTACATACTCACCCGTGTGTCACGAGTTCTAGAGTCCACTGAAGGCGATTAACTAATGGAGCAGTTGGGCGTATAGGCGCGGGTCGCGCCCTCACATCTCCCTTGCCATCGCGGAAAGCACGACGGCTGGTGTGTGCACTGGGAATGGTGCGGGTATTGTGTTCGGTGCTAGGAGAGGGAGGGGGGCTGTGGGCAGGTGGACGCTTGGCCGTGAAGGCTTGGTAGTGCCGGCAGCGTCAGTGAATTATTTTTTGTTAGGGGAGGGGGAGAGGGCAGGGGTGGAGTGGCTGGGTGTGTTGATGGTCTGTTGTAGACGCCGTATTTCAATGACAGCGTCGGCGCAGGCCTTGGTAACGTAGGGGCATTTACGGTTGACGGTAACATAGTAGACGCCACAATTGGGCCATTGGAGGGTGGTGGTGGAGAATCTGGTGTAATGGTGTCCCATTACGCTGCATCTGGAGCAGACCCTGGCAGGTTCGTGTTTCATGTCCGATTTTGTAACAGCGCCGGCAATGTTGAGATCTGATGTTTAGTCGTGTCTCTATTTTTTCTGAGTATGTGAGTATGTGAACGTGCCGCAGACCTTGATACCTTGGTCTAGCAGTATCTTCATGTTGTTCTCGTTCGAGAGTGTCAATAACCGCCCATTGCTTGGCGCGGTTAAAGTAGAAGCGTTGGATGATTATTCACCATACACCTACCTGAGGTAGGTGAAAATGTCTTTGGTTTGGAATGTCAACTATATGGCGTTTGTTTTTATATGTATTTGATGATTTTGGCCTGTTCGTCCTGTTATCTCGTGTGGTGTTCTAGTTTTGCGAGGTCCTCTGTTGCGTCTTCTTCAGACATGAATAAGAGTATTTTGCCTGTGTGTACCTGCATTATGTTTTTGATATGTGCATCATTTGTGTTGTCTAGTTGAAGTATGTTCTGGGGTGTACGTGTACATGTCATTTATGTATTGTGTATAAGTTTGAGCCTTGAACCCATGATTAGGGAGGAAACTTTTCTTTTATTTGAGGGTACTCCCCCACCACGCCATTGACCACCCGCAAAGTGACTCTAGTGAGGATGAAAATATGAATGCAATGGACCCGGAAGGAATCCTCAGAGTGTAAATGCATGACGGACTTGATGATCAGTGATGCCCGAATCAACGATTCCCATCTGAGGGTGCTGCCCTATCGAATGGGTTTTTGGTTATTTCAGAGTTATGCCTAGCATACACAGGGAAGGTTGTAAATTCTCTTTGTGGTCCTGGCCGGACCCACGGGGCAGTGTAGACGAATCTGCCTCTGAGTCCGATGGCTCTTTTGTAGTCTTGTGACTAATGGCGTTTCCAGCCTGGCTTTCATTTTTCTTACCTCCTGTTTCAGCACTAGAAGAAAACAAGGTCTGCGTTCGAGATCCAATTTAGGGTTCCTTAGGGGTTAAAGTGACTGCAGCCGCCTGCTGCATTCTCTTGCAGGAGGTCTGGGATCCCTGCCTAGATAACTACCATTGTCATTTCTAAGGACTCTTTTCAGGCATGATAACGCTCCGCCCCACTCTGCCAGGAACACTCAAGCGTTCCTAGACTCTTAAGCCATACAAGGTGACAAGTTTATGGTGTGGACGCCATCCCCTCAGGATCTCAACCTAATCGAGAAACTGTGGTCCATCATTGAACATTGGACAAGGTGTTTATGCCTATGGACGTCAATTTTCGTCTGGAGAAGTCTATTGGGCGATCAACAAAGCCTCAGCACAGACAGTCTTACCTGCTATAATTAATAAATTGAGATTCTATGAATGATAGGGTTTTGGAAGGCATCCATTGAAATGGGGCTCATGTGGGCAAATAATTCATTATGTCCATCAATTGTGTAATATAATCAAGTTTTTGTTAAATATTTATGCAAGGTATGCTTAATGTGTATATTTTCCTTTGTTTTCTCCAAAATATGTTTAGAAGAGCTACATTCATTAAAGACTATTAGCGTGGTTCACCCAAAGAACAATCCTAAAAAATGAAAGATGTAACAGAGGATAATAAAAACATAAGAACATAAGAACATAAGAAAAGAAGGAGACTGCAAAAGACCATTCATGGCCTACACTTGGCATGAAATTAATGTTGCCATATTGTGCAGACCAGCTGGGAAAAGTTTCATTAAAATTGATTCACAAGATAAGAGAAATCTTATCTTTTCCTACCAAACTATTAGCGTGGGTCGGGGTGTAAAGTTGTATAAGTTAAGTGAGAACATGACAGAGTGGATGAAGGTGCTGAATTGTATCATATAATGGATACTGTCAAAGCTAGTGAATATAGACCTACAAAGGGACAATGCGGCACGCAACTTGTGGATGGAGAACAAGGCATTATATGGAAGGTTGGAGTTCGTCACAAAATTGAGGGGATGAGAGGCTTCGTTTGATTTATAGGCTAGTAAAGCCTTATTGCAACGGATGCCACTGCTGACAGCGCGAAAATGGTTAGCCAAAGCGGTGCTCACCACCAGGTTGTCATTCACTAAGGATCAATGCAAATTGAGGGTGAGGGTATAATGGCTTGTATAATGACTACAGATCTTGTTAATCCTCTTCCAGATCATTGCGGTACAATGTAGTCGTTACAATAAGGTATCGGTGGGCGCTCCATCAAATGGCGGTGCGTGCCGCGAGTGTGCCAAAGTTGATGACGACAGAGGGCGATCTGAAGCCGTCTGAGTGGTAGCTTCATGAGCACAGCCGAGGCGTAATGGCACACAACTTTATGTCCACCTCGGCCCTCTCCCATTTTCTTTCTCAAGTAACTCGGAGGAGGGCTGTTCTGATTCCTGCCAATGTAGTCGGTTTGATGAAGAACCAGACGCTGGTCTGTTCGCTCAGTCCTCGTGGAATCTTTGGCGCCGTCATCACCTGAAATTCTCACATGTACAGGAACATAGCAGAATATAATATCGATACCCACTAGGCTCACAGCAACAGTGGGGTCACGAATACCGTAAACGAGGGGATGTGGAGATTCCAATGCTCCGAGAGCACTCATGGCGCTTTGTGAGTCGCTGAAGATCACAATCCGGTCTCCGAACCTGGCACGACGCGTTATCTCCTGTATGGAACGGTGTATTCCAAACAGTTCATCCGTGCAGACAGACGCAGCGCCTGCCAGACCCCCGCTGACTTCAAACAGAGGGGATACGGCGTGGAATCTGATTCCTTCTTGGGACTTGGAGCCATCCGTATACACTGGCACGGTTTCGGAGGCGTGGCGTGGCGTGGCGAAAAATAGTCAAAGGTGGTACTCCCCAGGGTGGCGTCCTTGGAAGAGCCAGGGGCGCCACTGGCCGGAGAGCTATACCGAGCTCTCGAAGAATTTTCCTAGCCCTAAACTCAAAGGTCTCTAGGTATGGTTGGCGTCTCTCGGCGGCATAGACACCCTCAAGATCAGCTGCGCATGCAGTGAGACCCGTTGCCGACTGAGGGAGGCGCCGGGATCGCGTAGAAGGGCACATATTGCGCTGTGTTCGGCGCAAAGCGAGTGGCATCTCCCCAGCATTGGCAAGTAGGCTCTCAATGGGGGAAATGCGGAAGGCGCCGGTGGCCAAACGAAGGTCGAGGTGGTGGATAGAGTCCACCTTTTGCAATACACGCTCGGCTGTGAATGCATAAAACTCTCACCCGTAGTCAAGCTTCAAACGAACAAAGAATCGGTAGAAAAGCAAGGTATATCCCTATCAGCAGCCCCGGGTGATGAAAATCACTGAACGAAGAGACCCTAAGGCTCTGCATATGGGGCTTCGATCGAAAATAAGACCGAAGAAATGGTGTGAATCCACTGCTTACAGGCGAACCCCGTTTAGAAACAATTCCGGGGCAGGAAGGAGCCGCGGATAGCGGCAAGAGTGCACCACTTTACCGGGTATTGGTAAAGTCCTGTTAAACTCATTACGATGACCTCAACAAAGGACATAATGTTAGTTTTGATGGAGTTAGACACGTTTTTATTATTTCAACCGTTTTAAAATTGTAATATTAATCAATGTGGCCACTCACAATGGCGAGCACGCGCTCCAGACAAGACCTGAAGGCCACGCAGACAAAGCCCTTCCTCATGCTGGTCTAGACGCGGTTAACGGAGGACTTCAGCTCGTCGACATTTCTGTGGTGGACTTTGCAAGTCTTGCCCTCGACATGCGCCCACATGCTGTAGGAGAGAGGATTGAGGTCGGTGACTGTGGTGGCCAAAAGTCCTTCGACCATAAGTACATGTAGGACCCCAACCACTGTTCCACTGCCCTGGCCGTGTGGGCCGGGGGCCCGTCCTATTAAAGACTTATTCGTGACTTTTCTCACAGGAACCTCGTGGCCAAGATGTCCCTGCAATCGGCACGGTGAGTCTGTAACTAGCTTCAAACCGGCTTTTTTCTCGCCATTCGAAGCCAAGACGCGGTGCTTGGACGTGGACACCTAGTGGCCTCAGAGTCGTTCTTGCGGAAGCTTAATATGCGGTCGTTCTGCTTCTTGATGACCAGATCGACCGTAAAGGGTTTTTTTATCATAAAAAGAGAGAATTCGATCGCCAACACTCTACAAGTAGTTGAGAAGGAGATGGCAGCGCTCCGACGTTGTTTTCACATAGGATCGGTGAGAAAAGTCTTTTCTAGGAACCTCAACTTCTTTCCGCCCTTCTCCTTCATGGCCCGAGACACCGTGGACACCGAGATGTTCTACAGATTGGCGAACGCTGTCGTTTTGACTTCTGTGCATTTTAGAAGGTCTTTCTCACCGCCAAACGGTTGACAACTTGAGTTCTGCCTGCACGAGGTAGATCTTTGATGTCTTTTCCGTTCTTAAGCCTCTCCACGACTCTATGCATGTTCTTCCGGCTGACGTTCAGCAACTTAGCGATGTCGGGATTGTTGTAGACCGCGCACAGGAGTGCAGAGATGTCGATTCTTGTCACTTACCTCTCGACACACCTGCAAAAAATAGGAAAGACGTTTTAATGACACGTGCTGAAAAGGTAGAACTTTAAGCTTGTTGACGGAACTTTTTCTCACACACAACTACGCCTCTCGAAAGAGACCCACCCTCCCCGAATGTACCGGGACTTTTTCAAAACCTATTAGTTTTGGCTAAGGAAAACTGAAACCCTTGACCTTTGCCATAGAGAGAAATGCTGTTAAATACCTGTTGGAGTCGACGCTCCAGAGTTGGCATCTGGGCCGCACCAAAAGAGATCGAAAGGTCGTCCACGTAGAGCATAGCGAGAACATCTTCCGGCAGGACCCTGGTAATGCCGTTGATTCTCAGAGCAGTGGGATACTAAGAACACTTTCCTGCGGGGCACACTCTTCCTGCTCCATTAGGGCCGGAGAGGACCCCAACCCCCGCTACCCGTACGTGGAATCGACTATCTCACAAAATTTCAGATATGAAGATTGGGAGGGATCCCCTCGCCCCCATCGTGTGGGGAGTCTCCATGAAACCGTATCGCCATGCGGTATCATTGGCCTTCTCCAGATCGAAAGACACCATGACATAGTGCTGTCTACGAAGGAATGGTTCGCGGGCGGCATTTTCCAGTCGGAGAAGAGCATCCGACGTGGAGTAAAACTTGCGGAATATACACTGTGTAGAAGACAGATAGCCTCCGATCTCCAGAAAAAAAGCTAATCGAACATTTACCAATTTCTCGATCAACTTGCACATGCAGAAGGTTAGAGAGATTGGGCGGAAACCGGCTAGGGTTTACGAAAAGCTAGCAAAGTAGCCAATCGCTAGGAGTCGCGTGAATGCCTTTTGGCTAGGGAGGTAAAGTCTAGTCAGCGGCCTTCTGCGACATCTCGACGCGGCAGGAAATGCTGATGGAGCAGCATCCCGGCTAGAGAATGCGGAGAAAGTGGTTACAAAGGATTCCGCCACAGACGCGGGGTCTGAGGTTGCGGTCCCATTCTTCTGGAGAACGGGAAGGGGGTCCTGCGAGAACTTGCCCCGAATCATTTTGACTCGCTTTCACACCTCTGCTAGAGGGGTCTTTCCGGTTAAGTGAAGAGACGTATGCCCGCCAAGAAGAGCGGTGGGCGTGCTTCAAAATATACCGGAACCTACCCCGAGCTCGACGAAATTCACTGACAGTGAAATCGTTCGGGCAGCGCTTATAGCGCACTTAGGTATAACGCTACTGTTTGAGGGCCACCCCACACTCGGCTGACCACCACGGGATCGGTCGGCGTGGAAAATGGCCAGACGTTCTAGTAATAGTAGTTAGGCCCACGACGATGAGTTTGCCGGAGAACTCAACGGCCTCATCTACTGACCTAAACCCCTCGAGTGAAACTGAGAAATCTGTCATTTCCTGGCATGCGGACCACCGCGCCCTCGCCAAGCACCACTGATGTAGCCTCTCAGGCAACAGAGGTGGAGAAAATGATATTTGAATGGGAAAGTGATCACTGCCATTGAGGTCATTGACTACCTCAACAGTGAATCTGTTGACCAGTTCAAGTCAAGACTAGACAAAGTCATGAAAAGTGGCCGTTTAGGGACGCAAAACAATTGAGCAGCCATGTGCCCGCTCGATTGCTAGTCCCAAGGTACCCTCTTTGAATGGACCGTAAGGTCTCCTAGGGTACCTTCTTTCCTTGTAACTCCTTGTAACCTAAAATCTGGCTATACACCCGGAGAGCACAGAAATAAGCCAAGACAGGAAAATGAAGCATTTCTCGGGCAGTGATGCGTAAATTCACCACATTTAGGACACCTATCTCTATCTCACCGATCAGGTCGGCAAGGACCTGACCCCTGGGATTGATAGAGTAATCTCCCCAGAGGTTGATGTCTAATCTTCGAGCAGTAGAAAGGGCCTCGGCAACCGCGACAGGATGCGGCGCAAGTCCCTCACGTCAAAGTCAGCTGACGGTGGAATGTACGCAGAAATAACAGTAAACCTCCTATCCAGCGCATCTGCATAGCTACTGCCTGAAAGGAGGTTTCAAAGATAAGAGAAGGATGGAGACATCATGTCAGGTGTAAATTACGCATCTTCCTGCCCGGCCCCAATCCCGTGGTGATGGGGTTGCAAAACTCTTACACCCCGGTGTGGTATAAGAGAAGACCCTCCCGGGAATGGCGTACACTTACCGGAAACACAACTTCGTGCACCATTGGAGGACTTATCGTGGAATGTTAGGCTCGCTATGCGTCTGTTCCTTCCTCCGCCTTGAAACATGCGGCAGGCGGGACTCACTTCTTTGGAAGATCCACCACTTCCAAGCCACCTAGTCCAGACTTGGTTGGGAGTGTGGGAGCCAATGGTCCTTTGGCGGTGACCTTCTTTCAGGGGTAGTTTTACGAATCTCATAAGCCGACGACCACCTTCACGAGTGTTGCATCCTGTGTCTAACGACTAGGTCAAGGTCCGCGGCCGTTTCGCCTTACGGGAAACGGTCACGACTGGGGTTGGTTGGGCGCGTGACTGGTTTTAGCAGAGGCTGGGTGTGATTCCTTTGTACCGCCATCTCTACCAGGAGAGTGCTCGAGGCGAGTAGAGCCCTCAGAAGGTTCTGAATAGGCGTGAAAACGACCGTGTACACAAAATGGAATCAATAATTACAGACACAGTGAAGTTAAATTGCTCCATGAAAGGGAAAAAGTATAGTTGTGTACCAATTCCAGTCAGATATGGCTCTGGTTAGTTTTGGTGGCTACCGATTCTGTTTTTTTTGAGTGAGCATTTTGCGCGACTCCAGGTAGTAGAGTTCTTTTCTTGATTGATTGAAGGCTGGGTAAGGTGATCAGGGATTCCTTAAGGCTAAGGAAATCTTTAGGGGTGGATTCACTATTCCTTATTCGGCAGGAACTTGGAAGAGCTTAAGATGTTGCTATCTCCATCTTGTGACAACTTCCAATTCCTAATTTATACTCCGGGGCCACACACATCATGGCAAACATAAGTTTCAACAAGATAAATTTTAAAAGTCTGCTTTCACGTTGTTATGCCATATGTGACCCACTACGATTTTCACAAAATGTTTTGGAAAGGAATATTTTTTAATTGTTGCCCCCTATACAATTAAACCTGGCCTATGGGCAAAAATTTACTAAATTCTCTATTTTTTTATTTCTTGAAAGAAATATGAAATGATTTATATGTTACCTGATTTGAAGTTAGATTTCTCATATATATATATATATATATATATATATATATATATATATATATATATATATATATATATATATATAGAGAGAGAGAGAGAGAGAGAGAGAGAGAGAGAGAGAGAGAGAGAGAGAGAGAGAGAGAGAGAGAGAGAGAGAGAGAGAGAGAGAAAGAGAGAGAGAGAGAGAGAGAGTAACAAGGAGTAACAAGGAAAGTAAGTACCCTAGGAGACCTTACGGTCCATTCAAAGAGGGTACCTTTGGACTAGCAATTGAGCGGGCACATGGCTGCTCAATTGTTTTGCGTCCCTAAACGGCCACTTTTCAAGACTTTGTCTAGTCTTGACTTGAACTGGTCAACAGATTCACTGTTGACAACTTCCACTGGAAGTGCGTTCCACTTACCGCAGATACTGTAGGTGAAAAAGTTTCCACACAGATTGCGGTTGTAACGCTTCAGTTCAAGTTTGAAGCCGTGATTGCGCGTTCTGTTCTCACTCAGTGTGAAAATATCCCGGTAGTCAACATTGTCGAACCCTCGAAGTATTTTGAAGACTTCGATGAGCTGACCACGCAGTCTACGGGTTTCCAGCGAGAACATATCTAACTCCCTTAGTCTATCCTCATAACTTTTATGTCGGATAGAGGGAATCAGCTTGGTTGCCCTGGCTTGTACGCGTTCCAATCTCGCGATGTCCTTTCGCAATGAAGGACTCCAAAATTGTACGGCATACTCCAGGTGCGGTCGGACAAGTGAGTTGTACAGGCACAGTACAATCTCCTGGTTCCGATAACCAAACTGGCGCTTAATATAGCCTAGCATCCTTTGGGCCTTTTTCTCCGCCTCAATGCACTGTTTCGAGAACTTGAGGTCACTAGTGATTGTTACACCCAAGTCCTTCTCAGTGTCACTCGATTCAAGAGCAGTGCCCTTAAGGATATACTGAGATTGGGGGTTTCTGTGGCCGATATGCATCACTTTGCATTTGCCCACGTTAAAAGGCATTTGCCACGTGTCCGACCACTCCCCAATCTTCCCAAGATCTTCCTGCAGGCGGGCAGTATTTCCATCCTTTGCAACGTTCATACCAAGCTTGGTATCGTCGGCAAATTTGGAAATCTTGGCAACCATGTCACCGTCCATGTCGTTGACGTAGATGATGAATAGTAGTGGTCCCAGGACAGAACCTTGAGGCACCCCGCTAGTAACGGGCACCCACTCAGAAGACTGTCCATTCACCACCACCCGTTGCCGTCTGCCACTTAGCCAGTTCTCGATCCAGCCGGCTACCTTTCCGTCTATGCCAAGCGCTCGCACTTTCCGGAGAAGGCGGCGGTGTGGTACCTTATCAAAGGCTTTCTGAAAGTCTAGGTAGACCACATCCACCGCCTTGTCCCGATCGTGCTCGCTGAAAACGAAGTGGAAGAATTCTACAAGGTTCGTCAGGCATGACCGTTGCCTTCGGAAGCCGTGCTGGGAACTCCTCAGTAGCAGGTTTGACTCTAAATACGACGTCACTTTGTCCACCATGATGCTTTCCATGAGTTTACCGACTATCGAAGTCAGACTGATAGGTCGGTAGTTCGACGGTTGGTTATGGTCTCCTTTCTTGAAGATCGGAGTCACCTCCGCCTCACGCCAGTCTCTAGGAACGCATCCAGTCCGGATTGACATGTTAAAGATAGCGCACAGATGTCGTGATACTTCATCGCACACTTCCTTCAACACCTTGGGTAGAAACCCGTCCGGTCCAGGGGACTTATTCGTCTTTAGGTTAGCGATCTTTTTCTTTATTTCTCCTTCGGTGAAGTCCGTTGCCTCCAGCTTTTCCCCCGAGTAGGAATCCGTCGGCTGGGGAATGGGACCACACTCTTCAGTAAACACCGAAGAGAAGTAGTCGTTGAGGAGGTTAGCATTTTCTGCATCTGAATGCTTTAATGTCCCCTCCTCATTCCTCAAAGGGCCAATCGTTCGACGGATTGGTTTACGGCTGTTCACATATCCAAAAAACTCCTTGGGATTCTCTTTACAGAGTCTCGCCACTCGGAGTTCCTCAGACCGCTTAGCCGCCCTTATGCTGGACTTCACTCTCCTGGCTAGCCTCCGGTATTCGTCAAAGTCACCCGAGATCTTCGATTGCCGGTACATATTTCTCTTCTCCCTAAGCAGTTGCCCGATTTCTCGATTAAACCACTTTGGTTGAACAGACGACCGACGGGGGCATTTCAGAGGGATGAAACGCGATTGAAGACTCATGAATGTGGTTTTGAAACTGTTCCAAGAGTCTTCAACAGCCTCGCACTCTTCTAGCCTCGCGTCAGTCAGTCCCGCGCGTAGACCTGCAAAGTCTGCTCTTCTCAAATCCAGTTTCCTTGATTTACTAGTTGCAGACTCTGCCTTGGGCACTTTGAATACGAATCTAATTAGTCGGTGGTCACTGCCACCGAGCTCTTCGCCAACAGAGAGGTCCTCAACGATGTCATCCTCAGAGGTGAAAACCAAGTCGAGGATATTGTCTCCTCTCGTTGGCTCTCTCACCCATTGAGTGAGGAACTCGTTGTTCGTGAACTCCAGGAGTAGTGCGTTCTCGCCACAGGGTTCTCTGGTTTCCCAGTCAACTTGTGTGTTGAAATCACCCATGACGATACACACTCTGTCTTCGACAAGTTCTCCTAGTAGCTGGTACAGATCTCTGTCCTTTTCAACGAGTTGGGCAGGAGGTCTATAAAGCACCAGGGTCCTGTATTTGGCAGGACCTATCTCTAGGTCAACACCTAGTAGTTCATGGTCGGATACGATGTTGCAATCCGTCGAGTTGAGAGTATCCTTGACATACAACATCACACCGCCACCCTCTCTGTCTGGCCTATCTTTCTGGAAGAGCTGGTAACCGGGAATCGTGAATTCGCCTTCAAAATCAGAACAAACAGAGAGAGAGAGAGAGAGAGAGAGAGAGCAGAGGAATTGCGCAATGCCAGTCATATAATATATTTTTAGGATAAATAAGCAGACTGCATTTAGGAAGTTCATTATTGTATTTTAACTTCTTGGTACTGATGTTTCGGGTAGAAACTCATTTTTAAGAATATGACATTGGCAATATATACTAGCATAAGAAATTTTTAGAGAAGTTATCAGATATTTATTTTATTAATTATATGGGAAATAGGAAGCAGCAGAGGTGGTAATATTCAAATTATAAAAATGCAGGGCTTTTAAACTATTAGGGAATGGGAAATATATTTTTATTTATCAAATAAAAACTGAGATTAATCAGTTTTGGGTGTCTTTCTTGTAAAAAAAGGGAGATAATGGAAATATTGGAACAGTATGGGTATTTTTTATTGGAGTGGTTTTGGCATGTGTGATTCGTGGGTGTTTATAGTTGTAGTAAAAGTGGAAATGAGCTTGTGTCCGAGTTTAAAGTGAGGTTTGTAAATCTAATATTAAGAGATTCAAGTATAAAAATTTGTCTTTCAGTGTTTGCTGTATCTTAATTGAAAAATGATTTAAGTTGAATATATATATATATATATATATATATATATATATATATATATATATATATATATATATATATATATTCATTCATGAGAGCATGGTTCCCTTTCGGGAAGAGTAAGAATAAGAAAATATCTGCCCACAAAGTCACAAATATGATTTCAACTTATACAAATTGTAGATTCCTGATGGATTCAGGTGGAATTTTGCAGTTCACACTAGACAGAGTACTGCAATTCTCGGACTATTCACTATCATGGTGACAGAAAAACTACTAAACAATGATGCCACTCTCTTTGCAGATAATTATTATTATTCAGCAGTATTAATTCAATATCTATTAAATAAAAAAACCTACATACGCAGCACCATCAGAACAAACAGAATATTTGAGCAAAGAGGTCACCAATGCAAAGCTGAAAATGAATGAGATGAAGTGTCTAGAAAATAATCGTGGTATAAAGCTTTAAAACTGGTGAGACAAAAGAAATGTAATTGATATCTACTATACCATAGAAAAGTGATGGTCTAATACCAAGTGCCAAAGTGAATAGAAAAGTTGAAGTTATTAAACCAGAATGTGCACTTGCATATAATAAAACAAAGAATGGAGTAGATATGTTGGCAGTGCTGGCTCAAGATACCTGCAACTCTGGAAGTTGCCTATATATATACATATATACTTGGCCGTAGCTACATTGAGGCAAATGAGACACTTGCCTCGGGTAATTTTCCTGGCTCATTTTTTAAAAATCATCTAACTATTAAATTTAAAATTTTCTTTTGTCCCAGGTCATAAGATTTTTTTTTTTTAAAGAGCTCATCTGGCGACTGCCTTCTTGGGCATTAGTCGCCATATTAAAAACTGCCTAGTACTAGGCTACTTTAAAATCGAATGCAATAACACACACAAAAAAAGCAAAAAACAACCAAAACACAACACCAAAAATTAAAAAACAGGGAAAAGGAAACAAGTAGTAAGCAAGCTCCTGCTTGGGGGAGGTCCCTCCGGTGCAGGAGCGTGCGACCTATAAGGGGACCCCCCCCACAAAAAAACCTGGTTAAATAATAAGGAGAAGGCCAGCCTCCCCCCAAAAGTCAACAAGTCTACCAGTCAATGTGCATGCACTCGTCACTCGTCCCAAGTACAAGGGACAGGCGGTAGTGACCCAACCCATCCCAGTACCGGGACAGGTAACGTGCGCGAAGATCACCCAGACTGGGATATTTGACAAGAATGTGCCGAACAGTCTGGGGGACGACGCAAGCGAGCGCTCCATCAAATAGCGATGCGTCACACGAGTGTGTCTGATTCGAAAATGACAGAAAGTGACCTGAAGCCATTGCGGCA